>CM016626.1:23580616-24180616 GCA_005393395.2 Gossypium australe
TTTTAGACTTTTATGATCCGTATAGATATAACACTTCTCACCATATAAATAGTGTCTCCAAATTTTTAAAGCAAAAACAATTGCAGCTAATTCAAGATCATGTGTAGGGTAATTCTTTTCATGTGGTTTTAATTGCCGTGAAGCATAAGCCACTACCTTTCCCGACTGCATTAACACACAACCCAAACCATTTAAAGATGCATCACTGTACACAATATACGGTATACCTGATTCTGGTTGAGTCAAAACTGGAGCTTCTGTTAATATTTTCTTCAATTGGTCAAAACTCTGTTGACATTCATCAGACCATACAAACTCAACATTCTTTTGTAACAAACGAGTCATTGGTGAAGCAATCATGGAAAAATTCTTTACAAAACGGCGATAATACCCTGCTAGTCCCAGAAAACTTCGCACTTCAGTTACATTCTTCGGTGTTTTCCAATTCACCACTGCTGAAACTTTACTTGGATCCACACGAATTCCTTCAGCTGATACAATGTGACCCAAAAATCCAACTTCATGAAGCCAAAACTCACATTTACTAAATTTTGCATATAACTGCTTTTCTCTCAAAGTCTGTAATACAATTCTCAAGTGTTGTGCATGCTCGAATTCTGTCTTTGAATAGACCAATATGTCATCAATAAATACCACCACAAATCTATCCAAATAAGGCTGAAAAATCCGATTCATTAAATCCATAAATGCAGCAGGGGCATTTGTTAAACCAAAAGGCATTACCAGGAATTCGTAGTGACCATACCGAGTTCGAAAAGCAGTCTTTGGCACATCACACTCTTTAACCTTCAGTTGATAATACCCAGATCTAAGATCTATCTTTGAAAACACAGCAGCACCTTTCAGTTGATCAAATAAATCATCGATACGAGGTAATGGATATTTATTTTTAATTGTTACCTTGTTCAGCTGTCTGTAATCAATACACAATCGCAACGAGCCATCTTTCTTTTTCACAAATAAAACAGGTGCACCCCAAGGTGATGTACTCGGTCTGATGAACCCCTTATCCAATAACTCTTGCAATTGCGTCTTCAACTCTTTTAACTCAGCTGGTGCCATTCTATACGGTGCTATTGATATCGGAGCTGTACCCGGAATTACATCAATTACAAATTCAACCTCACGATCTGGGGGTAAACCAGGTAATTCCTCAGGAAACACATCAGTAAACTCATTAACAACTGGCAATTGTTCCATCTTTAATTCAGAACCCCGGGTATCAAGAATATAGGCTAAAAATGCTTCATTACCCTTCCGAATCAATTTTTGAGCTGTAATGGCTGAAATAATTCTGACATTATTCTTTTTATCTCCAAACTCAGCTGAAACTATTTCCCCTGTCTGACATTTTAAATCAACCCGTTTTTCTCTACAATTCACTATGGCATCGTGTTTAATCAACCAATCCATGCCAAGAATAACATCAAATTCTCGGAAAGGTAACAACATTAAATCAGCAGAGAATTCACAGCCTTGTATTTTCAGTGGACACTTCCGACATATTAAATTAACTAACACACTTTGCCCTAACGGATTAGTGACTTGCATATCAAAATCAGTGGACTCAACAGTCATTTTCTTTTCTGACACTAATGCAGTGCAAATATATGAATGCGTAGATCCAGGATCAATTAAAGTATACACAGAATCATTAAAAAGATGGAAAATACCAGCTATCACATCTGGAGCAGAAGCTTCCTCTCTTGCCCGAGTAGCATATGTACGTGCAGGTGCCCTTGTTTCTGATCGGGCTACAGTATCTCTCATTCCCGAACGAACAGTCTCAGCAGCACTACTTTGACCCGAACGTCTACTTTTCTGAGAAGTATTTGTTTGTTTCTCGCCTAGTTCTTTATTTTCTTTTAATGACTGAGGACAGTCCCGAATAAAATGATCAGTTCCACCACATCTATAACAAGCTCCGGTTCTTCCCCAACATTCACCAATATGAAATCTACCACAATTTTTGCATCTAGGTCTCGGAATATTTTGCACACTACCAGTACTAGCTGCTGGTTTATTAGTCACTCCGGCCTCCCTTTGAGTTGTTTTACTTTTATTCGGTCGTTCCGGAATTGTAACAGATCGACTAAAATCATCTCTGAACTTTTTAGCTGGAAAAGTCGAAGTTGGTCTAGAGAAACTTCTTTTATATACTTCTTTGCCTTTTCTTTCTCTTTGCATCTTTCTATTATACACTTCTTCCATCTTTTGAGCTCGATCAGACAGAACCACAAATTCTCGAATCTCAGTGCCTCCTATCATCATTCTGATTTCATCGTTAAGCCCTTCTTCAAATCTAATGCACATTTCTTCCTCTGTCGGTACAACATCCCGAGCATATTTACTGAGATACACAAATTCTCTTTCATATTCGGCCACTGTTTTATTCCCTTGTCGAAGATCTAGAAATTCCCTCTTCTTCTTATCCAAATATCTCCTTCCCACATACTTCTTTTTAAACTCATTTTGGAAGAATTCCCAAGTAAGTTTATCTGCAGGTACCACTGCCTCAATGGTTTCCCACCAATTATATGCTTCTTCTTTCAGTAATGAAACCGCACACCTCAAATAATCCTCCGGAGAACACATCATCTGTTTAAAAACTCTTTCCAAGCTTTTTAACCAATACTCTGCTTTAACTGGATCATCGTCCGATCTTCCTCTAAATTCTTCAGCTCTAAACTTTCTGAGTTTCTCAATCGGTGTTCTTTTGTTAGATTCATCTATTAAAGGAGGAGCAACTGGGGTTGTAACTGGTGGTACAGTAGGGGGAGGAGGAGGTTGTTGTGCCTGACTTCTTCCTTGTATTGTTTCACTAAACCACTGATTCATTACCCCGTAAATCAAATTTTTAAGTTCTTCCTCTCTCATCAAAGAAATCGGAACATTATTACTTGTTCCCTGCTCAGAAGTCTGTACTCTACTATTAACTTCCTCTTCATGATCAGCACCCTCGGGTCTATCAGACATCTTTACAATCTATAACAAAAATTAATAGTTAGATCGGATCATTCATATCTCACTATCACAGATTTATATGGCATGCATTTCTAGACATTTTATACATCACACTCGTTCCGAGAATCGTCTAAACCAAAGCTCTGATACCAATAAATGTAACACCCCTTACCCGAGACCGTTGCCGGAGTCGAGCACGAGGCATTACTAAACTTTACTACTAATTCGGCATAAAATTTAAAACTGCCCATCTGCGTCATAGTCACTAAAATATTTATATCTGGAGCTACAGGACTCCAAATTAAGATCCGTTAATTTCTCTAAAACTAGACTTATATATCTTTTTACTATAATTTTTCCAGAATTTTTGGTATGGCCAATCAATACCAGATTTTTCTTAAAGTTTCCCCTGTTTTACTGTTTAACTGTTCTGACCTCTCTTCACTAAGAATCAAATTACTCTTTGTACAGAACTTAGATGGCATCATTGTTTAGCTCATTTGAAACTAGACTCATTCAGGATTTCATACATATAAATTTTAAACCACAATTATTTTTGTGCAATTTCTAATGATTTTTCAAAGGTAGAACAGGGGATCACGAATTCATTCAGAACCAGTTTCACTAAAATTTAAATATCTCATTATTTCCATTTCTTTTGCTTACTCTATTTCTTTCATATGAAAATAGACTCAAAGAGATTTCAATTCATATCTCCTTCACTTTCTAATTACATTTCTTCTATTTTTGGTGATTTTTCAAAATCACGTCACTGCTGGAATTCAAAAACTGTTTCATTGCAAAATATTGCTAACTAGTTTATAACATCTTTACTCCATCTCATTTAAACTCTATACATGCCATATAAATCTTCAAACATAAAACAAAAGCTACCGGAATTGATCTGGATAGTGAGCTTTGCTGTGATGATCCGATCTATCTCTTCTCTTTAACTCAATCTACATAAAAATATCAAACAAACACAAGTAAGCTTGATGAAGCTTAGTAAGTTCATAGGTTCAAAGTAATGCTTACCACACATAATATTTCCAAACAATAACAAAACATTTTCTAAAGTTCCCTGCCATTCACAACCATTGTTAAAATACTTCTCATAGTTGAGACATTTGATTCACTCATATTATATTACTTTTTATCAAATTAGGAAACGTCTTACGAATTTGAGTACGTCGTTGCTCAGTGCCACGTTTCACAACTCAGTATGGTTAATACCATACCTACATTTCACAACTCAGTATGGTTGATACCATACCTACATTTCATATCTCAGTATGGATGATACCATACCTACATTTCATAACTCAGTATGGTTGATACCATACCTACATTTCATATCTCAGTATGGATGATACCATACCTACATTTCACAACTCAGTATGGATGATACCATACCTACATTTCACATTTTCCATGGATTAACCATGGTCTTATCCGTCAATTCATCACATGTCACGACACGAACGTACTCAATTCTGTGTTTTTCCTAATTTGAATTACCGCCATTTATTCTTTCATTTTATCATATTTTCCACAATTCCGCAGCAAATTCACATTTACAGCACATTATATCATTCAATCTTTCACAAATAAACATATAAATTCAACCATATGAACTTACCCGGCTGATTTGTAGAAGATTTTGAAATTTAGGGACTACTCTGCAACTTTTTCTTTTCCTCTTTCTTCTTTGGTTTCTTGATCTATAATGTAAAATATTTTCACTCATTAGCATATATTTCATTTCCATTTCACTTCACAAATTATGCTCTTTAAATTTCGAATTTGCACTTTTACCCCAAAATTTACAGTTTTTACAATTTAGTCCCTACTCAATTCAGCCATCAATTGAACTAATTTTTCTCAATTAACACTTTATTCTATCATTACAAACTATTTCACAACCTTTTATATTCTGAATTTCAACAGCAACCTCTAATTCACAACTTTTTCACAATTAGGTCCTAAATATCATTTCCTATCAAAATCACTTAATAAAACCACCTTAATAAGAAATTATAATTTAATTTTCATAATAATTCACCATAAACTTCCATTTCTCAGCAAGGGTAACTTTTAATTTTACCCACCAAATCAAAAACTAATGAATTCTATAAGTGGATCTAGTTGTAAAAGTCATAAAAACATAAAAATTATCAAGAAAAAGCAAGAATCAAACTCACATGGTGTAAAAATATGAAAACCAGCTTTCTCCAGACTTTTTATGGCGTTTTGGCTGAGAAAATATGAAGATATCTCTAGGTTTTTCAATTTTATCTTTATTATACATATTAAAATCACAAAAATTCCAATTTTGCCCCCATTTCCCTTATCTCCTGCTGATTCCCTTGCCTTAGCCGTCCAACCTTCTCACTTTTAGGTTTAATTGCTCTTTAAATCCTTTTTCTTTTAACACTTGAGCTATTTAATTCTTGTAGCAATTTTGTATTTGTTACAATTTAGTCCTTTTTATTTAATTGACTACCCAAACATTTAAATTTCTCAACCAAACTTTAATATTAACTTAATAACACTCCATAAATATTTCTAAAAATATTTATGGCTCGATTTTCAAATTCGAGGTCTCGATACCTCGTTTTTGACCCATTTGACTTAGTAAATTCTTTTAATTCACCAAATTCACCAATCCACAAATTCTTCTAAATTCTCATTTGACTCATAAATATTAAATTACTATCTTACTCAATTTTACCTGTCGGATTTAGTGAACTCATATCACCGTTTCCGACACCACTGAAAATTAGGCCGTTACAGTAAAAGTACTGGTAATAACATCTGGAGATGACGCTTCTTCGCCAGCGCGAATAGCGTAGGTTCGTGCAGGTGCTCTAGCCTTTGACCTCACAGCAGAATCTTTAGTCGCTCTCTGGCTACCACTCACATTTCCCGTGTTTCTGGGTGGTCTACCTCTAATTGCAGTGTTAATCGGTCTCGTGTTTTGTACTGTATCTTGCTCAGCCAACTCAGGACAGTTACGAATGAAATGATCTAATCATCGATATGCCGTTCTCCATAATGTCTACACTCGGGTCAGTTTTGTCTCACATTGCCAACACTAGCAATAGATGTAGCTTGAGCTTTAGAACTCACATGTTGCTTTTCACGATCTCTGCTTGAATATCTCATTGATGCATTGGAACGATCGAATGAGTCTCGAAATTTCTTTGATATAGACTGATAAGATTTACTCGTCGATCTCTTTCTGGAGTCTCTAGCTTAAAAATCTGCTTTTCTCTTTTCTTTTCTGAGTTCTTCAGCTTTACATGCCCGTTCGACGAGTATCACAAACTCTTTGATTTGCAGAATCCCAACTAATAGCTTAATGTCTTCATTTAAACCATCTTCAAATCTCTTGCACGTAATAGCTTCAGTTGAAACACATTCCCGAACATATCTGCTCAATCTCATAAATTCTTGCTAGTATTCGGTAACAGACATACGGCCCTGTTTCAGCTCGAGAAACTCTTTGCGTTTCTGATTAATGAATCTTTGGCTAATTTTTTTTTAGGAATTCAGTTTGGAAAAACTCCCAAGTAACCCGTTCTTTTGGAACCAACGATACTAATGTATTCCACCGGTGATACACAGTATCTCTTAACAAAGATACGATACATTTGATACATTCATCAGAAGTACAAGATAACTCATCGAATACTCGGATTGCATTATCAAGCCAGAACTCAGCTCGTTCAACATCATCATCAACATTAGCCCGGAACTCTTCAGCTCTATATTTACGAATCTTACCAACAGGTGGCTTACTCAATCGAATCGGATCTATCACTTGTGGCACAACTGGGACTTGTTGAGAAATAGGCGGCGGTGGAAGTTGTTGAGCAGCCGGATTCGTTTGAACCAACTCCGTGAACCACTCACTCATCATTTGGAAGAAGGCTTGTTTAGCTTCTCCCCCGTGGCTATTAGTTCCAAGTCTAGAGTCAGATTGCACTGCCCTCTGAGCAGGAACGGGTGCTTTACTCTCTACATTGTCAGCTACAGCTCTTTTGGGATCCATTACTATACGAAAACACAATTTAAGCTGTCAGGAATCATCACACTATCGTAGAGTATATATGGCATGTATAGCTAGACTATCACACACGCTACGTTAGTCCTAGGATGAACTAAACCGTAGCTCTGAAACCAATAAATGTAACACCCCTAACTCGTACCTGTCGCCGGAATAGGATTACGAGGCATTACCGATCAAATCATAACATACAACATACATTTATACATCCATTCTCAAACACCAATCAATCATAAACACATTGTCCCTTATAAGGGCCTACGAGGCCTTAAACATGCTTTAGAAATGGTTCGGGACTAAACCAATAACATAAAAAAATTTTTAAAAACTTAGAAAATTTTCAAACATATAAGGGTCACACACCCGTGTGAACAGGCCGTGTGCCTCACACGGCTCCAGACACGCCCGTGTCCCAAGCCATGTGAAAACAGGGCATACATACTGACTTGGGTCACACGGCTGACCACACCCCCGTGTGTCTAGCCCGTGTGCCCTTCGACATGGCTACACACGCCCGTGTGTCAGGCCGTGTACTAGGTCGTGTCAATCCTGTAGGGTATACTGACTTATGCAACACGACCAAGTCACACGCCTGTGTGCTAGGCCATGTGCCATTTAGGGGGTATACTGCCTTGTGCCACACGGCCAGTCACACGCCCATGTGTGAGGCTGTGTGGAGCATACTGACTTCAATTCAATTTCAACACCAGGGGACACACGGCCGTGTATCATGATCGTGTGTCACACACAGCTGAGACACACGCCCGTGTCTCTGCCTGTGTGGACAAGAATAGGCCATTTGCAAGGCCAATTTGCCACCCTTTCTCATGCTCACCTAAAAAACCAAAATAATACCATTTTAAACACATTTATAGGCAACCAAAACATGGTATTTCATATACAAATCATGCCATTTAAAATCCATCCATTTCACTACTCAAATCATAATCCAAAACATACTAAAAAATATGTCATTACCAACAATTTCTCCTATATTCTCTATGCATTTTTCTCATCATCTTATCAACTAATTCATGTCATAAAACATACCAAATCATCATCTTAAAATGAAGCCACAACATGCCATTTTTTAAGCAATAATACACCAATTGACAACTAGCTAATTGAGCAACCATATAACCATCACAACAACCATCCCAAACATGGCAAAACATAATGCAATATATACATCATATATCACTTATCAAACTTATGATATAAGCTGACTTAAATGGCCAAATACACACCCACATTTACATAATTTATGAGCCAAATCTCATGGCTAATATCATAACTCAAAACATAACATCTTAACACTAGCCTATACATGCCATAGACCATATTTACATAGCATCAAAAGTACCAACAAGTTGTTCGATAGTGTGACGATGTTCCTGATGATCCCTGAGTCCGAGCTAGCTTCGATTATCTATAAAATAGGGAAAGAACACACAAATTAAGCTTTAAATAAAGCTTAGTAAGCCATATACAAATAAAATCACCACATGAATCAACATCATTTTCATTAATAGGCAAATCATGAATAAGCATATAAAAGCTCACAAACCTTTCCCATTGAACACATATTCAAATCCATAAGAGAATTCATCAAATATTTTCCTTTTCAATACTCGTATGAATCTTGTATGTACCTAAGTCACTTAACTCATTCACACATTCTTTCTCGACTTGACTTTGCCCGTTGAACCATTCGGAATCATTAAGGATACTCGGAAATCACATATAATTCATACAATGCCATATCCCAGATATGGTCTTACATGTTATCACATATCGATGCCACTGTCCCAGACAAGGTCTTATACGAAATCATATAATGATGTCAATGTCCCAGACATGGTCTTACACGTAATCGCATCTCGATAATCCTAATGTCATGACATTCGTATCCTATACTATTCCTAAGGTTCGTACAAGACTTTCAGATATTGTAACCCTGTCGATTCTTGCTCATATTTGATCAATCAACATTCATAACAGTTCAATGACAATTAAAAATTTATAATTAAATTTAAAGACATTTATTTGCATATGAACTTGCCTTGTATTCGGGATAAACAGACTGGATCGACTATTCGATAACTTTTGATTTTCCCGGATCTAAATCCGATTTCTTTCGTTCTTGATCTATATACATTCAAAATTAAATCATTTATTTAACAAATCATTCAATTCAGTCCACAAACACATATTTCGGCATTTTTACACTTTTTCCCCTAAAGTTCCACATTTATTCAATTTAGTCCCTATTTCACAAATACACAAAATTCATGCAATTTAATACCTTTCTAAGATAGCCGAATTTTTCTTGTGCGCATATCAGCCCATATTTATCATTTATTCACATATTTAACCACACATTTTCACAAATAAATCCCTATTTGACATTTTTGTCAAAATCACTTCACAAAACTTGTGTAAACTATCAACAAATATTCATTTTTCATCATAAAACATTCAAAAGCTTAACTTTTCATCAATGGCACTACACAAAATCATCAAAAAAACTCAAAAATTAGGGCACGGGCTAGCTAGTACTCGATGCAACGATCATAGAAACATAAAAATCATCAAAAATCGAACAAAATTCATACCTTAATCAAGATCAATAAGGGCCGAACCCTAAAATTCTCTCAACCCTCTTTTCTTTCTTCTATTTCGGTTGTAAAAAGATGATACATGGCCACCATTTAGTTTTGTTTTAATTTAATTAAACTTAAATCACAAATTACTTAATTAACCTTTGTTTAAACAATAATAAAACATATAATGGATGGCTATTCATGTCAATTCCCACTATCCATGGTCTATTCACAACATAAGGACTTCAC
The DNA here is from genome assembly GCA_005393395.2 of Gossypium australe. Taxonomy (NCBI): domain Eukaryota; kingdom Viridiplantae; phylum Streptophyta; class Magnoliopsida; order Malvales; family Malvaceae; genus Gossypium; species Gossypium australe. Next base: position 23,590,523 of record CM016626.1, read on the forward strand.
ATTTAATTATTCATAGCAAATAAGCACTTAAACAATTAGAATGCAACTTTTGCATTTTACACGATTTAGTCCTTTTATCAAATTAAGCATCCAAATGCTAAAATTATTTCACGAAACTTTCACACATATATAATCACATGCTATAAACACCAAAAATAATTTTTTGACCTCAAATTTGTGGTTCCGAAACCATTATTTCGATTTAGTTAAAACCGGGCTGTTACAATAATTAATCATGGTGTTAATATTTTCTGTCAATTAGACAAAATTTTAATGGGTATTAATAGCAAATTTAGCTCCCAATGTTTATATATTGTTTGTAAATATTGACCAAATGTGTAAATATTGAAAGCTAAATTTATTATTATACCAATAAAAAATATGTACAACAAATGAAAACTTTAATATTGTAATTAATTGTCCTTAGTTGCTCACTTTTGAAATTGACAATGATTAAATTGGTCTAATTTTTTTAGAGGAACTAAATTGCTTAATATCAAAATTGAGATAAACTATAATACCAATGCTTTTTTTTATTGAGAGTGAAATATTATATTATATATATACAGTATTACAAGTAAAAAAAAATTGAACACAAATTTTTTACATTTGGTAACATTAGAAATTTTCACATTTTAAACTAATTTTCAAAACAAAATTTTCATGTTAATATCACTAATATTAAAGTTTATCCACATTTAAGTTAATGCATATAATCTAAATTCAAACTTATTAAAGTTTAAATTATTATGTTTTAAATAACAATATATAATATGAATTAAAATTTATCTAATCTTATTGTATTAATAAGATCCCTAATTAAGTTAGTGTCACAGGTTAATCATGTGCCAACTCGATTAGAAAATTATTACTATACCCTTTTATTAAATGATTACTATTATTATTTTGATAATTTCTTTTATCTTCTCTTTTATATTTTTAAAATAAAATAATTAAAAATTGACATGAATTTATGTTTAATGGAGTTATGAACTTGTGTATGCAATGTTGGATATAAAAATCAATTACGTCTTGTAAACAAGACATTAAGGGATATTATTTCATTAAGTCCTTTTGTGTTTTAATAGCTTTCTTTGTGGAATTCCATCTCACCATTTTATTTATGTAGTCCTCTGTATTTATCAATGGATTTAAATTGAGGCTAATTAAAATATAAATGATGCCATTAAAATTTCAGTGTTTTTATAATTTTTTAAAAAGTTCTATCTCAAAAATTCATTTTGTAGTTGTCCATGTTATTTGAAGCTTAATTTTAAAAAAATTGCAAAATAAACCCTCACATATTTTATTCATTTTTTAAAATTTAACATCAATACAATTATAATAATGAAAATATTCATAGTATTAACTAAACTTTTTAAACTAAACATATATTTCTTACAATATTCCTAAACAATTCCTTTGAATATTATTTCCTTTTTTTTTATATTAAAAATTAGTGAAAATAATAAAATAATTCTTAAATGCATTAAATTAATTGTTTTTTTCCCTTATTGATGGAACTGAACTAAATATTTTGGATCTTTTGAATTAATCGCAAACATATTCGGATAATATGAAATATAACTCCACATATTTGCTAATTAATTTGTGCATATTAAAATTTAGTGAAAAGCAATAAAATAATTCTTAAATGCATTAAATTAATTATTTTTTCCTTAATTAGTACATGCATGTACTATCAAATATAACTTCACATATTTACTAATTTGAAAATAAAAAATAAAATAGGAAAAAATTGAATAAAAATAATACAAAGCATGTTCAATAATTTAAGGAAATTTGTATAGTTTAACGTTTTTCACCTTACAAATAATGAAGTTGCAAACACATATAATTTTTCAACATACAATTAACAAAATTAAATTAAAATAGAAACAAATCGATCATAAATCATAATATAAACTATCAAGATTCTAAAAGTTAAAAATGTATTTTTTTTTAATTTTTTCAATTATATATTTTCAAAATGTTAGAAATTTTACAATAAATTTTTAATAAATAAATGTAATACGTTTTGAATTTATATATACAATCAAAGCCATGCATTGCACATGATAACAAACTAGTGCACATATATATATATATATATATATATATATATATTATAAGGTTGTTAAAGTTTTAATGTGTTCATACTATAAAAAGTTGACATGTGTAAAGGAAAAAAATAAGCATTTATGGAAGAAAAAATTGCAATATAAACCCCTTAACCTTTTTTATATAAATTTTAATGGTGCTTTGTAAGTTATATTTTTGTAATAAATCTTTTTAATTTACTAGTATTCAATAATTCAACTTACAAATTTACATAATAAGTGAATGTAGATTGCTTGCTATATTCAATCATTAATAATGTTACAAATAAATTATTGGTGGTCACAATAATTAAATTTCTATATTCACTTATTAATAATTAAAACTAAGTTAGAAATACTTGTATTCTATAATTTAAACTAATAAATAATTTGTAAGTGATGAGATTCTGAATTCATGATATTTGCATTACGATTTGAATCTAGCACTGAGATAATATTTATATAAAACCTTCACAGATATCCTCATCTATTTTAAAGTCTAAACCTAATTTGATTTAAACTGAGTGATTCATGTAAAAATAAAACTCTCCCAATAATGTTAACTTTACTTTAAAATTTAAACTTAAAAAAGAAAAATTCCCTTAGACTTCTAGCTTTTGATTTCAACCAGAAATTTACCTAACCATTTAAAATAAACGTTTTCCGACATAATTGAAGTTTGTGAAAGAATAGGTTTATGTGATTTGATAGTCATTATAATGCGGTTGCATGGCTGATCCCGTCCCGGGTGTTTTGTCTGGTTGAGAATAAATGGACCAAAAATGCTGCCTTTTTTTAAAAAAATAGAATAAAATCTGTCCCAAGTCTTTGATGAAATGATAGAGGAAATGATGGTTAGGTTTGGCCTCTGTTTCCTTTTAACATAAAATTTTGCTTAAACCACAACAATGGATTGGAAGCTAGTTAACTAAGCCAGACAAAACACCCCAATGATTAATACCTAGGGGAAGTATTTGATTATGATTTGTCATAACCCCTGTACTATTTGAAAATTAAAAATTTTCTCTTGTATTTTTATTTTTAGAATATTAATTTTTTTTATCTTTCAAATTTTAAATTTTAAGTCCAGTTATTAAATTTTAAAAATTAAATTGAAGTTCATTATAACATATTATTTTGGTTACATAATTATGAGGTGAGAGCTTTTTTTTAATTTTAAATTGTTATATCAATAAATTTAACAAAATAATTTAATAAATTAACAATTAGACCTGAAATTTAAAATTTGAAAAAGTAAATGAATTAAATTTCTAAAATTAAATATAAAAAAATTAAATTCTAAATTTTCAAAAGATAGAGAGACTTATGGCATATTTTAACTTTATGATTATTAAGTATGGATAATAGTAATACGGAAAATAAACCTGTATGCGAAACCGACAGAAATTCAAACAATTTCGTAAACGCAACAGTGCGATCACGTACGTATACGAACCAGCAATCATTACTCCTAACTACGAAGTTGAAATTAAGCGCAAATAATTACAAACAAGTATAGCGTAGAATCGAACGGCTCTGTAAAAGAAGGGAAAAAAAAAAAAGAACCACGAAGATCATAGCTGAGCGGGGACGACCGTGCGAATTTTGTAAAGAGATTCCTAAACAGATTGGCCACAGTGCCAAAGCCATCACTGTGAGTAAACACAACATTGTCCACAACGCAATAACAACAACGAAAGTTCGCCGACGTTTCCTTGAACCTTCTCTCCCTAAAATCCAATTCCCTCGCTTTTCACTTTACTCCTCCTCTCTTTTTCTTTTTCAAAAAGGAAAAAAAAAAAGGAGAGAGAGAAATTTTATTCTCTTTTTTTTTTGGGGGTGGATAAAAATCGAATCACCTTTGAAGAGAAAGAGAAGTGTTTTTCGAGTTTGGGGTTTTGTTTTTTTGAGAAATGCAAAGTTCAGAATAAGCTAGGAGAAGAGGGAAAAGAGAGAGAGAGAGAGAGAGAGAGAGAGAGAGGTTTTGTTGTGTTAGTAGTTTCTGGGCAACCAAACAGGGCTGAGTTTGAAAAAAAATGCAAATGAAGTATATGGCGAGAGAGAAGAGAGGTTTAGATTCGAGTTCTGGTGATGAAGGGCCTGACAGGAAACGACCTGCTCTTGCTAGGTCTCTTCACTCTCTTCTCTTTTCTCAAATCAAACATTTTGTTGATTTTGTTTTATATTTATTTATTTTGGGTGCAATGTGGTTAATGTAAGGATACAGTTTTAATTGAATTCCGGGTTCAGTAAATTGAATCTGAAACATGCTATGCATTAAATGGTTTACTTTAGATTCTGTTAGACGTTATTGGAATTTGGAATAGCCAATATATATATATATATATATTTAGACAAAAACTCTTAAACAGCTTTCTCAGGGAATAAAATCTATTCTTTTAAAAGAATAATTTTGGATTATTATGGTTTAATTATATATAAAATATAAAGAGCATGGAGACCATAGTTGTGTTGTTTTATTACGAGCCAAATGAAAAATGGGGCATGAGTGTTAGAGCCAGTTGCAGTGTTTTGACTGACCGAGCTTAGTAAAACCAAAAAAAAATATAAAATAAGAAAAAACCTGTCTTTCTTGCCTGTTTTTTTGTAAAATATATGAAAAAGGAGCAACTTTACTACTGAGGAATCAAGATTTGATGCATAGTTTTAAATGGTGTTTGGGTTCATCCTTGTGTCAAACTGCTGCTTGGTTTTCTTGGTAACATAAAGCTTTGACATTGATGCAGTGTGATTGTTGAAGCACTGAAGGTGGATAGTCTGCAGAAACTTTGCTCATCATTGGAGCCTATTCTTCGGAGAGTTGTAAGATTCTGTTTTTATTCTTCTCTTTTGATCTTCTTTCCATATTCTCATTTTGAAGCTGATGTTCTATAAACTCAAACACTTCTGGTCTGGGTAATATGAACAGGTCAGTGAAGAAGTGGAACGTGCTTTAGCAAAGCTGGGCTCTGCCAAGCTTTCGGCTAAGTATGGAATTCCTTTTTTTCTTTTTTGGTTCTAAAATTGTAATAATAATACAAGAAGAAAATGGTTTCAATACTTTTGGAAAACTTTCTTTTTAATCATTGCTCTATCTCCCAATAAAATTTTATTGCAAAAATAATCAGGTTTGGAATAACACTTTCATTGTACTAGCACATTTGGTTTTTCTTTCACTTATGTGCCCCATCACTGTTCATCTAATCACAACATTATTGTCTATTATAAACCTGTTGGTTGCATTCATTCTCATGTTATTTGGCTTCAAATTTCATCTCTTCTTCTCTTGATTATTCAGAAATCTGGTGACTGTTGCTCCTACTGATGCAGTTTTTCCCCGCATTGTTCCATTTAATGTGTTTTCCAGTTACCATTAAGAGTATTTTTGTGAGGAGTTTTTGATGATTCTGCATTTTTTTTTCGTACTCACAATGGTTTAGAAAATGCAGGTCTTCTCCTAAGTGGATAGAAGGACCTGATGGAAGAAATTTGCAGCTGCACTTTAGATCCAGGTTGTCCCTTCCTCTGTTTACAGGAGGGAAGGTCGAAGGGGAGCAAGGTACCGCTATCCATATCGTCCTGCTCGATGCAAACACCGGTCATGTCGTAACATGCGGTCCCGAATCCGTAGCCAAGCTTGATGTCTTCGTGCTCGAGGGTGATTTTAACAATGAAGATGATGATAACTGGACTGAAGAAGAATTTGACAGTCATATCGTCAAGGAGCGTGAAGGGAAGAGGCCACTACTAACTGGAGATCTGCAAGTAATGCTCAAGGATGGTGTAGGAACACTAGGGGAGTTGACATTTACTGACAACTCGAGCTGGATTAGGAGCAGGAAATTTAGGCTGGGGCTAAAGGTTGCCCCTGGTTGTTGTGATGGTATCCGTATTCGTGAAGCGAAAACAGAAGCCTTCACCGTTAAGGATCACCGAGGAGAACGTGAGTGTTCTTAAATTTGGTTATAAAACAAAGCATCCGTATTTGTGCAGTGAAAACAGACTTAAAAGCCAGTAAATCATTGTCTATTTCCTTTTTGTTTTCACTTAACAGTATATAAGAAACACTATCCACCTGCGTTACACGATGAAGTGTGGAGATTAGAGAAGATTGGCAAAGATGGGTCGTTTCACAAGCGGCTCAATAAAGCTGGGATCTTTACAGTTGAAGACTTTCTACGACTTGTGATTAGGGACTCACAAAGGCTGAGAAATGTAAGGCTTCTTTGTCTCATCCTCTAATCTCAGTCATGTTTTAATTCTTTTTCTTCTTCTTCCTGTAACTAAAATTTGACCCATTTCTTGTAGATTCTTGGAAGTGGAATGTCCAATAAGATGTGGGATGTTCTGGTGGAGCATGCAAAAACTTGTGTTCTAAGTGGAAAACTTTATGTTTATTACCCTGATGATGTGAGGAGTGTTGGCATAGTCTTTAACGGCATCCACGAGTTGAGTGGCCTAATTGCTAATGGACAATTTTATGCAGCTGATTCTCTTGCAGACAACCAGAAGGTAAGTATATACTTGCATTCATCTTCAAACCGGTTTAGGCTACAGAAGAAAATGGAACATTATCTACTACTCCTAATTTTTCCTATATGATAATTAATTGAAATGGCTTTGTTTTTGGCTTCTTGCAGGTTTACGTGGATGCTTTGGTGAAGAAAGCATATGAAAATTGGCTGCATGTTATAGAGTATGATAGTAAATCTCTGCTAGGCTCTAAGGAAGATGACAGTGTAGATCCTTCACAAGCCAATGTTCCAATGGATCCACAAGGTTATCCAATTTCAATCAACCAGCAACACACTCTACCAACCCTGTCAGTTCCAGTTCCTTCAGAGCAGCCTCCTATAGATTCTAGTCTAAATGTTGGAGGTAATGAAATTTTCACTTTTTATATGCTGTCTGCTGTTCAGCTTGTCCAACTGTTATATACTAAGTTTGTCTTGACTGTGTTGTTTGTCTCCCTAGGTTATGACGATAGTATGGCGGCGAGAATGTCAATGCAATCACAAAATGTGCATCTTCATGCTCAGAATCAGTTCAGTGGCTCTTCATTCACTCTACAAAATCCTTCGGTCAGTGGTTCACACCAGGTCCAGGTTCCAGGACATGACAATGAGCCAGCTCTTGGTCCATGTCAATCGTCCATGCCAGGTTTCCATGAGGGCGGGACATCACACATTCCTACTTACAAGGGAATCGATGATTTCTTCTCAGAGGAGGAGATTAAAATGAGAAGCAACGAAATGCTTGATAATGAAGACATGCAGCATTTGCTTCGTATCTTTAACATGGGAAGCCATTGCCATGCTACTCCTCCTCCTCCTCCCGTTAATGCTATTGAAGATACTCATCCGTATCCCTCAACATATATGCCCACCCCATCCCTGGCTTACGGTTTCGATAATGATGCTTCACGTTCGTCAGGCAAAGCCGTAGTGGGATGGCTCAAGCTTAAGGCAGCTCTGAGATGGGGCATCTTCATTAGGAAAAAGGCTGCTGAAAGACGAGCACACCTCATCGAGTTAGATGATTCGTAGATTATATCTATAGCCTCCCAAGTCCAACCAAAGCAAGAAGGACTCAAAAGACATTTAGGTTTGTTGGCAGGGTCTGGCTGCCATCAATGAACTATTCCTGTTTGTACATTTCTTGTCTGTACAGTATGCTTCCATCCTAAACTAGTAAGGTCACAATCCGGGTGGAGGCTAGAAATGTTAGCAGATGTAACAGATGTATGTTACTAGTCTAAGACATATAGATGACCAGCATCTATTGTATTATGTTGAGGTCTTACGAAATAAAAACAAAGTAAGGCAACGTTTATTTGTGGTAGTGATAACATTGCCTGCGCAAAATCTCACTGCTGTATAAATTAATGGGACTATGTTTTTATTTACCCTCCAATGGCGGTTCATCAAAGGGACCAAAAAGAAAAGGAGTGATATTCGTTGTGGCAGTTATGGAATTTTATAGGGTTAAACACGTTATCCACGAGTGCATGGATTACTACAGACCAATAATTGCGAGTGAAATGTTATAATTCGAGGATTGAGGAACGTGGACGTGGGAAGACGTTTAAACTTTAAAGAGAGTGAGTCCAAGTATAGTTGAGAACATGAAGTCCGGATATGGTCCCCAGCAGGACAGGAGATTCCAACTCACCCTTTCATGTCTTTTCATTAGTTTTCAATGGATATCGTCGCCTCTGCCACTATCCCGTCGCTCTCTTGTTTTCTTCTGCCGTATGCAAAACAGTAAGGACTCGTGTATGCTTTGATGAAACGACATGGAGGTCTACGGCAGGTTCTGCTACCCATTTTACTTTGATGAAGATATATTCCTTTGTTTCTCAGTTCTACGCATTTTACTTTTTGTTAATAGATTTTTTTTTATATCTATTAACAGGGGTGAAAGTAAAAAATTTGGATTCTTGGTTAATTTTTTTAAAACATAAAATGTTTATAAAAATTTATATAAACTAATATGTTGTTTCTCTACCTCATTGATAGACTTTATTTAAAAATATTTTTTTATTCATGTTAAACATTTAAAACAAATAAATTTAAGTCTTTAAATACGTAAAGGTTTTCACCAAGCTAACATACAATTAGAAATTTTTTTTCACAAAAACAAAAATCACTTTGCTTTTTGGTGTTAGAATACAATATTTCAAGCACAAGATTCACAATAATCACCCTAGCAACAACAATTTTTAAATAAAAATGTTTAATTTCTAATCAATATTAAAAAAATCAAGATTATAAATACAATTATTTCAAATATATATAATTACAATCAATGCTAATTTCTTCAAGGATTTGTATTAATCGTCCTCTAAAAGTTATTATTCGATCACGATGCTAGTAATCTTATACAAAATCAATATCCTAAAATCATTCACTAAATGAAAAACTAAATCTTGCAAAAATAATTCCTAATTTATCATAAGAAAAGCTAGAATCTTAGTTTTTTAGATATTAATCAATAAGACATGAAAAAAAAAATTAAGAAAGAATTGTTACTAAATTAGAGAGACCAACATGAAAATATTGAAAATTTAAACATCTATCTTGTAAAGATATTAGAGAGAGCAAGAGAATAAAAGAAATTTGAGAGAAAAATGATCTGTGTTAGAAGAAATAAATGGATTAGAGATTTTTAGATTTTAATGTGGGAAGAAATTTATTTATTTTTATAAAATAATTCCTTTTTAAAATTTTTGGTGGATTATCCTTTTCAAATTTTTTATGGGTTAATACATCAATTATATAATTTTTTAATAAATAATATATATTTTTGTGGGGTTTGATAAACATATTAAATCCAAGTTAAATTTAGAGTGAACAAAGTTATCCTAACTTCCACAAAATTGGAACCAAGACAACGAGACTAGTTGTACGGTCTCAATTTGAAATTTACTACCCAAGAAACATGAAAGGGGGAGAGGGGGTAACAGGTGATTTGCATCATTGTGATATTGGATAATGTACTTGGTTGAAAATAACCCATTGAATTATTCAACGTATTATACTTAAGAGGCTGTCAAATGAAATCTACTGCTTAGATTAATGGCATGTCTTTTTCTGAGCAGCTGAGTTCATGTTTGAAGGCCTCCATGAAACAGACATGTATGCATGGCCCTGTGTCCCTACAATGGCATCAAATTCTTCTGCAGTTTTACTTTTTCATTTCTTTAGCCCCAAAAAGAAAGGGAATTATTCTTATGCTAATAATCAGAAGCTAGAGTAGCGTAAAGGGATGCTCTCTTTTCTTTTAAACCTTTGCATCCGTTTTTTTTTTCCGAAAGCTCAAAGTTTAGCACTCGGAAAAAGTGTGTAGCTACTTTGAAAATAGAACATGCTTTGTCAATAAGCTGTGTGGACAGTACATTATCCTTGTAAAATTCAAAATACCTTAAAAAACGATAAATATCATCTTCTACATGCATGCAGATAGACAAAAGTCGGAGGAGGTAGCAGTCATTCGGTATCTGATTCTCAAAACAGCATCTTCATCCACTATGTAGACCAAGGCACGCCTTCTTAAATACAGCAAAAGTATAAGCTCTACACCTGCCTTTGGATTCTTTGGTAAAGGAGATGTACACATTTCAGATCCTTCATGTTTCTTTGGGTCATTCGGCCTAACAGTATTGATCTATTGCTTAAAAGAGACTCGAGGCTCATCTACTTAGATTCTGACTCAAATGTAAACACTACAGTAAATTATATTTTTATCAGGACAATTATTGTAAAATCCTTAGCAGTCGGTACATGAGAACTAATTTCAACTATAAATAGAGCCCTTATATTTTTTTAGTTAAGAATATTTTGGAAAACATTTACTCAAACACTTGGTGCGATTTGTTAGACTAAAGTTTTAGCTCTGCGATACATAGATATAATTACTAACAAAGGAGACTGAAAATATTAAAGAAAAAGATGATATGGTGTGACCAAGAGTAAGCAGAGCAATAATAATAAAAGTATAGGTAATTTTGTAAGGTCTAAGGACGTGAAGTGCAAAAAATTAACAGATGTCAAACCATGTAAAAGCTATAAATTTATTTTGAGCTTACAGCGATATTGAAATGTTCAAGGCACATTAGACAAAGGTAATCGGGGTTCACATACCTTGCTCCTGACTGTTTTTTTTAAAGATCTGTGTTCGATATTCGGGAATAGACACACAAGGAGCCCCTAAAGTAAAACCAAGCTTTTCACCTTATATAAAGATGATAACCATCAGGAATAGACAACAAAATAGCTTCCAAAGGAGCACAGTCATCAGCACTATGCATTTTTTCCCCTTTCATATGTCTTCAGGTCATTAGCGGTATCTGAGGAAGAGCCACCAGCTATTTGGAACGAAGATAAAGAAAATAACATAATGCTGGCAATGTTTTAGTGATGATAATATGAAATTATATTTAAAATATAATTTACAACTTTCACTTAAACATAGATACAAATAAATGTTTGACCAGGGAGGAGAGTACCTTGTAGTAACTGACATAAAAAATAGCTGAAAACATAGATGCTGATAAAGATGGGAGAGCAAATACTGGAGCCGTTGGCAAGCTTTCTGGTTTGAATACCGTAATATGAAAGGAATGCAAATGAAATAAGAAGCCATCTCCAAGAGTGATGTTGCTAGATATATTAGCCGGATTCCATTCAAAACCCAGTTTCTTGGAAGCAAAAGGGAGTAAAAAGGAAGGTGGGGAGATAGGCAGAGGATTGTGTAAAAATAATGTCCTCCTTTCCACGCAAATGGTAGTCTTGCCAATAGATTACTTAACAACACATTAAGTTGTCTTAACTTAAAACATTCCCATATATCTGCAGGAATCGGTGCAAATAGTGTATGCTTCAGCATCTATAACACGGATGCATGCAAAAAAATTCATTCGCGCGTGCCATAAATAGTGTATGCTTCAGCATCCATAACACAGATGCATGCAAAAAAATTCATTCGCGCATGCCATAAGTATATACACGTAAATCAACAGTCACTGAAGGTGTGTTGATGCAAAGCACGCAGACTTATCATTCAAAGTCATTGTTCATAAGCAGTGCAGTAGTGCATTTGTACGCTCTGATTGGCGATTGCTCAAGAACATAGGTAAGGTGTAGGTGTGTAATATATGTAGTCTCATGTTGTGTGAAACACTTGTAAGTGTCAAAATAAGAAAAACCCAAAAGGGAAATAAAATCGCCGTTGCCGGGGATCGAACCCGGGTCACCCGCGTGACAGGCGGGAATACTTACCACTATACTACAAAGACTCGGTTGTCAATTTAGTTACATATTAGACTTTTGTTTGTATATTCATGTAATCAACAATTCTCATGAAAACTTTTATGAAGACGATGCTCTGAGAATAATAATTAGTAATAACTTATAATCTAAAGAAGAACCAGACAGGAAAATAAGATTGAGGTTTAACAGAGTTACAATTTCTAAACTTTTTCTTTCTAGGGGATAATTTTTCGAGTTACAATTTGCTTATGTAACCCATAAATATTTTTAATAGGTTATTTAGCACCGAACCATGTGAAATATTAGTCCATTTGACTGACATATGTATCCCAAGCCATTTTTTATATATAATAAATATAAAATTAGATTTTTTTAAATTATAAAAGCAGGGTAAAACACTAATTATAATGCACTTAAAACAGTGTATATTCTCCTGCCATCATAATAAAAATAGATTTTAAATCTTCCCACTTAAAATTTAATGATAGAATATATTTGATACACAAAGCTGTAATGAACCAAACCATGCCATATGGTTAAAAGTAAGTTCTAGAATTTATTTTTAAATATAATTAATATGAATTAATACATAGTAAATATACTGTCAATATTCCAAACTTAATCATATAAACCCAAACAATCTTCGCAATTAGAAATGTTATGAGGAAGGACCATAAAAGTGCTGAGCCTGGCCTTTATATTCCTACCTAAAAGTAGGCCCCTAACTCCCAGTTTCTAGCTAAACCAAGGAAGTATGGTTTTCAAAATTCAGTTTATGGGGTCTCTGTACATATTTATTTGGGCCTTACTCACTGTCACTGCCCTAGCTCAGACCCGCCATGTAATGGCATGCATATTGATTTTTGTTCTGGGGGGCATTCAAGGTCACTGTCTCAGATATGCAGTCAGTCTCTTTATTTTTCACGAATTTAAAATTTTGTCATTGTATTTTTATTTTTAAGAATTTAGTCTCTTTATATTTTAGATTTTGAAATTTAGGTTCAGTTGTCAACTTGCTAAATTTACTAACGTGACATCTTGAAATAATAATAAAAATACTCACTTGATAATCATGTAACTAAGAAAATGATATTGCAATAAACCAGAATTTAATAAAATAATTTTAATGTCTTAATAGTTAGATTTATATTTTGAAATCTGAAAAGTAAAATGACTAAATTCATAAAATAAAAATATATGGATTAAATTCTAAAATTGCGAATAGTACAGAAATTTATGGCACATTTTTAACCGAAATATAATTGCATCCATTTTTTATGAGATTTTTTATATTCAATAATAATTTTTCATATTCACTATGATGGCAATGGGCTGAGGCAGATTTTTACCTGCCTTGATTTCGACTCGAATTTTCACTCCTAAACCTCAACTTTTATCCAACCCTAACATTTAAAAAAATTAAACATTCTCCAACTTGACTCCAAATTTTCATAATAAATTTGAATTGAATTTATTTACTTTATTTAATTGCATCAATTTGTTTTTTTGTGCTAAAATCTTTGCTATAAAACTATAATTACTCATTAAATGATATGCTGAGTTAGATGTTTGCCAATGCAATTAAATTGCTAACAAAATTTTATTTGCTTACTTTATATATATAATATGTATATTAGAATATTAGTTACATGCCTCGAGTGTCGGAAATTGATGGTTGCATGTGTTTTTCTTCCAAAATAATTGGAACGTGGTGGAGAGAAATGCTTGCCCATTTGTATGTCATATTATGGCGAGGGGCCATTTAGATAGGTGGCTCAACAAAGCCATTCTTGTTTTGACACTACAGAAGAAGGTTTCGGAATCAATACAACAATTTCGTCCAATAAATTTGTATATAGATCATCACAAAAGTTATTATGAACAACATTATCATTGCCAATAAGATCATTCATTCTATGTGCAAAAAGTCGGGAAACAAGAGTGGATAGACATCAAATTAACCTTTGATCGGCTACGTGTATGCGTATTAAAACACTGAATTTATAAAACTATTTTTAAAACCCGGTTTTACTGAAAGCGTACAGTGCCAGTTGTAATATTTATAGTTCCGATGAAACACGAAGTATTCCAAGGGATTGAACCTAAAGGAAGAGGCGATTAAGCAATAACTAACATACACAATAGAGTTTAAGCGACTACTAATACGGTTGTATAGTACACCAATTCATAAAAAGATGAGTTTGCAAGAAAATTAAATATTCTACTCTATGGACCAAATTGTAAGAAATGTAAAACTAGAGGGACTATCCAACAACTAACTAATGGTGGTTGCTAACTTTGATGTGATTCACCAACTCTTGAACTATGGGCATAAATCGCGTAAATTACCGAGTGACTCCATTTTATCTTCTGATATCAATTTTACCGACTTAGACTAATTAGGTCTGGTTTATCTTCTAATCTAGTCGGTTAATTCGAAACTAACGAACAGGTGCGCGACAATATACCTTCCGGTCTCACTTTATCTTGATATTCGGTCTCACTTTATCTTGATATTCCCTTTGGGGCATCATTACCTAAGTTTTTAGTTCTATTCAAATTAGTCCAGTTTGTTACGATTTAGTCATTTGTCAAAGGGATGTTAGTTTACCCACATCTCCATCAACCAACCTCTTTAAAGGTTTAACTACACATGCTTAAAGTAAGAAAGGTAAACATAAACATGGAAAATAAGACAGCTATAAAAGTAAAGCTTGAGAAAAATATAAAAGTTTAAATTTTTATGCAAAAAAACTTAAATAGCATGATACCAAAAACATTTAACAAAGAAATCAAAGGCAAAAAACATAAAAGGAACAAGCTTTAACAGATTTAAAGTAAAATAAACTGAAATATATTAAGCTAAAGCTTAAAGAGTCTTGAAATCAAGGTACAGGGCTGAAAATGTAAATAAACCTTAGCTACAGTGATAACTAACTTAACTAACACTAATAACAACAAGAACTAGAAGTAATTTAACATCCGCGTTTTAACTCGGGGTTAGGTACAATGATGGATCTAGTTAAGAATTAGTATAAAATTTTTGAAATATAATAAATAGGAATTTTGAGTATTAAATTAGGAAGTATATAGATCCAATAAGAAATTAGAAAAAAAAATACCCTTTAGATAGGAAATTTTAAAATAGATATATTGACTTAGTTGAAATAATAAAGAAATTGTTGTGGCCAAAGTAGGAAAAATATTAAGTTAGGAGATATATAATAGTAGAGGAAAGGAAGGAAGGATTAAAAAGAAATTTAACCAAAGTGTTGTATGAGTCATACTAGGAAATATGAAAGATGAGGAAGAACAAAGTGGTAATTAGCCAAGTAGATATTTATTAGGTGTAATGATGATGGGTAAAAGTAAAAAGATGGATGGCTTAATGACTTAGTAGCAATTTGACCATTTTAATTAAAAAGGTAAGATATTTTAGTGGAATGGTGTAGAAAGTGGGAGAAAAGATAAAATATATATCATCTTTTCACAAGCCATGTAACAGCCTGTTTTCAGTGAAACTGGAATAGTGGTTTCGGGACCACAAAGAAAATTTATTTTAATATTATTTTATGGTTTACGTTATGATAGAAATATCATATGAAAAATTCGTTAAGAAATTTTACCGTTTACATGCCTAACTTGATAAAAAAGGACCAAATTGTATAAAGTGCAAAAGTTGAATTTTAGTAGCTAAAGGTATCAAATAGCTATGAAATTTAAAATCGGAGGTCCTTATATGGAAAATAAACCATTTAGAGGAGTTAGTAGATAATGATGATTATTCATCATTGGAATTTAGTAAATTATTAAGGTTAATTTTGGAAAGTAAATGATAAAATGATGATAAATAAATAAAATAAAACAAATTATCATCATTTTCACCATCTTTCCTAAAACAAAAACATGGAAACCCTAGCCATGGAAATTGAGTTCAAGCAAGCTTATTTTGCTTAATTAGGTGAGTATTCTTGTCCAGTTTTTAATAATTTTTATGTTTCCGATATCGTAATAGCTTAATCTAGCTATCTCGGGGATTATTTTGCAAAGTTATTAAAGTATTAGGGTTTTTCCAAGGATGAATATAGTTGAATTTTGAAGTTTATGGTAGAAAATGAAAGGTTGTTGTTAGATAAACAACTTTTGTAAAGAGAATTTTGAATAAATTATGATTTAGGGACTAAATTGGAAAGATGAAAATTTTATGGAAAAATTCTAAATTTTATGAAATACATGGACTTCTATTATGATACATGAAAATCGTTAGGCTTGGAATAAGGATTAAATTGTATAAATTTCATTTTCTAAGTCTAGGGACAAAATCGTAATTAATTAAAAGTATAGGAGCAAAATAGTAATTTTTCCAAAGATGTGTACTGGACTGAATTGAATATGAATTATATTAAATTGAGTTAAATTCATTCATTTAGATCCAGATAGACACAATACGGAGTTAGATCGAGGAAAAGAGAAAGTATCGAATTAGTAGCTTTTGTATTTACGAACGCTTGTCGAAGTAAGTTCGTGTAACTAAATTGTATGTTTATATGTTTAAATTGAATATTATGTTTGTGAAATGTATAATTGCCATGTATAAGTATTGATCACATATCCGAAGATATCTAAGAAGTACCAAGTCTCGTTTGAACCTAAGAAATTTGATGAATACAAATGACATTGTCATTAAGGGTTCCCGAATTGGTTGTGGTCCTGCATGTGTTGCAGACACACCACAGCTCGCAAGAGCGTCCCATTATTTAGCTCTTATGAGCATCCTGATATATGGCTCTCTTGAGCTTCCCGTTATTTGGCTCTCACTAGCTTCCCGATAATTGGCTTTCATTAGCTTCCTGATTAATGGCTCTCCGGAGCTTCCCGATATTGGCTCGCATGAGCTTCCTAATTACGACTCTTATGAGCTTCCCATTACATGGCTCACATGAACTTCCCGTTTCATGGCTCAAAAGAGCTTCCCGATTATATGCTTGTACAGGCATACCTGTATATGAATTGATGGATTATAGATTTGTACACTTCGTGTGTACTCCTCGTGTATCCAACGATATTTAAATGGTTCAACAGGAAAAGTTCTGATATGAGACAATCTGAATTCGAGACGAATTATTACGGAAATATATTTGAAATACATGGATATGATTTGTACATGTTATATGGACACATGATGTGGAAAACATATGTATATGGAAATTTGATTATTGTTGAGCTCATACATGTTTCCTGATATTCATATGAAATACATGACTAACATTGTAATACCCCTATACCCGGTTCAATAATGCAGACTCGGTATAAGACTATTACATTTGGTGCCAAAACAATTTTGGCAAGATACTTTTTAATTAAAACATTTGTATATAATATTTTAACTTACCAACCATTTTTGCTAACATATTTATTGTTTATTAATTCATTCCATATATACCAAAATACTTCAAGTAACTGAAAATAAATAGAATTTCAAGAATCTACATTTTAGTCCCTATCACATGGGAACACCTTTGAACTGTATATGTACATGCCATTTTAATACAAAATATAGTACCTACTTTTGAAGCCCTTGAGGATGTGATGAGATGAGAGATCTTCTAGTTGGACTTCTCTTCTAGTCTAATTGTACCTACGCGTTAAAATAAACGCGTTAAGCCGGTGAAGGCTTAGTAAGCACTACAAGGATAATTAAATAAATAATCATAACAGAATATTTTAAACTCAATCAATTACTGCATATCTACTCACATATAAGTTTCTTCAACTATGCATTGCTTTAAATAAATTTAACTTATCTTTTGTAAGGTATTAAACTTACCTTAAAACATCAGTGATTCACTTTTGTTCTCATTTCACTTTCTTAGCCCAAAGTAGACTTTATAGAACACACCGGATATACGGAACAGATACAGAGGTGCATTATGATGCACAAGTGAACAGAGAGCACCAATGTGCTAATAATCAGAGAGCACCAACGTGCTAATAATCAGAGAGCACTGACGTGCTAATAATCAGAGAGCACTGATGTGCTAATAATCAGAGAGCACCAACGTGCTAATAATCAGAGAGCACTGACGTGCTAATAATCAGAGAGCACCAACGTGCTAATAATCAGAGAGCGCGCTAAAGTTCCTTAATGGCATGCCACTAATATCCCAGTAGTTCTAAATTTCGTCTACTTGGGCATTAAAGCTGAATCTCATATATTTAAATAATTCACATAAATATTTCAAAAAGATAAATAACAATAATTTAAAATTCTTGTAGTACTTACAACAAAAATGTTGAAATGATATATGTTATTCTTCCTTCACTCCTTAACCTTCTCTTTTCCTTTTCCTTCAATTCGGTCCTCTCCTTTCTTTTTCTTCAATTTCATATAAACATATAACATTTATAAGTTAAAAATAATCAAATAAACTTCCTGTACTATTTAATAAAATAAACATGTATAATAAATAAATTCATCCTTTCTTACTTTTGCTCACATTTCAATTTAATCATTTACTCATAAATTTTTTCAAAGCTATCCTTTTGTATCATAGTAACTAAATTATTTATTTCCAGAGCTACAAAACTCCAAATGAAGAATAGTTAATTTTTTCTGAAACTAGACTCAAATATATTCATACTATAAAATTTCCAGAATTTTTGGCTTAGCCAATTAGTACAGTTTATTCATCAAAGTCACCCATGTTCTGCTGTCTGGCAGTTCTGTCCCTTCTTCACTAAAAATTAATTATCTCTTCATGCAGGACTCAGATGATGTTTCCGTTTATTTCTATTGAAAAAAGACTCATTCAGGATTCTAAAAATATAAATTTAAGCCTCTAATTATTTTTATCCAATTTTTGATGATTTTCTAAAGTTAGAACAGGGGAACTCGAATTTATTCTGACCTTTTCTCACAAAATTCATTATATCTCATGATTTACATATCTATTGCTTACAACGTTTCTTCTATGATAAACTAGACTCAATAAGCTTTAATTTAATATCTCACTTAACTTCTAATTCCACTTCTACGATTTTTAGTGATTTTTCAAATTTAGTCTACTGCTGCTGTCCAAACTGTTTATTACCATTTTTCCCTTAAGCTTTCAATAAATGATAATTTCGTCCCTGCTCAATTAACTTCTCAGTTGAGCTGATTTTTTTTTTCAATTAACACTTTATTCAATCACTTTAAACTACTTTATAATCTTTGGGAATTAGAATTTCAGTAATAGACTTTAATTCCAAACATTTTCACAATTTAGCTCCTAAAATTAAATTTCTAATTAGATATTCCATCAATTATACCCCTAATTCATCAATTTGATCCACATAACTCATGTTCAAAAATCTAAGAATTTCCAAAATTTCAACTTAATTCAACAAAACTTTGTTCTAAAACTTATAAAGCATCAAAATTAAAAGAGAAGGACTAAATTAACTTACCAAATTAAACTCCAAGCTTTAAAAACTCTATTCTCCCTTTTTCTTTCTTTCTCCCCTGTTTCTTCTCTGTTTCGTCTTTACTCTCTGTCTTTTTTTTGTTTCTTTAGCTTATACACACATATATAAATATAATAATAACAATATAATATAATATATTATAATTAAAACATAAAATATCTTTATTATATAATATAATAATATATATTAAATATAAAAATTTCAGATTTTTATACCTTACACCGCCTCAACTATACAAAATGGCTTAATTGCCATTTTGGTCCTTTATAATTTCTTTTAATTTATAATTCAACTTTTACTTCTATTTCAATTTAGTCTTTTTTATTTAATTACCTACCCAAACGTTAAAATTTTCTAACGAAATTTTAATACCACATTACTAACATTTTATAAATATTTATAAAAATATTTCCTATCATATAAATATTCATACAAATATATTGAAATAAATTTCTCTTTAAATCGGATTTATGGTTGCGAAACCATTATTTTGATAACCTTGAATTTAGGCCATTACAAACATGGTTGATGAGGATATGTGTTAAGGCTTTTGGCCAATTTGATTTGAATATGCTTAGAATGCTTACCTTTAATGTGATTAAATGGTAAGTTAAATTCCATGTTATATGAATTTACTAAGCATTAAATGCTTACTCTGTTTTATTTTTTCTGTTATATAGTAACTTGGAAGCTTGTTAAGGTTGGAAGCTGGTCGGAGCCACATTACACTACCCATCATCCCATTTCGGTATATATAGTAAATTATTTTGATTATAATGGCATGTATAAGCTAAATTGGCCAATGTTAGCATATAAATATTTTGTTAATATTAGCCATTTGTTTGGCTTTTATATGGTATGTATATATATATATATATATAGCCTTGTTATGGTTGATATGTGTTGATAAGGTTAAATGATGGTAAAATTATAGGTATGTGATGATATGTTATATTTAGGATACAATTATGGCTTGTTTTGATTGCTTTGTTGTGGCTCATTGATGTGTTAAAGTGTTAATGTAGGTGGAAAACAAATTAGGTGAGAAATGTGGCTAGAAAAATGACCTATTTCGTCCACACAGGCAGAGACACGGGAGTGTGTCTCAACCGTGTGTGACACACGGCCATGTGTTCCCTGTATTTTAAAAATTTGCACAAGTCAGAATACTCAATTTGTTCATACGGCCTAGCACACGGGCGTGTAGCTTGACCGTGTGACCTAAGTCAGAGAGCTCCCAAGTTTGGACACGGGCTGGGACACGGCCGTGTGTCCCTATTTCGAATACCCACACGGCCTGAGACACGAGTGTGTCTCTTGACTGTGTGAGACATATGGCCTAGCCACACGGGCGTGTATCCCTTGCATCTTTGAAAATTTTAATGTTTTCTGAAAGATTTTCTGAGTACCCGGTTTAGTCCCGACTTATTTCTAACATGTATTTTGAGCTTCGAAGGCTCACATAAGGGACAATAGGATGAATTTGGTTTAAGATCTGATATGAATGCTAGATGACGTGAAATGTATGTTATTTGAACTATAAATTCTGGTAATTATCTGTAACCCTGTTCCGACGACGGATTTAGGTTAGGGGTGTTACATATGTTTTCATATAGCAATCTCATCCAACCGAGCTGATTCTGAAGAAGCTGAAAGTAATGCTCAAGCCTTTGTGCAAAGAGCAGCTTTAAGTAGTAGGAGGTCCATATTTGAGGGCCGAGGAGGAGAAGTTAAAGAAGCCTTCTTCCAAATGATGAATAAATAGTTTATTGAATTTGTACGTGTAACACCCCAAACCCGGCCTAGACGTTATGGCCGAATCTGGCGATATCACTTGATAGTGCTTTTGAAATCGCAACGACGCTAAGACCTTTTCTCCGTTCGAACCACTCTTCATTATTTTATGTTAACTCCAAATCGTATCATTTGTTTTCAAAAAGTTATCCATTTTCAAAACGTTATTTATTTACAAATTGTCATTCATTTCCCAAAACGTTATTGATAAACCGTAAAAGTAACATATTTTAATCCCATATTTAATATGCTTTTGGATGATTTATTCCTTGTTTTATATAAAAAGGTGCTTTTAATCATTTCTTTTCATGTCTTATACCTAGGAAAGCACCCGAGGATGAAAAGAACACAAAATGGGCCTAAAACGGAGCAAATGAGCCTTAGCACGAAATTGACACGGCCTGGCCCAAAGCACACACGACTGTGCCTCGACGAACACCTAGAGCACGGCCTCAACTCCGTCACACACGGCCATGCCTCAAGTTAGAAATTCGAACAAGGTCAGGTCTCGATCCACACGGGCGTGTGCCATGGCCGTGCCTCTGTCTCTGGAAAGAGCAATTTCATTCAGAAAAGGATACTTAGGGAGAAAGAATCGCACTCCAAGAGCCTATAAATATTCCCCAAGTACCACCTTTGACAGGGAGCGAAAGCTAGGCCAAGGAGCCTAGCCAAAAAGGTCAAAGTTAGGGAATAACGCGAGGATAGCCAATTGATCCATCCCAAGAAGCCGGAGTTATACTCAAGACGGCGGAATTCTCCTTCAATTCCTTCAGGGGGTTTTAGGGTTTTCTTATGTTTTGTTTTATCTTTTCTCTTGCGATGTTTTGTTTATTCATTATGAACTAAACCCCTCAGATACCTGAAGGGGGTGAAACCTAGATGGATTTTGTTATTTGATTTTTAAGTTATATATAAATTACTTAGTTTGTTCTTAATTATGTTGCTTAATCCAAATCTAATGTGCTTAGGTGGAGGAGGAATAGACCCTGCCTAAGAGGAGATCTAGCATAATTAAGCGGAGTTGATCGAACGCCAAGAGATAGGGTTACGAGATTTTGCCGGATTAGGGTGAAACCTAATATGGGAGTCCATTGATCGATTTACTGCTATCCTAGGGGGTTATTATAAGCGAACGAGAGTTCCACTAATTAACCTAGGGTTAGATGTTATTCGCCTCGAGAGAGGGTTTAATATAGGTTAGGGAGTCTCAGGGATCAAGGTAAGTAAAGAAATCATATAATTTAGGGTTAGATGATAAGTGAAGTCTAGGTGGATTCTTCCCGAAGGTATCGTCGAAATCAACTGAGTTTTTTTTCTTCAATGTTCTTTTCCAGTTCGTCTTCTTGTCTTTGTGTCCTTAGTTTAGTTGTCGTCAATTTAGTTTAAAAGCAATCTTCACTCTAATTTTAAGGCTAAATAATAAAAAGAAAGTGAGTACTAATACTTTTAGTTCCTTTGGGTTCGACAACCGGTCTTGCCTAAGCTATACTACTGTTCGATAGGTACACTTGCCTTTAATATCATTGTCAGAGTTAGTCTCCAGGTTTGATCATTCTTTTATAAATATTTAAAGCTCTGATTTGCAGCGATCAAGTTTTTGGCGCCGTTGCCGGGGACTAAAATATTAAGAAAACTCTATTTTTATTACTTTAGCCCTAATTTTTATTTTTCGCAATTTATTTTTCTTTTCGTTTCTATTTTTGTTTTTCTTTTTGCTGAAATTTTCTTTCTTTCTTTTCCAGCAGGTACCTCTAGTTTATGACTAGAAGGAACCCGAGAGGACCTTTGATATTCGACAACGAAATCGAAGCTACCGCTCGTAGGAATCATCGGGAAACCATGCGAGCCCTAGATTACACAGAAAGAGAGGAAGAAAACAAAACCAATCCTACTGAAGGGATGGACGAAAACAACCCACAACCACGCGATGTGGGGGAAAACAATGCTCCACACACAATGTTCGATTATGTGAAACCGCATTTAACAGGAGCAGAATCTAGTATTGTTAGGCCTGCTATATCTGCTAACAATTTTGAATTAAAGCCTAACACAATACAAATGATTCAACAGTTTGTTCAATTTGATGGTTTGCAGGATGAAGATCCAAACACGCACATAGCTAACTTTTTAGAGTTCTGTGATACCTTCAAAATAAATGGCGTTTCTGATGATGCCATATGTCTTCGGTTATTCCCTTTTTCATTGAGAAATAAAGCCAAATAGTGGTTAAAGTCGTTATAACGAGGGTCAGTCACTACATGGGATCAGATGACCGAAAAGTTTTTGATGAAATATTTTTCACCGGCCAAAATTGCCAAATTACGGAATGATATCTCTTCCTTTGTGCAGATGGATATAGAGATGCTATACGACGCATGGGAGAGATTCAAAGATCTCTTGAGGAGGTGCCCACACCATAGTCTACCCTTGTGGCTACAAGTCCAAACCTTTTACAACGGAGTAAACCCCTCAACGAGGCAACTGATAGATTCAGCCGCTGGTGGAATGCTGAACAACAAAACTCCAGAAGCAGCCTACGAGTTCATTGAGGAGATGCCATTAAACAATTATCAATGGCAAGCTTCAAGGACCAAACCGACAAAATCGGTAGGAGTTTTCAACGTCGATGCCATGACCATGATATCAATGCAGCTAGAGATGATGAATAAAAAGCTTGATAATTTGTGTTCTTCACAGGCACATCCAACCATGCAGTGCGACGCAAGTGGAACTGTGGCGAATCCTGAGTACCCACCCTACCAACTGGGAGCAGAAGATGAACAGATGAACTATATAGGCAATAATTTCTGATCTAATAATAATCCTTATAGTAATGCTTACAATCCAGGTTGGAGGAACCACCCAAATTTTTCGTGGGGAGGACAAGGAAACCAAGGAAATCAAAGGCAACAACCTCCACAAAACTTCCAAAATCAGCTCTATCCACAAGAAAAGAAACCAACCCTCAAGGAACATCTCCAAGAAACTGATAGAGCAATCAAAAGCAACGAGAGCCGACTCGATGAAATTGCTAAGTCAGTCAAGGAAGTGACTAATGCAGTCGAACAACTCGCAAAACTAATGTCAGAACGACCGCAAGGATGTCTAGCAAGTAACACCGAGGTTAATCCTAATGAGCAAATTCAAGCAATCACAGCTTAGGACAGTAACGGATTAGCTGAACCTGATCCAATATCGGAAAAAAGGTAGACGAAGGTAAAATAAAGGTACCACAAGAGAAGCTAAAACTGGTAATTAAAGAGTATCAACCTCGCATACCTTATCCTGAAGCCATAAAAAGAGACGATTCAGAGGAACAGTTCGGTAAGTTTCTTAAACTTTTAAAGAAATTACATATTAAATTACCTCTTCTTGAAGCTCTTTTTCAGATGCCAGATTCGAGAAAATTTTTAAGACAGCTCTTGGCCAACAAACGCAAAATAGATAAAGAGCACCACGTGGAACTAAATGGAACATGCTTGACGATGCTACAAAATAGACTACCACAGAAACTAAAAGATCCAAGGAGTTTTACAATTCCATGTTTAATTAGTAGTCTACATATTGATAATACGTTAGCTGGTTTAGGGGCAAGCATAAATGTCATGCCTTATTCATTGTTTAAATGATTAGGTCTAGGGAAGCCCAAACAAACTAGGATGAGTATTCAATTAGCTGATAAAACTGTTAGAATTCCTAGGGGCATTATCAAAGATGTTCTTGTCAAAATCGATAAATTTATTTTCCCAGTAGACTTTGTTGTCTTGACATGGATGAGGATAATTCAATCCCTTTAATTTTAGGAAGGCCTTTTCTAGCAACCGCCAGAACAAAAATTGATGTTGCTACAAGTGAGCTCATACTTCGTGTAGGAGATGAATCGATCAATCTTTAAGCTCTCGACTCGGCCAGGACAACAGTCGATGAAGGTAAGAAAGCCATTTCAGCTGATAATCATATTATTCAATCTTCATCACAAGAAACATCACAAGGCCTAAACCCTGAGCCGGCTCATATCGACAAAGTAGAGTTACACGAGGAACAAAGCATTAGGGTCAACAATTTAGAGAAGCAGAAGACAGAGATCAAAGAAGAGCTAGATTCACACGAAGTAAAACCCGAGGAACCACAAGAAGAGCTCATGGGGACATCGAATCACTTCAAAATAGGAGACCAAGTACTGTTAGACAAAACCGATCCCCAAATCACTACCACAGACCTGAAGGCAAAAGGAGAAATCCCTCTCAAGGTACTTGATATCTTCCCACAAGGAATAGTCGAGGTAAGCAATGCAATATTCGGCACTTTCAAGGTAAACGCTTCTCGACTTCAACTTTGTCAAGAGAATAAAACCGTAAGTACGAGGGAAGATATTCAAACCTTTAAACCTCCCTAAAATTTTCAAATAACGAGGAAAAGTCTAGCTTAAGACTATAAACAAGCGTTTCTCGGGAGGCAACCCGAATACTAACAACATTTCTTTTTACATTTGTTTTTATTTGTCTTTTCCTTTTTCCTTTTTCTTTTCCCTTTTAAACTAACCAAAAAATGCAGGTTTTTCAGGCCCACACGGCCTTACACACAGCCGTGTCCGTGGCCGTGTGAACCACCTAAACCGCCACACTAATAGGGCAGAGGCTGTGCAGTCAGCCCAACCACCCTCCCCAACGTCACGGATCCAACAACCCTCCCCACGGGCACTGACAGATAGGGCACAGTCGTGCCCTAAACCGTGTGAGGCTACTGACTTTCACACCACAGACAGAACACGCCCGTACTGGCAACCGTGTGAAGCTACTGACTTATCGAACACGGGGGAGACACGCCCGTGCAGAACGATCGTGTCAAAAGAAAAACTTCACAAGCACGGGTATGGGAGGATCAAGCACGGGCATAGGATGACAACACCCTCTATAACACGGCCGTGTTAAGTGACCGTGTAAATCGACACGCCCTGTGGCCACGACCGTGGGGGAGCACAAAATTTGAACTTCTATTTAAACCTCTCACCTCTTCCTCTTCCCTCCATCTGAATTCTTCTTTATTTTCTCTCCTTTTCACTTTCCTCCGTCTCAGACTCTTCAAGACCCTAGATCCTTGAGCAAATCAACACCGTGCCGAAGAAGCGGAAGAAGCTACGCATAGACTCCTTAACAAAGAACGACCAACATGAGTTCATGTCGGCAGCTTCGTCTCAACACCAAGCCAAGGGTCTTTGAGACCAATTAATTTTTATTTTTGCTTTCTCTTTTGTTTCAATTTCCTTCTCTTCTCCTTTATTTTCCTCATCTAAGCTTCTCTACTGCTCTTTTCGTTTAATTTTCTTTTAGCTTCTTAGTGTCAAGTTCGCCAGGCTGCTAGGAAATCACGCCGACCACCACGATAACCTCACTACTCTCACCACCGCCACCACATCCCCAATCTTAGCATTGATTCCCACCTTGCGAACCATCCTTTAATAAGGACTTCATAGTCCATTAGTATTTTCTTGTCATTCCAGTTTTCTTCTTAGTCTCTTTCACTTTAGCTTGCTTTTCTTTAATTTCATCTTTAGTTATGTTTCAATAACCCCTGGCTAATCCTTCATGAGTTCCCCAATTTCTTCATCTAGCGCAGAGCTCGGGAACCAGCACCACCACCATACCGACGCCTTTGCCGTATTCGCCACATCCTCCACCATAACCTCCACGACCTCTGCCCTCCTCCAAGGAAATAGTCCACACCTCAGGGAGTATCTTATCCCCTTCTTTTTTATTTTGAATATAAATGTATTTTCTATCTTTGTATATTGAGGACAATGTACATCTTAAGTGTGTGGGGAGGGGTAAAAAGACCTAACTTTTTGCATTATTCTCAAATCCCTGAGGATAAAAGTGCCTAACTTTTTTTCGTTATTCTCAAATCCCTGATTTAGTCTTGTTATGCAAAGTTGTCATATTACTAATTAGGATGAAATTTCTGATGATTTGTGATGATTATTGACATGTTTTAGAATAAGTCATAGTTAATTATACATTGATGTTTAATTTAAGGAATACTAGAGAATCAAGTATGATAAGTCTGTTTTTCAGGAATTAAAATTTTTGCTAGGCTGTTGACCTAAATTTAAATACTACCTTGAAATTTAAAATTCATAAGGATGATGTCAAAACACCCATAATTTTTGTGAGTATTTGAACCTTATAGAGCATACATTCTTTTTTGTGCTCATTTTTTGATTATGAGTGTGTCAACCATGAACTGTTATTCTAGAACTTGCCTTGTTTTTACATGTCGAGACCACAGTTATGATTTGATATACAAAGATGATAAAGGCACCTAGGTTTTAACCCACTAATTCCACTAAATAGCCTGTAACACCCCAAACCCGGACAAGACACCACGTCCGAATCTGGTATGTTACGGGGAAAAACGTTTCTAAGAAGTTCAGATTTTTCGTTTGAAAACTGCGTGAAAACACCGTGTGCTTGAAAACAATTTGAGTAGACTTGTTTGCAAAACTTTTGATGTGTTTAAAACCCGGAGATTTTGAAAACTTAGCTAGAATTTGTAGTTAAAACGAGTTTAAGTCATTGAAGACCTCATTAGGTTCTTAGTGATACATAAAATACTATTGAACTTAGGTGATTCACAAGTTAGAATTTGAAACCAGTTGAATTTGTTTGTCAAAAGACTTAGTGTGATACCCGATGGTATGGTTTAAAATCACGTCGCGTTATTATTTTGAAAACATTATCTTTCCAGGTTTTAGTAAAAATTTATACCGGCTTATTTTGTTAAGGCATATTAGGTCTAATTAAAACATCAACCAACTTAGACATAAATTAAAAAGGCCTTTACAAACCAAAATAACCCAATTTAAAGTAATAAGCTAAAGTACTAAAAATTACTGAGTCTGAGTAAAACTTTATTCAGCATGGCATGTGCACCCCGAGTCCATCCCGGCTCCAAGTCCGCGTCTACGAGTCACCTGAAATGTCAAAGGAGAGGGTGAGTCGAGTGACTCAGTGTGTAAATCCCGCTCCCGAAGAAACAACATGCTAACACACATCATACATAGCAACATGATTAATGCAACCCGATCCTAACCATCCATATCGCCTTTTCTACCCCGTGTGGTACCAAACCACTGGTGGTGCCAAACCACTGGTGACATATAGTCACAATGTGCTCCCAAAGCACTGGTGTCCCAAAGACACAATATCCGTCAATGTGCTACCAAAGCACTGGTGTCCCAAAGACACAATTGTGCTACCAAAGCACTGGTGACCGAAGTCACAAATCTGGTGATGGGGCCAACCCATCGTGTGTTACCAAAACACTAGCAGACGATCCCATATCTCAAGTGGGGCCAACCCACGGTGGTCAAACCACAGGGACAAGTCGCAATGAGGTGCCAAACCTCTGGTGTCCCAAAGACACAGTGTGCTACCAAAGCACTGGTGACCGTAGTCACAAATCTGGTGATGGGGCCAACCCATCGTGTGTTACCAAAACACTGGCGTCAATCCCGTATCTCACAAGTGGGGCCAACCCACGGTGGTATTAACCACAGGGACGAGACGCTGAGGTACCAAACCTCTGGAGGTGCCAAACCTCTGGTGACCCAAAGTCACAAAGTGTGCTACCAAAGCACTGGTGCTCGTCAGCACAATATATCACTGCTCCCTCCTCTCGTATCACCCATCAACATGTCAAACTCATGTAATTATGCATATCATACTATTATGCACATCATGCCAATATGTCTAACCACATATCCCATATCACATATATCCATAGCCATTATATCATATAAGTCATCAATAACTCATAATAATATTGATAGTAACTTACCCGAATCCAAGCCCATACCCAATTGGGTATCATATCAATCCATCAACTGCCATAATTTTAATAGGCATACAGGTTTAATAATGATATTACTAAATATAAGTGTGTTAGTATACACACCTGATAGCTACGAGTCTAAAATCCAACGAGAACGATCTAAGCCCCTCGATTACAAGATCCTACAATCGGCCAAACATTAGGGGTTAGGCACTAAGCCTATTCGGCCAACACCAATAGACCAAAAGAGTTGTCGAATCACTCTTACCTTGCTATTGCTTGGTTTCCTACCAGACCCGAATCACAATGGTCCTTTAAAGACAATCGGCCACCACCTTGAAAAGAATACAGTTAATCCTTTATCAAACACGGCCTAATCGAAACCAGGTGATTAAACTAATCAACAACCAATCACTTACCCCTTACCAACAATTGATAGAAGGAAACGGCTCCTCCTGCTTGCTTCCACAATCCACTGATCCTATAACGAAGAAATTAGAATCCATCCCAAATGACCATATTCGGCCCTTAAATAAACCGAAATCGATTGAGAAGAGAAAGAAAATAATGACCATTCAGCAATGAACTTACCAACCTCCAAACGGTTGGAGCAAGAACCCAACACTCTATATTCGGCCACCCCACACCAGAAGAGAGCCACAAATGATTCGGCCAAGACTTGTGCCAAAAGAAAAATAAAAGATTCGGTCAAGGTCTTGAGAAGAGAAGAAAGAAAAATGGGAAAAATGGTAGGTGTGTTTCGGTTTTAAGAAAGAAAAGAAATGGATGGGATGAATAGGAATTTCGGCTTTAGTGTTTCAAGAAGGAAAAGAAGAAAAAAGTATGAGAAGAAGGGATATAGGTTTCGGCTTAAACAATTGAAAGAAAAAGGGTGATGAATGAGCACATTCGGCTATGATGAAATTAAAAGAATCAAAGTCAAGTTTCGGCTATGGTATAGATTGCTTACACTTTCGGTTTCAAGAGAGAAATGGAAGACTTACTTTGTTGAAGAAAATCGGCTTTCCAAAAAGACTAGAAAAGAGCTTTCTCTCCTTTACCAAATGTGACCGAAAACAATCAAAAAGAGTGCCAAAATGCCAAAATGCATTTCGGCTACCTACTCACCCCACTATGCCGTCCATTCCTCCCCCCAAACTCTCCCAAATTCGGCCATGATCCCCCAATCAACTCCCATCCACACATTCAAATTGGTTGAACTAGTCAACCTCCTAAAATCCCTCTCCACTCTCCATTTGAATGAGAAGACCAAGTCCAAGTTAGAGTTCCACTTGCCTTCTGCCTCTTCTCCTTGCCGTCCCAAAATGAGAGCCAAAAGGAGAGCTCTACAGCTCGAACACTGGACCTCCACTCCATCTGCATGTGACGCCATACCAAGCTCCCCCTTGCCACTCTTGCCAGCTCCTTATTTGTGCAATAAAACCACAAAAATAATTCTTAAACCCCAGCTTCCTCAGCTCCCTTCCCCTAATACCCAAAACCAACATTTTTCTAATTTACTCAGGCATACCCCTAAGCTACCCTTAAGCCCCTAAAACATAAAAATAGCAACATAGCACACTACAAACATGCAATAACATGCAACATCGAAATAGCCCCCTAACCCGGGATATTACAGTTCTACCCCCCTTAAAAAATAATTTCGGCCTCGAAATTACCTGATCAAAAGAGTTGCGGGTATTGCTGTCTCATCATATCCTCGGGTTCCCATGTCGCTTCCTCTACGCCATGATTCCGCCAAAGTACCTTAACCAAAGGCACAGATTTCCTACGCAGAACCTTCACATCCCGATCAAGAATCTGCACAGGTTCTTCCTCCATAGTCAAGTCTGGATTTACCTCGATCTCTTCCACTGCTACCACATGCGACGGATCCGAACGATACCTCCGAAGCATTGAAACATGGAAGACGTCGTGAATCTGACTAAGCTCTGCTGGCAACTCAAGCTGATACGCTACTGGTCCAACTCGTCTCAACACCTTATACGGCCCAATGAACCTCGGACTTAGCTTGCCTTTCTTCCCGAACCTCAGAACCTTCTTCCAAGGCGAGACCTTCAGAAAAACTCGATCCCCAACAGCAAACTCTATATCTCTTCGCTTAAGATCGGCGTAAGACTTCTGCCGGTCCGAAGCTTCCTTCAATCGAGCCTGAATCAACTTAACCTTGTCCTCAGTCTCAGCTACTAACTCAGGTCCTAACAACTGACGTTCCCCTAACTCTGTCCAACACGTAGGTGAGCGACACTTCCTGCCATACAACGCCTCATACGGTGCCATCTTAATGCTCGCTTGGTAACTGTTGTTGTAGGCAAACTCAGCTAATGGTAGAAACTCCTCCCAACTACCTCCGAAATCCAAGACACAACCTCTCAGCATGTCTTCTAAGATCTGAATAACCCTTTCTGATTGTCCGTCAGACTGCGGGTGAAAAGCCGTGCTGAAATCCAACCGAGTACCCAGAGCCTGATGCAATGCTTTCCAGAACCTTGAAGTAAACCTGGGATCCCTATCCGAGATTATCGAAACTGGCACACCATGCAACCTCACTATCTCTGAAACGTACAGCTTCGCTAGCTTCTGAAGTGAGTAGTCAACCCTCACCGGAATAAAGTGAGCTGATTTAGTCAGACGATCCACCACTACCCAAACTGAATCCTTCTTGCTTGGCGTAAGTGGTAACCCACTGACAAAATCCATGGTTATCCTTTCCCACTTCCACTGCGGAATCTTCACAGGCTGAAGCAAACCCGACGGCAACTGATGTTCAGCCTTAACTTGCTGACAAGTCAGACACTTCCCAACAAACTCCGTTACCTCTTTCTTCAAACCAGGCCACCAAAACTGCTCCCTAAGATCCTTATACATCTTGCTACCCCCAGGATGCATAGCATGAGGACTGCTATGTGCGTCCTGAAGAATCTTCTGCCTCAGCTCAACATCCTTAGGCATACAAGCCTTACCCTGGAAACACAGAACCTCATCACTCGACAAGCTGTAACCATCCACACCACCATTCTGCACTTGCAACCTTCGCGCACCCAGAACCTCATCCTCTAACTGTTTCTCTCTGATCTGCTCAACCCAAGTAGGCTTAACCTGCAGCTCTGCCAAAATACTCCCGTCATCATACAAGCTCAAATGGGCAAACAGTGCTCTTAAGTCCGAAACAACCTTACGGCTCAACGCGTCTGCTACCACGTTAGCCTTGCCCGGATGATACTCAATCGAGCAGTCGTAATCTTTCAGCAACTCAACCCATCTGCGCTGCCTCAAATTTAAATCCTTCTGGGTCAGTAGATACTTCAGACTCTTATGATCCGTGTACACTATCGATCTCTCTCCATACAAGTAGTGCCTCCAAATCTTTAAGGTGAAAACTACAGCCGCTAGCTCCAAATCGTGCGTCGGATAGTTGACCTCATGTGGCCTCAGCTGCCTAGAAGCGTAAGCCACAACCTTACCTTCTTGCATCAACACACAACCCAAACCCGTATGTGATGCATCGCAGTAGACTGTGTATTCCTTACCAGCCTCAGGTTGAATCAGAACCGGAGCCTCAGTCAAAACCTTCTTTAACTTGTCGAAGCTTTCCTGCTGTTTCTCAGTCCATACGAACGGAACCTCTTTCCTTAACAACTTAGTCATCGGCGCTGCTAACAACGAGAAACCCTCAACAAACCTTCGGTAGTATCCAGCCAAACCCAGAAAACTACGAATCTCAGCCACTGACCTAGGTGGCTTCCAATCCAGAACTGCCTCAATCTTGCGAGGATCTACTCGAATTCCCTCTGCTGACACTACATGACCCAAAAACGTCACTTCTCTAAGCCAGAACTCGCACTTACTGAACTTAGCATAGAGTTGTTTTTCCCTCAAAATCTGCAGCACCACCCTCAAATGCTTATCATGCTCTTCCTCCGTCCTTGAGTACACTAAGATATCGTCTATGAAAACCACGACGAACTGATCCAGATACTGCTGAAACACTCTATTCATCATATCCATAAACGCTGCCGGTGCGTTAGTCAACCCGAATGGCATTACCAGGAATTCGTAGTGCCCATACCGAGTCCGAAACGCTGTTTTATGGATATCCGCCTCCTTAACCTTCAACTGATGGTACCCAGACCTCAGATCAATCTTAGAGAATACCGCAGCACCCTTTAGCTGGTCAAACAAGTCATCTATCCGTGGCAACGGATACTTGTTTTTAATCGTCAGCTTGTTCAACTGGCGGTAGTCTATGCACATCCGCATCGTGCCATCTTTCTTCTTGACAAAAAGAACTGGCGCACCCCACGGCGAAACACTTGGCCTAATAAAACCTCGATCCAATAACTCCTGGATCTGAGCCTTAAGCTCCACCAATTCCTTTGGTGCCATCCTATACGGAGCAATAGACACTGGCGCAGTCCCGGGTAACAGATCAATCCCAAACTCTACCTCTCGATCTGGCGGCAAACCCGGAAGCTCCTCAGGAAACACATCAGCAAATTCCTTAACAGTACGAACCTCCTCAACAGCAGACCCTTTAGCCTCCAAGGCATACACATGAACCACATACGCATCACAGCCTTTCCTGACCATCTTCTCCGCTTTCAGAGCAGATACCACATTTGATAAGTAATCTCTCCTATTACCTATCATAGCCACCTCATCGCCATCACCCGTCTTAAGAACCATGCGCTTAGCCGCGCAATCCAACCTCGCCTGGTACTTAACCAGCCAATCCATCCCAAGAATCAGATCGAACTCCCCAAACGGTAGTTCCATCAGATCAGCAGCAAACACTACCCCTTGGAGTTCTAGGGGTACCTCTCTAAACAGTTTATCTACTACTACAGAGTGACCTAGAGGGCTAATCACAGTCATCTGCCTAGAAGATATCTCAGAGTCTAAGTCCAGTGTCTCTACTATACTACTGGCAACATAAGAGTGCGTAGAACCCACATCAATCAAAGCAGTATAAGGAGTACCAAAAATCAAAAACGTACCGGTTATGACGTCCGGTGCGTCGCCCTCCTCACGGCGCCTCGCAGCATACACCAATCCCGGCTGCCTAGCCTCAGAACTACCTGCACCTCTGCCCGGTGCTCCACGGCCCCGACTAGATCCATAACCACCTCTGCCATTACCACGGCCTCTCTGCGGTGGCGGTCCATTACCTCTGAACTGATTACGGCCCTGACTCTCAGACTGAATCCTGGCCATCCTACGCGGACAGTCCCTAATGCGATGCTCCAGAGAACCACACTCAAAGCACCCTTTACCACCAGTCCAGCAACCACCCCAATGAGATTTCCCACACTGGTTACACTGCGGCGGTCCCTGCCTAGCAGCAACAAACCTAGAAGACTGATTCTGCCCACTCGGTCTAGCCCTCTTCTGCGGATTACCCGATGAACCAGAAGACCCGAAGCTTCTCTTAAGCCTACTCCTATCCATACCCTGCCTCACTGACTCCTTAACACCCTCAGCCACCTTAGCTTTCTCAACCAAGACAGCAAACTCGCGCTCCTGCTGTGGAGCAATCAGCAGCCTCAACTCGTCTCGCAGACCATCCTCGAAACGAACACACCTCTCATGCTCAGTGGCTACAATGCCTCTGGCATACCTACTCAGCTTCAGGAACTCAGCCTCGTACTCAGCAACAGATTTACTCCCCTGAACAAGCCTCAGAAATGCCTTCCTCTGGGAGTCGATGTAACTAGCCCCGATGTACTTCTTTTGATATGCAGCTCTGAAGTAATCCCATGTCAGATCCTCTGCAGCCACACTGTCTCGCACCGTGAGCCACCACTGATATGACTCATCTCGGAGAAGCGATACGATACCCTTCAGCTTCTCTTCAGTTGTCAAATCCAGATCATCCATGATCCGCTCAGTTGCCTCCAGCCAGTATTCAGCAGTGCTAGGAGCAACACCAGAAACACCTCGAAAGAATTCCGCCCCATTAGCCCGGAGTCGCTCAGGAACTGATTTCCTAACTCCTGCACCACCACTAGCCCCAGCTACCCTTTCCAACACTCGCAGCATCGCCTGTGACACTGCGTCGTCTCCAGTCTGATCTTGGAACTCACCCCCTCCAGCTGGTGGCGGAACCGGTACCTCATTTTCTGAACCCTGCCCAGATCCTACGGGCTCAGAAACCGTCATCCTACCCCTACCTCTACCACGAGTATTACGACCACGTCCGCCTCGAGTGCTCATGTCTAATCTTTCTACGTATCTGATTAGAGAATTTTATGCATCAGTGTTTATTCCACTTGTTTAAAAAGCAAGTCTTATGAATATTTAAAGAGGATTTGTTCTCGCAAGTTCACAGAATCCTATCAGTTTCAATCTCTAGAGTAGCATACTATTGCTAGTCATCAAATCATGTCATACCCAATCAAATCACAAAGAATAGTCCGGGGTACTTACCTGGGCGAACTGGTGCTGGAGACTCGGTGCCATGCCTTTCAAACCATACTTTCAAAACAAACACTTAAACAGACTTTTGAAACCATTTTGGGCCTCAGGCCCACAGCCGAGCCTTTGAACTTGGCTCTGATACCACAAATGTAACACCCCAAACCCGGACAAGACACCACGTCCGAATCTGGTATGTTACGGGGAAAAACGTTTCTAAGAAGTTCAGATTTTTCGTTTGAAAACTGCGTGAAAACACCGTGTACTTGAAAACAATTTGAGTAGACTTGTTTGCAAAACTTTTGATGTGTTTAAAACCCGGAGATTTTGAAAACTTAGCTAGAATTTGTAGTTAAAACGAGTTTAAGTCATTGAAGACCTCATTAGGTTCTTAGTGATACATAAAATACTATTGAACTTAGGTGATTCACAAGTTAGAATTTGAAACCAGTTGAATTTGTTTGTCAAAAGACTTAGTGTGATACCCGATGGTATGGTTTAAAATCACGTCGCGTTATTATTTTGAAAACATTATCTTTCCAGGTTTTAGTAAAAATTTATACCGGCTTATTTTGTTAAGGCATATTAGGTCTAATTAAAACATCAACCAACTTAGACATAAATTAAAAAGGCCTTTACAAACCAAAATAACCCAATTTAAAGTAATAAGCTAAAGTACTAAAAATTACTGAGTCTGAGTAAAACTTTATTCAGCATGGCATGTGCACCCCGAGTCCATCCCGGCTCCAAGTCCGCGTCTACGAGTCACCTGAAAT
This sequence comes from Gossypium australe, assembly GCA_005393395.2. Taxonomy (NCBI): domain Eukaryota; kingdom Viridiplantae; phylum Streptophyta; class Magnoliopsida; order Malvales; family Malvaceae; genus Gossypium; species Gossypium australe. Next base: position 23,626,697 of record CM016626.1, read on the forward strand.
GTCAAAGGAGAGGGTGAGTCGAGTGACTCAGTGTGTAAATCCCGCTCCCGAAGAAACAACATGCTAACACACATCATACATAGCAACATGATTAATGCAACCCGATCCTAACCATCCATATCGCCTTTTCTACCCCGTGTGGTACCAAACCACTGGTGGTGCCAAACCACTGGTGACATATAGTCACAATGTGCTCCCAAAGCACTGGTGTCCCAAAGACACAATATCCGTCAATGTGCTACCAAAGCACTGGTGTCCCAAAGACACAATTGTGCTACCAAAGCACTGGTGACCGAAGTCACAAATCTGGTGATGGGGCCAACCCATCGTGTGTTACCAAAACACTAGCAGACGATCCCATATCTCAAGTGGGGCCAACCCACGGTGGTCAAACCACAGGGACAAGTCGCAATGAGGTGCCAAACCTCTGGTGTCCCAAAGACACAGTGTGCTACCAAAGCACTGGTGACCGTAGTCACAAATCTGGTGATGGGGCCAACCCATCGTGTGTTACCAAAACACTGGCGTCAATCCCGTATCTCACAAGTGGGGCCAACCCACGGTGGTATTAACCACAGGGACGAGACGCTGAGGTACCAAACCTCTGGAGGTGCCAAACCTCTGGTGACCCAAAGTCACAAAGTGTGCTACCAAAGCACTGGTGCTCGTCAGCACAATATATCACTGCTCCCTCCTCTCGTATCACCCATCAACATGTCAAACTCATGTAATTATGCATATCATACTATTATGCACATCATGCCAATATGTCTAACCACATATCCCATATCACATATATCCATAGCCATTATATCATATAAGTCATCAATAACTCATAATAATATTGATAGTAACTTACCCGAATCCAAGCCCATACCCAATTGGGTATCATATCAATCCATCAACTGCCATAATTTTAATAGGCATACAGGTTTAATAATGATATTACTAAATATAAGTGTGTTAGTATACACACCTGATAGCTACGAGTCTAAAATCCAACGAGAACGATCTAAGCCCCTCGATTACAAGATCCTACAATCGGCCAAACATTAGGGGTTAGGCACTAAGCCTATTCGGCCAACACCAATAGACCAAAAGAGTTGTCGAATCACTCTTACCTTGCTATTGCTTGGTTTCCTACCAGACCCGAATCACAATGGTCCTTTAAAGACAATCGGCCACCACCTTGAAAAGAATACAGTTAATCCTTTATCAAACACGGCCTAATCGAAACCAGGTGATTAAACTAATCAACAACCAATCACTTACCCTTTACCAACAATTGATAGAAGGAAACGGCTCCTCCTGCTTGCTTCCACAATCCACTGATCCTATAACGAAGAAATTAGAATCCATCCCAAATGACCATATTCGGCCCTTAAATAAACCGAAATCGATTGAGAAGAGAAAGAAAATAATGACCATTCGGCAATGAACTTACCAACCTCCAAACGGTTGGAGCAAGAACCCAACACTCTATATTCGGCCACCCCACACCAGAAGAGAGCCACAAATGATTCGGCCAAGACTTGTGCCAAAAGAAAAATAAAAGATTCGGTCAAGGTCTTGAGAAGAGAAGAAAGAAAAATGGGAAAAATGGTAGGTGTGTTTCGGTTTTAAGAAAGAAAAGAAATGGATGGGATGAATAGGAATTTCGGCTTTAGTGTTTCAAGAAGGAAAAGAAGAAAAAAGTATGAGAAGAAGGGATATAGGTTTCGGCTTAAACAATTGAAAGAAAAAGGGTGATGAATGAGCACATTCGGCTATGATGAAATTAAAAGAATCAAAGTCAAGTTTCGGCTATGGTATAGATTGCTTACACTTTCGGTTTCAAGAGAGAAATGGAAGACTTACTTTGTTGAAGAAAATCGGCTTTCCAAAAAGACTAGAAAAGAGCTTTCTCTCCTTTACCAAATGTGACCGAAAACAATCAAAAAGAGTGCCAAAATGCCAAAATGCATTTCGGCTACCTACTCACCCCACTATGCCGTCCATTCCTCCCCCCAAACTCTCCCAAATTCGGCCATGATCCCCCAATCAACTCCCATCCACACATTCAAATTGGTTGAACTAGTCAACCTCCTAAAATCCCTCTCCACTCTCCATTTGAATGAGAAGACCAAGTCCAAGTTAGAGTTCCACTTGCCTTCTGCCTCTTCTCCTTGCCGTCCCAAAATGAGAGCCAAAAGGAGAGCTCTACAGCTCGAACACTGGACCTCCACTCCATCTGCATGTGACGCCATACCAAGCTCCCCCTTGCCACTCTTGCCAGCTCCTTATTTGTGCAATAAAACCACAAAAATAATTCTTAAACCCCAGCTTCCTCAGCTCCCTTCCCCTAATACCCAAAACCAACATTTTTCTAATTTACTCAGGCATACCCCTAAGCTACCCTTAAGCCCCTAAAACATAAAAATAGCAACATAGCACACTACAAACATGCAATAACATGCAACATCGAAATAGCCCCCTAACCCGGGATATTACATAGCCCACCTTTACAATTAACCCCTAGTGAACCCCGTTGATCCTAACAAACCCTTTTTATTGATTTACCTACTAATATTAACCCAAAGCCCTTGTATTTGTTATCACCCTTTCTTTTGACTACTCTTAATCGAGACTTGATTTGGTCAGTTACCGAAGTTTATTATTCTGATAGTTAAATTTATCATGTATTATTAGTTTGTTCTTAAAAAAAAAAAACTCAAGGTATTCAATATTAGTAGTGTGAAAAGAGAGCTTACATAATCAAAGTTTGTTTTCAAAAGAAAAAGCTCGTATTAGTAGGATTATTACTTTTCAGTTAATGAAGTTTCGAAAAAATTTTAGGTAGGTACTTGTCAATTCAATCTCGATTCTAACCCTCTAATTTCAGTATATGACCACACCTTTTACCCTAGCCTCATTACAACCCTAACAAAGACCTTTTGATCTGTTTGTCATCTCATATTACAGTGGCGGAGATTTGATTTTCAGACAAGCCTATGGGATTAACTTTTCAGGTTCGACTTATGAGCGATCTTTTTCTGAACCTTAAACACTTTAGAGTGATTTGAGTAAGTGAGGATATCAATCCTTGTCGGTTTTGAATTAAAAAGGTAGTTATTTAAAAGAGGGAAGACACCTATGTTTTTGAGGTACAAAATTATGACTTATTTCGTTTAAATCTTTAGGACGATTTGAATCAAATTATCCATGTATGAATTCTCTATGAATTAGGATAAGACATTTTTGATAAGAATTATAGATCATGAAAAGTTCGTTTTAATTGTAAATTGAGAATTTTGCTTGTGGACAAGCAAAAGCTTAAGTGTGGAGGTATTTGATAAACCGTAAAAGTAACATATTTTAATCCTACATTTAATATGCTTTTGGATGATTTATTCCTTGTTTTATATAAAAAGGTGCTTTTAATCCTTTCTTTTCATGTCTTATACCCAGGAAAGCACCCGAGGATGAAAAGAACACAAAACAAGCCTAAAACGAAGCAAATGGGCCTTAGCACGAAATTGACATGGCCTAGCCCAAAGCACACACGACCGTGCCTCGATGAACAGCTAGAGCACGGCCTCAACTCCGTCACACATGGTCATGCCTCAAGTTAGAAATCCGAACACGGTCAGGTCTCGATCCACACGGGCGTGTGCCATGGCCGTGCCTCTGTCGCTGGAAAGAGCAATTTCAGTCGGAAAAGGATACTTAGAGAGAAAGAATCGCACTCTAAGAGCCTATAAATATTCCCCAAGTACCACTTTTGACAGGGAGCGAAAGCTAGGCCAAGGAGCCTAGCCGAGAAGGTCAAAGTTAGGGAATAACGCGAGGATAGCCAGTTGATCCATCCCAAGAAGCCGGAGTTATACTCAAGACGGCGGAATTCTCCTTCAATTCCTTCAGGGGGTTTTAGGGTTTTCTTATGTTTTGTTTTATCTTTTCTCTTGCGATGTTTTGTTTATTCATTATGAACTAAACCCCTCAATACCTGAAGGGGGTAAAACCTAGATGGATTTTGTTATTTGATTTTTAAGTTATATGATAAATTACTTAGTTTGTTCTTAATTATGTTGCTTAATCCAAATCTAATGTGCTTAGGTAGAGGAGGAATAGACCCTGCCTAAGAGGAGATCTAACATAATTAAGCGGAGTTGATCGAACGCCTAGAGATAGGGTTACGAGATTTTACTAGATTAGGGCGAAACCTAATATGGGAGTCCATTGATCGATTTATTGCTATCCTAGGGGGTTATTATAAGCGAACGAGAGTTCCACTAATTAACCTAGGGTTAGACGTTTTTCACCTCGAGAGAGGGTTTAATATAGGTTAGGGAGTCTCACGAATCAAGCTAAGTAAAGAAATTATATAATTTAGGGTTAGATGATAAGTAAAGTCTAGGTGGATTCTTCCCAAAGGTATCGTCGAAATCAACTGAGTTTTTTTTTTCTTCAAAGTTATTTTCCAGTTCGTCTTCTTGTCTTTGTGTCCTTAGGTTAGTTGTCGTCAATTAGTTTAAAAGAAATCTTCACTCTAATTTTAAGGCTAAATAATAAAAAGAAAGTGAGTATTAATACTTTTAGTTCCTTTGGGTTCGATAATCGGTCTTGCCTAAGCTATACTACTGTTCGATAGGTACACTTGCCTTGCCTTTAATATCGTTGTCAGAGTTAGTCTCCAGGTTTGATCATTCTTTTATAAATATTTAAAGCTCTGATTTGCAGCGATCAGTTATACTTTGCGGAAACTTTTAAAACAGTTTGCGTGTGCGTAGTATTTTGATAAAATATTCATCTCTTTTGAAAACCCGAGTTTCTCCTACCACTAGCAGTTATAAAACATAAAGCAGTATAAAATCCAAAATTAAACCAAAAATCCGTAGAGGCCATTATTACAAAAAAATACCCATATAAACTTTAAAATCATGTTTAAGTATCAAATAGTATCGAAGGAGTCGTGTGGCCACCGCTGAGTCCTCCACCGCACCGATCTGCCTATGTTTGGAGATTACCTGTACAGATTAAACAGAAGGGTGAGTTTTCGTAAACTCAGTGTGGAACCCCTATACAAAACAAACAATCAATATACAAATAATCACAGTCTAGGGCTAAGCTCTTTTAGTAACAGCCCAGTTTGGGCCTTAGCGCATTTTGGTAACAGTATGCATTAGGGCCTTAGCCCATCATAGTCCAGTAACAGTAACAGATATGCAATCGAAAAATCCTACCCAACCAGCCTCTACACTCCATCTCCGTCCAACCCTACACTCCATGTGGGGATATAATCAACCCACTCATCCCCACACTCCAAACAGTACCGAATGTGGCACTAAACAGTAATTTGTAGCTATGCTGCTAGTAAATTAGGCTCGAAGCCTTTCAGTACACTTCCTCCAATCAATATCAACCCATCCCCATGCAATGCATCATACAGTTATGTCATGCCCAATCATGGTATATCACATAAATATAGTACAGTACAAACAACATGCTCAATATACAGTCATATATATATATACATATCAAGTATGGATATAACAGTCATTCAGTTAGGGGTCTAGGTAACCTTACTGACCCTACAGTAGGTTCATAGTCGTCTCGGGCGACCCGTGCAACCATAGCAATAAATCAGTGAAAATGGGCTCACACGCCCATGTTGTCTGCCCGTGTGGCCCCCACAGCCTAATTTGGCCTTGGCCGTGTGGATCACACGGCCTAGCCCAACATCCCACACGCCCGTGTGGCTCACCCGTGTAGGCTCACACGCCCGTGTTCGAGCCCGTGTCTAGTACACGGTCGTGTCAAGCGCCTGTGTCATGCGCACATGGCTTGGTTCGTTGATCACACGGCCTCGTCAACAGTATACTTTTTTAGCTTTTCACCGAGAACTCGTTTTCAGTGATGTGGTTACACACCTGTAGTGTTTTCAGTACCTAAGCCCTCCTAAGCACTTCAATACCTACAATTGACCAATCCAACACCACAATCAATATTTCTTTACAATAAAACAAAAAATACCAAAACCAACGGACTCCTCTAAAGAGCAATGAACACTTACTGTAAGGTTTCCAATCGACTTGCTAAGAAATAGTACAAAGGGAGCCTTAATCCACATGATATGCTATTGTCAGAACCCCATAGTTAGTTTACCGAAAATTACTCAATCAAAACAATGTCAACAACTTACCACTTACCGTACGAGTGGCTAACGTTTGCACAAAAGAGAAGAATGAAACACACTCAGGAGTGAAAAGGGAGAAATAAGAGAAACCAAAGAAGAAAAATGAGAAGAGATGATAAGGAAAGGCAGAGTTTCAGCAGTGGGTAGAGATGAAGAACGAAAAGGTATGTAAATGAAAAGATGAAGCAAGGGAGGGAGAGAGCAAACGTCAGAAACTTTGAGGAAATTTGGGAAAAAAATTGATCACTCAATCCCTCAATTTTCTCCTAAAACCGTGCAACCACTCCAACTATCCAAATCCCTTAATTTTCTCTCCACACTTCCCACTACACCTCTACCACTTCGGCATCTCATTTGAGTTCAAACACTACACGGCACCACTTAGCAAAAGAATACTCCAGCGATAGCTCGAACCCAAGACCTCTAGCATAATGACACTCCACTTATCCACTAAACCAGCAGGCCCATTCTGACATGTTTTTACAACCAATTAATTAAAAGCCTACTGTCTAGCAATAGAGTTTATTTATTTAAAAACAAAAAATTGCCCAAGCTAATGCTTGCACTTGGGACCTCTCAGACACTTCCCAGAACACTTAACCACTGAAGCAGACACAGATTTGTGTCACAAACACACGAAAACAAATATTCGAGATTTTTGGGGCGTTACAGTACGAACAAATCCAGCTGTGCAACAATCTCCACCCCCTCTTGTTCCTCAACCGGTTCCTGATATACTTCAAAGTATAGAACTTATTAGAGCTAGTAATCCTCTTATTGATAAAATCTGTAAGTAGGGTGCAGAAGAATTTCATACTACAGCTGAGGATGATCCCAAAAGAGCCAAATTTTGATTAGAAAATACCATCAGAGTTTTTGATGAATTATCTTGTACACCGACTGAATATCTTAAGTCTGCAGTATCTCTATTAAAAGATTCAGCTTATCGGTGGTGGAACACATTAATTTTAGTAGTGCCAAAAGAGATGGTCATTTGGAAAATTTTCCAAACTGAGTTCCAAAAGAAATACATCAGTCAGAGATTTCTCGACCAAAAACGTAAAAAAATTTTGGAGCTTAAATAGGGTCATATGATAGTGTCTGAATATGAACAAGAATTTGTTCGATTGAGTAAATATGCTCAAGAATGTATTCCAACAGAGACTGCAATGTGCAAATGATTTGAAGATGACTTAAACGAAGATTTAAAACTATTAGTTGGGATTCTCGAGTTGAAAGAATTTGTTGTATTGGTTGATCGGGCATATAAAGCTGAAGAGCTGAGAAAAGAGAAACGACAAGCTGAGATGGAAGCTAGAAATCCAAGTAAAAGATTGACGGGAAAGTCATACCAGTCAATATCAAAGAAATCAAATAAATATTATGACCGTTCTACTACTTCTACAGGATATTGTAATAGAAACAAAGGTACTTGACGCTCCAATCCTAGATCTCAGGCTACATTCGTAGCGAGTGCAAGTTAGGTGATCTCTCATCTCATCACATCCTCAAGAGTAGTATCATATTTTGAATTAAAATGACATGCACATAGGTAGACCAAATGTGTTCCCATGTGTTAGGGACTAACACTCTTGAAACTCTATCTATTTTAGTTTTACTTGAAGTATTTTAATTTTATATGAAATGAATTATTGAAACTATAAGTATGTTTACAAATGTGGTTTGCTAATATGATGATTATGATTACAAATGTGGTTTGCTAATATGATGATTATGAATTGTTTAATTTGGAGTAGTTTTAAGTAATTTTAATATATTTTCAATTGCTCTTAAGTGTTGAGAAGAATATATATATATTGCAGAGGGTTTTTGTAACACCCCTTACCCGTATTCGACGCCGGAATAGGGTACGAGGCATTACCGGAATTACAAATTTATTTATCAGACATTTTATTTTAATTCAATATTTATATTTGAAACCAATCAAAATCAAACATATTGTCCCTTAAACATATTCATTTTTCTCGTCATGTCTTACTTGAATTTATTACTCGTTTCATCATACTTAATTACCTTGTATTAACATATTAAAGATAATCACATAGTAATGTCATGATAAATATCATTCACTTGCCGTTTCTTCATAAACATAAAACAGTTAATTCATCATATCAATATTTCACGTACCATCAACTTACATTTCCTTATATCACATCATTAAGTTACACGAACTTACCTGGCTAAATTTGCAGAAATATCAAAATTCAGGGGCACTTTGGAAATTTTCTATTTTCATTGATTTTTTTCAGTCGATCTTAATCTAAATTAATAATTTCATTCAATTTTGCAATTTTAAATAATAAAATAATCTATTTCATGCAAATTGGTCATTTCCACATTTTTACAAAATTAATCATAAAATTTTACTTTTATTCAATTTAGTCCCCGAGCCTAAAACATTACAAATTAGCCATACTACCTAAGTATCCATACATATTTTCCTCCTCCTCCTCTCCATTCCACATCCTTAATGTATAAACAACACACTTGTAATTAACATTTTCTATAATTTTCATTATTTACTCAAGTGAATGTTCAAGCTGTCCATCTGTGTTATAGTCACTAAATTATTTTTATCTTGAGCCACAGAGCTCTGAATTTCAAACCGATAATTTTCCCTGAAACTAGACTCACATATCTTCATACCGTAAATTTTCTAGAATTTTTGGCTTAGCCAATTAGTACTGTTTATTAGTTAAGTTTTCCCCTATTACACAGTCTGACAGCTCTGACCTCTCTTCACTAAAAATCAATTATCTCATAGTATGATTTTCATATAGTGTTTTTGATTATTTCTAATGAAAATAGACTCATTAAGGAATACAAAAATATAAATTATAACTCATAATTATTTTTATACAATTTTTAGTGAATTTCTAAAGTAAGAACAGGGGTTCACGAAGTTATTCTAAACCATTCTTACAAAAATTTAAATATCTCAAAATATAGACTTCCTTTGCTTGTTCTGTTTCTTTTATATGAAAATAGACTCAACAAGCTTTAATTCCATATCTCACTCAACTTCTAATTAAATTTATACAATTTTTGGTGATTTTTCAAAGTTAGACAACTGCTGCTGTCCAAAACTGCTTTAGTGTAACATGTTGATTTCTATTTTGTCCCTAATTCCACAATTCATACAATTCAGTCCTTGCTGAATTAACCCCTCAATTGAGTTAATTTTTCTCATTTAATACTTTTATCTATCATTTTAAACTACTTCATAACCTTTAAAATCAGAATTTTAACACTAGGCCTTAATTTCAGCTATTTCACAATTAGGTCCTAAAACCAATTTCCATCAATTTCACTTGATAAAATCATCATATAGCAAAATTAAAGCTTCAAATCAATATTTATTCATCATATTCTTTCAGCACTAATCCACATAAAATTTAAAAATTAACCATAGAATCATAAACTAATGAATTAATAAGTTGGACTCAATTGTAGAAAGTCCAAAAAACATAGAAATTTCAAGGAGAAAGCAAGTATTAAACTTACATGAAGCTTGAGTATAAAAACCAACTTGAACTCTCTTCCATGACTGTCTTTCAGCTGAAGAAAATGAAGAGAAATGAAGAGAATTCTCCCGATATTTCAATTTGATCCCCTTTTTATTTAGCTAATTTTGGAAATTTTCCAATTTTCCCCATTTTTCTTCTTTCTCTTCTCTTCTTCTTTCTTTCCTTCCCCTGCTCTCTGCTTCGTTTGGTTTCTGTTTCTCCTCCCCTCTTTTTTTTTCTTTAGTTATTATAATAATATTATAATAATATATAATATATAATATAATAATATAATATAAATATATAATATAATAATATACTTTTTAAAAAATCTCAGATTTTCTTACGTTACACCGCCTCAACTATGCAAAATGGTATAATTACCATTTTGATCCTTCATAATTTCTTTTAATCTATAATTTAACTTTTACTTTCATTTCAGTTTAGTCCTTTTCATTTAATTTCCTACCCAAACGTTAAAATTTTCTAACGAAAGTTTAATAATAGCTTAATGACACTCCATAAATATTTTTAGAAATATTTATGGCTCACTTTATGAATTCGAGGTCTCAATACCTCGTTTTTGGCCCAATTTTTCTCATTAATTCTTTCAGTTCACAAAATTCACTAATTTTAAAATATTTCTAAAATCACACTTAACTTATAAGTATCGATTAACAAAATTTTCTAACTTTTCGTCAGATTTAATGATCTCGAATCACTGTTCCGACACTATTTAAAATTGGGCTGTTACAGTTTTAGTGCACTTTTAAACTGATTTTTGCCAAATTTTACCCAAGGGTATAGGTATCGATACCTAGGCTATGAAATACAAAATTTCCAAAACAGAATGTGATTTTGGTATCGTTTTTGTCATTAGTATTAATAATTTTTCTCCTGTTTTGAGTAGAAACAATATTAAAATCATTTCCGAACATAATCTAACATTCAATAATGACCCTACAGTTTTATATTAAAACACTATGTATAAATGCTTAAATTATATAGTGTCTAGCAAAAATCATTTTGGCACCAAATGTAATAGACTTATACTAGGTCTGTATGATCGGACCGAGTATAAGGGTGTTACAAGTAAATGTAAAAAAAATAAACTCTAATCTAAAGTAAAAAAAAAGAGAAAAATAAAAACTCTTGAAAAGTGTAGAGAAAAAACTAAAGAAAACCTAGAGAAAACTAAACCTAAAACCAAGCTAATGTGTGTCTCTCTCCTCCTCAATAATTTTTGGTCTTTTGTTCCTTGTCACTCTCTGCAACCCTCCTATTTTTATTTTTCAACCTATAACATTCTGCCTTTATATGACCCAACTTCTTTCAGTAGTTACATGTATTGTCACGATTCCTCGACTTCGATCTTGACTTAGATTTGTTTTGACATGAATCCTTAGACTGTTGGTTGCCTCTAGCAACTAGAACTGGGGATTGACTAACAAACTTGCTACCCGAACCTAACCCATTATCGAGGTTTTCCTTGCTCAACAAGTTACCTTTCACATCCTCAATTGAGAGTTTATCTCTACCCTAAATTAGGGTTTTCTTGAAAGTTTTATATGAAGGACGTAAAGAGCACAATAATAGCTTAGTCTTATCTCCATCATATATGTTAACCTCAACATTCTTCAAATCGTTTAAAAAAGTAACAAATTAATTGATGTGACGCTTAAGGTTCCCACCTTCGTCCGTACTGAACGTGTATAAGTGTTGTTTCAACACGAATCGATTAGCCAAAGACTTTGTCATGCATAGAGTTTCTAATTTTCTCCATAAGGCTATTGGCGTTTTCTCTGTAAGCACCTCCTGCAACACATTGTTCGTGAGGCACAATTGAATTGTTAACAGAGCTTTCTCATCAAGCTCTTTCCATTTTGATTGCTCCAGATTTTCAAGCTTTTGCCCCGTAACAACCCCTTTTAAGTCGTTCTAGACTAGAATTATCATCAACCAAACTTGCCACAAACTGAAATTTGTGATCCCGTCGAACTTCTCAATATTGAATCTCATTGTTGCCAACTTGAATGAGTCTATAACACCCCAACCCATATCCGTCGCCGGAACAAGGTTACGGAGCATTACCGGTAATTACGGAACATTTTCAGATAATTCGAGTAAATTACTGTTCATAGCAAAACTGTCCACTTGAGTCCTAGTCACTAAATTATTTATATCTTAAGCTACAGAATTCTAAATTAAGATCCACTTGATTTTTCCTAAACTAGACTCAAATAAATTTCTACTATAAAATTTTCAGAATTTATGAATTAGCTAATAAGTACTGTAAAATCTTCAAATTTACCCCTATTCTACTGTTTGACAGCTTCGACCTTTCTTTACTAAAAATTAATTATCTCTTAGTACGGGGTTTAGAAGATGCTTCTGTTTGCTTCTATTAAGAATAGACTCATTAAGAATTTAAGAATATAAATTTGAACCCCTAATTATTATTTTTACAATTTTTGATGATTTTCCAAAGTCAGAACAGGGGAACCCGAAATCATTCTAACCTTGTCTCACAAAATTTATTATATCTCATAATTTATAACTCCATTGCTTACACTTTTTCTTCTATGAAAAACTAGAATCAATAAAATTTAATTTCATATTTTATTCAACCTAATTCGATTTCCACCAATTTTTGTAAATTTTCCAAGTCAGACTATGCTAACACATACATAATCACCATATCATAATTTCATAAATATACCAAACTAATCATCACTAGCCATTCCAATGGCTAGGTTTCAAACCACAATTTACATGACAAGATTTAGTCAAATTAGCCTATACATGCCATAATAACCATAATTATTTTACCTTATATACTGAAATGAACTGTTGGATAGTGTGAGTGATCTTCGCCAAGCTTCCAATCCAACGAGCTTCCGATTTACTATAGAACAAGGGAAAAATAAAACGAGTAAGCATATAATGCTTAGTAAGTCCGTATAACTTGGTAATTAACTTACCAACCGTTCCTATTCAAGTTAACATGCAAGGTACAACTAAACCATTTGGTCATAAGCTCTTACACATATTCTCATTACCTATGTTAATCACATATTTCGTATAGACATCCAGAAACACATATATATATCCAACAATATTCAGATTCTCATACACATATATTTTTCCACAACATATATTCACATAACATATATACAAATTATCTCCATGTATTTCAGATATATTTCATATTAATTTATCTTGACTTCCGGTGTATTTCATGTCAGGTCTTTATTAAAAAAAAAATCAATTACAGTATTGGTAATCATTCGGGTAGTACATTCAAGGTGTACAAATCTAATCTCAAAAATGAAAGTATTCATCAAACCATTTCATGTTCATATATAAACATCTCATACTTCCATATTTCATTTCATGTAACATAATTTCATATTTTTCAGATAGATAAATGTGAAAATCCCTTTTTCTTTTCGTATTAATATTTTACCCGTTGAATTATTGAAAACATCGATGAATACACAGGTAGTACACTTGAGGTGTACAATTCCATAGTCCGTCAATTCATATCCAGTAGTACCTTTTAGGTACACTCTCGAGCCACATATCATACAGTAGAATTACCAATCCAGGCTAAATTCTGACTATAACATATACTCTAAGGGCTTTGTCGGATTACCAGTCCAGGCTAAATCCTAATTGAAAGGTATTCTCGAGAGGCTCATTTCGGATTACCCGTCCGGGCTAAATCCTTTCCATAATGAGGTCAATAAGATTACTCGTCCGAGCTAAATCCTTCCAGCAACAAATGCAGGACCTCATTCAATAAGGGAAACCACTATTATCCATCAACTTCCATTTATTCAAACTTGGGTTTAACATTTATCAGGCAATTATCGGGTATATGTTTAATCTCATATATTTATGCATTTATGTAATTCACATTTTCACATTCAACTCAAGCACAAAAATAACATTTTTATCATTTATCACTTTACGGGTATTATCATTTATTTCAAACGTTATCATTTATCGGGCTTTATCAGATATGTAATCATTTCACATATATATTTATACAATCACATAAATAATTCAATTCAAGCATAAAAATATGCATAGTTAAGTTATACGAACTTACCTCGATAAATGTTCGTATACATAAAGTCTATTAATCCGACATTTTCTCCTTTCTTCGTTCTAACTCCTTATTCGATCTACCCGGATTTGAAGTTAAAATATGAAAGACTAGCTCAAACCCTCTTCAATGGTTGTTTTTGACAGAAAATTGATGAAGAAAATGTCTAGAAACTATTAAAATAACATTTGGCCATATAAACTTTATTTTAGTTCTAATTTTGTCCCTAATCACATAAATATCTTTGGTTTTTTTTCACGTTATGCCGCCTCAGCCATTTAAGATGGTCTATTTGCCCTTTTAGTCCTCCTTTACTTACTATTAAGCTATTTAATAACTTTAGCAAGTTTTGCACCTTTTTTAATTTAGTCCTTTTTAATTAATTGGCTACCGAAACATTAAAATTTTCTGATGAAACTTTAATACTACCATATTGACACTCTGTAAATATTTATAAAAATATTTATGGCTCGGTTTATAACACCGAGGTCTCGATATCTCTTTTTCTCAATTAATTGACTTAATAATTTTTTTATAAACACAAATTTACTAATTCAAAAATCATTTAAAAACCACATTTATCTCATAAATATTAAATAATAAAATTTACGAGCTCATTTGCCGGGTTTAGTGGCCTCGAACTACAGTTTTCGACATTACTAAAATTCGGGCTATTACAATTCTCCCCCATTAAGAATTTTCGTCCTCGAAAATCTCACCAGTAAAGAAGTTTAAATATTATATTTCTCATAATTTTCCTCCACCTTACATGGCAGAATTTCAACCAATCGCTCACTGAAAGTCATGTCAAGTTGAATTCCAATACCTATAAAAAAAAATAACATGTGACAGATTTGATCGATACCGTCGAAACATATACACATAAATAACATTTATAACTTCTATCAAGCTCTGACAACAATACCAATTGATATGCAGCAATTCTGATTCTTTTCAATAATCTCATATGACCTGCTAAATCGCGGACTTAATTCGCCTTTACAGCTAAAACTGTAGAACTTCTTCCATGACGAAATTTTCAAGAATATTTTTTCACTATCTCAGATCTCCATTTCTTTTTATCTAAGATCTGCACAAGACCTCTGACAATCAGAAATTTTCTTAAAACTATCTCAGATCCCTTTCACTTTTTTTTCGATTCAACAGATTAGATCAACTTCATGTATTCCTTTTTCTTACTAATCTTAGTCCAAAACTATAGAGTTTTGCATTCATGGTCATATAGAGTCTCATACGATACCATCTTAATACTTGACTAAAAATTAGTATTGTACGCAAATTCAACTCACAACCATCATTTTTTTTCCAATTGCCTTCAAATTTTTAGAATATAGTACTGGAACATATCTGCAAGAATTCAAATTTCAAATTTCAAATTAACCATTCATCAGAAAATGACATACAGTACTAAAATATAACCACATACCCAGAGTTTCTTGAAATTTGTTCCAGAATTAGAACATGAACCGTAGATTTCAGTAAAAAATAATGGAAACTGGCATCTCATGAGATCTGAAAATCTCAGGAACAAATAATTCAAACAATCTATTAAGTAAGAAATCCATTCATATCAGGATAATCTATACAGTCTTCGTCAAATGGTCAACAATTACTCAAATAGTATCTTTCTTTTCATAGGCAGGATAATCCCGATATAGATTTCATAATAACTTTATCCTATTTCCATTTCAGTATCTTCACTGGCAGTAACAGTCCCGAAGGTAGCAATATCTGATGCTCAATTTTAGTTTACTGACATATAAAGCATTTAGATACAATTTTAGAAATACCACATTTCATTCTGGACTACCATTATATCTGTTTTAAATCATTATGCATTTTATCATTCCTCGAATAAACAGACATAGTACCACTGTGAGCATACATATAAATTTTCTATACAAGCTCTAAATTCTTCGGTACACAAATTCTGCCTCTGAATAACTAACAATTATCAAACTCTTTATCACCTTTCTAACCTTCACTAATCTGTTGTAGAAAGATCGGTTTAACTTTTCTCAACCAAAATTAATCTTTCATCAGATAATAGCAATCGAATATTTACTGCTCATAAAACAAACAAAGATTTTCTTTTCAGAATATCAACAACTATATATATTTTTCCCAACGATACTCAATTACCAAGTCAGAGTCTTTCAATAGTTCAAACCATCTGCGCTGTATCAAATTCAGATCTTTCTATACTATCAGATACTTTAAAGTTTTATTATCAGTACATAAATGGTATTTTTCACCACACAGATAATGTTGCCAAATTCTCAGTGCCAACTCAATAATTGCCAATTCAAGATCATCTATCAGATAATTCTTATAACAGCCTAATTTCGGTGAAATCAGAACAGTGGTTTCGGGACCACAAATCTGAGCCCAAAATAAAATTTATTTTTATTTTATTATATGGTTCATAATACAATAGACGTGACATGTGAAAATTTTGACATGAAAATTTTATCGATTTGGTGCCTAATTACGAGGACTAAATCGCATAAAATATGAAAGTTGAATTCTAGTAGCTATAAGGATTAAATAGCTATGGAATTTGATCACTGAAATCAGAGCTTTAAAATTTATAAAACGAGTGATTAAACCTGGAAACTAACTCTGACAACGATTAAAGGCACGTGTACCTATCGAATAGTAGTATAGCTTAGGCAAGACCGGATTATCGAACCCAAAGGAACTAAAAGTATTAATACTAACTTTCTTTTTATTATTTAGCCTTAAAAACAAAGTGAAGTTGCTTTAATCTAAATTAACTACTACTAAGCTTAAAGACACAAGACAAAAAGAACGAATTGGAAAATAACTTGAAGAAAAACTCAGTTGATTTCGATGATACCCTCAGGAAGAATCCACCTAGACTTCACTTGTTATCTAACATTGAACCGTATGATTTCTTTACTTAGCTTGATCTGTGAGACTCCTTAACATATATTAAACCCTCTCTCGAGGCGAATAACGTCTAACCCTAGGTTAATTAGTGGAACTCTCGTTCGCTTATAATAACCCCCTAGAATAGCAGTAAATCGATCTATGGACTCCTATATTAGGTTTCACCCTAATCCGACAAAATCTCGTAACCCTATCTCTAGGCGTTCGATCAACTCCGCTTAATTATGCTAGATCTACTCTTAGGCAGGGCCTATTCCTTCTCCACCTAAGCACATCAGATTTGGATTAAGCAACATAATTAAGAACAAACTAAGTAACTATCATATAATTCAGAAATCAAATAACAAAATTCATCTAGGTTTCATCCCCTTCAAATATCTAAAGGGTTTAGTTCATGACAAATAAAGAAAACATCTCAAGAGAAAGGATAAAATAAAACATAAGAAATCCCTAAAACCCCCTGAAGGAATTGAAGGAGAAATTCGCCGTCTTGAGTATAACTCCGGCTTCTTGGGATGGATCAACTGGCTAACTTCGAGTGATTCCCTCAACTTTGACCTTTTCGGCTTGGCTCTTTGGCCTAGCTTTGACGCCCTTTCAAAGGTGGCACTTGGGGGATATATATAGGCTATTGGAATGTGTTTCTTTTCCCCAAAGTATCCAAATCCGAATGAAATTATTCGTTGCCACAACAGGGACACGGCCATGTCACACACCCGTGTGACTCGTCTTTAGGCCGTGTTCAGATTTCTAAGTTGAGGCACGACCGTGTAGATTGGGGGAGAGGCCGTGTTCTAGAGGCTTGATAAGGCACGACCGTGTGGACTTTGGGCCAGGTCGTGTCGATTTCGTGATATGGCCCATTTATTCCGTTTTGGGCCCGTTTTATGTCCTTTTCATCCTCGAGTGCTTTCCTGGGTATAAGACATGAAAAGAAAGGATTAAAAGCACCTTTTTACATAAATTGATGGATAAATCATCCCAAAGTAAGCTAAATGTGTGATTAAAATATGTTATATTTACGGTTTATCAAATACCCCCACACTTAAGCTTTTGCTTATCCTCAAGCAAAATTCTCAACTGACAATTAAAACGAACTTTCCATAATTCACAATTCCTATCAACAATGCCTCGTCATAATTCATAGATAATTTATACATGGATAATTCAATTCAAAGAGTCCTAAAGATTCAAACAATGATAAGTCATTCATTTGTGATTGAAAACGTAGGTGTTTCCCCTTATCTGAAATATTACCTTTGATTCGAAATTGACAAGAGTTGACATCCTCACTATAGATTCACTCAAATCACTCAAAGTGTTTAAGGGTTAGGAAAAGAAGCACTCATACGTCGAACCTGAAAAGTTAATCCCATAGGCTTGCCTGAAAATCAAATCTCCACCACTGTAAAATGAGATGATAAATAGATCAAAAGGTCTTTGTTAGGGTTGTAACGGGGCTAGGGTTAAGGTATGGATAAAGGCTGAAATTAGAAGGTTAGAATCGAGATTGAATTGATAAGTACCTACTTAATGAATACTGAAAAAATATTTACATCAACTGATAATAATAATCCTAATAATACGAGCTTTTCTTTCGGAATAAAAATTTTAATTGTATAAGCTCACCACTAATACTGAATATACTTCGATTTTTTTAAGAACAGGCTAATAATAAAATGGATGAATTCAACTCATGCTCTGATTTGATTCGGTAACTAATCAAATCATATCTCGATTAAAGGGTAGTTAAAAAGGAATGGTGATAACAAATACAAAGGGGTTTTTGGGTTATTAATGGGTGAGTCAATAAAAAGGGTTATTAGGATCAACGGGGTTCACTAGGGGTTAGTTGTTAAGGTAGGCTATTTAGTGGAGTGAGTGGGTTAAGTCCTAGGTGCCTTTATCATCTCTGTATATCGAATCATAGATGTGGTCTCAACATGTATAAACGAGGTAATTTATAGAATAATAGTTCAAAGTTGACACACTCATAACCGAAAAGTGAGCACGAAAAAGAATATATGCTCTATAAAGCTTAAAATCTCACAAAAATTATGGGTGTTTTGACGTCAATCTCATAAATTTCAAATTTAAAAGAAGTATTCAAATTTAGGTTAACAATCTAGCAAGAAATTTTTATTCTGAAAATTAGACTTATCATGCTTAATTCTCTAGTATCTTAAAATTCAATCATCAATGCACAATTATCAATGACTTAATCTAAAACATGTTAATAAGGATCATAAATCATCAGAAATTTTATCCTAATTAGTAATCTGAAAAAAATTACTTAAAAATAAGTCTAAATTCAGGGATTTGAGAATAAGCAGAAAGTTAGGCCGGATTTGGGAATAATACAGAAAGTTAGGCCCTTTTTTTGGATAAATATTCACCCCCCACACTTTAGATGTACATTGCCCTCAATGTACAAAGATAGTTATAGCATTCATGGGACAAATCAAAAGAGAAGGGGAAAGAATACTCCCTGAATTTTGGATGGTTTCCTTGCCGTGGGTGGTTTCATCTTGCTGGTGGGGCGGTTGTTAACAAGCTTTGTGCTAGATGAAGAAATTGGGGAGCTCGTAGAGGAGTAGCCCTGGTTTATTGAAACATAATTAAAATAAGCAAATTATAAATATAAAGAAAAATAAGCTAAAGGGAAGGAGATTTAGAAGAAAACTGAAATGAAAAGAAAATACTAATGGACTGAGAAGTCCTTATTGATGGATGGTTCGCGAAGTGGGTGTGACTTCTAGGGCTGCGGAAGTGGTGTGGTTATCGTGGTGGTCGGCGTGATTCCCTAGCAGCCTGGAGAACCTGACACTAAGAAACTAAAATAAGTTAAACTAAACTAAGCATAAGATTGTCAAAGAGAAGGAAATTGAAGCAAAAGAGAAAAGAAAAAGAAAAACTAATTGGTCTCAAAGACCCTTGGCTTGGTGAGTGAACGAAGCTGCCGGCATGAACTCATGTTGAAGGTTTCCTTTGGGGAGACTGTGGTTGGCCTTCTTCTGTTTCTTCGGCATGGTTTCTTGTGTGGCTCAAAGGGTTGAGAGACTTGTTAGATAGATAAATCTGAGAGGAGTGTGGAAGAGGAAGGGAGGAGAGTGAAGGAGGAGAATGGGGAGAGGGTGGGGTGGTGTTTAAATAGAGGCCCCAAATCTGGTACGTGACCACGCCCGTGTACCAAGGGCGTGTCGAATTACCCGGCTGCCTCGCACGACCGTGTTCCCATCGTGTTGATTTTCCATACTCGTGGTGCAGCTGACCACGCCCGTGTTTCAGAAGTCAGTATGTAGGCACGGGTGAGGGGCACGGGCGTGTTGCGCCTGTGTTTGGCAAGTTAGTGGCTTCATACGGTTGTGGGGCACGGCTGTGCCATTCTGCCGGTGCCCGTGGGGGAGAATGGTTGGATCCGTGATGTCGGGAAGTGGTTGAACTGGTTTGCACAACCGCTGCTATGTCAGTACGAAGATTCTGGTGGTCCACACGGCCACGGACACGGCCATGTGTAAGACCGCGTGTCCTTGAAATTCGGCACTTTTGGTTGGTTTAAAAGAAAAGAAAGAAGGAAAACTAAAGAAACTGAAAATGAAATTGAAAGAAAATAATGTTAGTGGTCGGGTTGCCTCCCGAGAAGCGATCGTTTATAGTCCTAAGCTAGACTTTTCTTTAAAAGAAATCAGGGAGGTTTAAAGGTTTGAATATCTTCCCTCATGCTTACGGTTCTATTTTCTTGACAAAGTTTAAGTCGAGAAGCGTTTACCTTTAAAGTGCTGAATGTGGGATTGCTTACCTCGACTGTTTCGTGGGGGAAGATATCGTGTACCTTAAGAGGAGTTTCTCCCTTTGCCTTCAGATCTGTTGTGGTGATATGCGGGTCGGCTTTTTCAGACAGTACCTGGTCTCCTATTTTGAAGTGATTTGATGTTCCTACGAGTTCTTCTGGTGGTTCCTCCGGTTTTACTTTGTGTAGTTCCGGTTTTTCTTTAACGAGTGTCGTCTGCTCTTCTGATTTGTCGACCCTAAGGCTTTGTTACTCGTGTAATTCCTCTTTGTTGATTTAGGGTTTATGAGTCGGCTCAGGTTTGTGTCCTTGTGATGTTTCCTGCGATGAAAGTTGAATAATTTGATTATCATTTGAAGCGACGTTTTTACCTTCATCGATTGTTGTCCTGGCCGAGTCAAGAGCTTGAAGGCTGATTGATTCGTCACCTACACAAAGTATAAGTTCCCCTGTGGCAACATCGATTTTAGTCTTGGCAGTTGCTAAGAAGGGTCTTCCTAAAATTAAGGGGATTGAATTATCCTCATCCATGTCTAAAACAACAAAATCTACTGGAAAAACAAATTTATCGATTTTGACCAAAACATCTTCAATAATGCCCCTAGGAATTCTAACAGTTTTATCAGCTAATTAAATGCTCATCCTAGTTTGTTTGGGCTTCCCTAGACCTAGTCGTTTAAACAATGTATAAGGCATGACATTTATGCTTCCTCCTAAATCAGCTAACGCATTATTAATAGTTAAACTACCGATTAAACATGGAATTGTAAAACTCCCTTGATCTTATAGTTTTCGCGGTAGTTTATTCTGTAACATTGCTGAGCATGTTACGTTCAACTCCATGTGGTGCTCTTCGTCTATTTTTCGCTTGTTTGTCAAGAGCTGTTTTAAAATTTTCCTCAAGTCTGGCATTTGAAAAAGAGCTTCGAGAAGAGGTAAGTTAATATGTAATTTCTTTAAAAGTTTAAGAAACTTACCGAACTGTTCCTCTGAATCGTCTCTTTTTATTGCTTCAAGATAAGGTATGCGAGGTTGGTATTCTTTGATTATCGGTTTTGGCTTTTCTTGTGTTACCTCTATTTTACCTTTGCCTACCTCTTTGTTTGGTTCGCCTAACCCCTTGCTATTGTGATCTATGATGGCTTGAATTTGCTCCTTAGGGTTAATCTCGGTGTTACTTGGTAGACGTCCTTGCGGTCGTTCTGACATGATCTTTGCGAGTTGTTTGACTGCATTAGTGACTTCCTTGACTGACTTAGTGATTTCCCCGATTCTGCTCTCGTTGCTTTTAATTGTTCTCTCGGTTTCTTGGAAACACTTTTCTGTGTCTGCCGAAAATTTTGTTAGCATCTCTTCGAGGGTTGGTTTCTTCTCTTGTGGATAGGGCTGATTGTGGAAGTTTTGAGGAGGTTGTTGTCTTTGATTTCCTTGGTTTCCTTGACTTCCCCATGAAAAATTTGGGTGGTTCCTCCAAACTGGATTGTAAGTGTTACTATATGGATTGTTATTGGATCTAAAATTGTTACCTATATAGTTCATTTGTTCGCTCTCTGCTTCTAGTTGGTAGGGTGGGTACTCAGGATTCGCCACGGTTCCACTTGCGTCGCACTGCATGACTGGATGTACCTGCGAAGAACACAAACTATCAATCTTTTTATTCATAATCTCTAACTGTGTTGATAGTGTGGTTATCGCATCGAGGTCGTAGATTCCGGCGGATTTTGTCAGTTTCGTCCTTGTAACCTGCCACTGATAATTATTCAGTGACATCTCCTCAATGAACTCGTAGGCTGCTTCAGGAGTCTTGTTATTCAGAGTTCCACCGGCGGCGGAATCAATTAGTTGCCTCGTGGAAGGGTTTATACCATTATAAAATGGTTGGACTTGTAGCCACAGGGGTAGACCGTGGTGTGGACACCTTCTCAAGAGATCCTTGTATCTGTCCCATGCGTCGTATAGTGTCTCTAAATCCATCTGCACAAAAGAAGAGATATCATTCCGTAATTTGGCCGTTTTGGCCGGTGGGAAATATTTCAATAAAAACTTTTCGGTCATTTGTTCCCATGTAGTGATTGACCCTCGTGGTAACGAGTTTAACCACTGTTTGACTTTATTTCTTAATGAAAAAGGGAATAACAGAAGACGTATAGCATCATCAGAAACGCCATTTATTTTGAAGGTATCACAGAACTCTAAAAAGTTAGCTATATGCGTGTTTGGATCTTCGTTCTGCAAACCATCAAATTGAACAAATTATTGAATCATTTTTATTGTGTTAGGCTTTAGTTCAAAATTGTTAGCAGCTATAGTAGGCCTAACAATACTCGATTCTGCTCCTGTGAAATGCAGTTTAGCATAATCAAACATTGTACGTGGAGCATTATGTTCCCCCACATCTCGTGGTGGTGGATTGTTCTCGTCCATCCCTTCAGTAGGATTGGATTCTCGCTCTTCTTCTGTGTAATTTAGGGCTCGCCTGATTTCTCTGCGATTCCTTCGAGCGGTAGCTTCAATATCACTGTCGTATACTAGGGGTTCTCTTGGGTTCCTTCTAGTCATAAACTAGAGGTACCTGTCAGGAAAAGAAAGAAGAAAAGAAAATTAGGCAAAATTAAAATTTAACCTAAAATAAAAATAAATTGCGAAAAATAAAAATAATGGCTAAAGTAATAAAAATAGAGTTTTCTTAATATTTTAATTCCCGGCAACGGCGCCAAAAACTTGATTTCTGAAATCAAAGCTTTAAAATTTATAAAACGAGTGATCAAACCTGGAAACTAACTCTGACAATGATGAAAGGCAAGTGTACCTATCGAACAGTAGTATAGCTTAGGCAAGACCGGATTATCAAACCCAAAGGAACTAAAAGTATTAATACTAACTTTCTTTTTATTATTTTGCCTTAAAAACAAAGTGAAGTTGCTTTAATCTAAACTAACGACTACTAGGCTTAAAGACACAAGACAAAAAGAACGAATTGGAAAATAACTTGAAGAAAAACTCAGTTGATTACGATGATACCCTCAGGAAGAATCCACCTAGACTTCACTTGTTATCTAACACTGAACCGTATGATTTCTTTACTTAGCTTGATCCGTAAGACTCCCAAACGTATATTAAACCCTCTCTCGAGGCGAATAACGTTTAACCCTAGGTTAATTAGTGGAACTCTCGTTCGCTTATAATAACCCCCTAGAATAGCAGTAAATCAATCTATGGACTCCCATATTAGGTTTCACCCTAATCCGGGAAAATCTCGTAACCCTATCTTTAGGCGTTCGATCAACTTCGCTTAATTGTGCTAGATCTACTCTTAGGCAAAGCCTATTCCTCCTCCACCTAAGCACATCAGATTTGGTTAAGCAATATAATTAAGAACAAACTAAGTAACTATCATATAATTTAGAAATCAAATAACAAAATTTATCTAGGTTTCATCCCCTTCAGGTATCTGAAGGGTTTAGTTCATGACAAATAAAGAAAACATCTCAAGAGAAAAGATAAAACAAAACATAAGAAATGCCTAAAACCCCCTGAAGGAATTGAAGGAGAAATTTGCCGTCTTGAGTATAACTCCGGCTTCTTGGGATGGATCAACTGGCTAACTTCGAGTGATTCCCTCAACTCTGACCTTCTCGGCTCGGCTCTTTGGCCTAGCTTTGACGCCCTTTCAAATGTGGCACTTGGGGGATATATATAGGCTCTTGGAATGTGTTTCTTTGCCCCAAAGTATCCAAATCCGAATGAAATTGTTCATTGCCACGACAGGGACACGGCTATGTCACACGCCCGTGTGACTCGTCTTTAGGCTATGTTCGGATTTCTAAGTTGAGGCACGACCGTGTAGATTGGGGGAGAGGCTGTGTTATAGAGGCTTGACAAGGCACGGCCGTGTGGACTTTGGGCCAGGCCGTGTTGATTTCGTGATATGGGCCATTTACTTTGTTTTGGGCCCGTTTTATGTTCTTTTCATCCTCGGGTGCTTTCCTAGGTATAAGACATGAAAAGAAATGATTAAAAGTACCTTTTTACATAAATTGATGGATAAATCATCCAAAAGTAAGCTAAATGTGGGATTAAAATATGTTATAATTACGGTTTATCAGAATTCAAAATAAAGGACCTTATATGGTAATTAGACCATTAAGAAAAGTATGTAGATTTTTCTTGGTGACTCATCCATGGAAAATGACAAAAAGGCTAGGGACTAAATTGGAAAGTGAAAATTTTAATTAATTAAAAGATGATAAAATAGATATCATCATATTTTATGTCATCTTATTCCCTAAAATAAACATGGAAACCCTAGGAGAGAGAGAAGAGACTTTCATGGCCAAATGGGTAAGTTTCCTTGTCACGTTTTTAGTCATTTTGATATTTTTTTTAATTGGGATAGCTTAATCTCTCTATTTGGAGGATTAATTTGAAAAGTTATCAAGGTATGAAAAATGGGTCATGTATGTATATGCTGGAAATTAGTAATTTATGGTAGAAAATGAAAGATTATTGATAGAGAAACAACTTTTACAAAGTGATTTTTGATGAAAACATGATTTAGGGACTAAAATGTAAACTTGTGAAATTGAAGGAAAAATTATAAAATTTTATGAATACATGTGCTATAAATTTTGTAATTGGGCTTTGGTTAAACTTGGAATAGGGAGTAATTTGCACAAGTTTCACTTTCTGAGCCTAGGGACAAAAATGAAATTTATGGAAAAGTTAGGGGCAAAATGGTAATTTTTCCTAGAATGTAAATTGACTCCAAATAAATATGAGATATGTGAATTGATGTAAAATTTACTCGTATAGATCCGGACAGACTAAATTCGGAGTTAGAACGAGAAAAAAGAGGAAAATGCCGAATTAGTAGATGTTTGTACACGAAGCTTTGTCGAGGTAAGTTCGTGTAACTAAATTGTATATATTTTTATGATTGAATTAAATGTTGTGCTGTGAATTGTATAAATGCCTTAATTTTATGAAATGTTCACATATTCATCAAAGCCCGATAAATGAAATGTGCCAATCAGCAATAATGCTCTATAAATAATAAATGCTAAAAATGTAAATTTTATACTTGAGTTGAATGTGAACACTTGAATTGTATGAATGGATAAATTTATGAGATTGAACATATACCCGAAAATTGCCTGACAAATGTTAAATCCCATTTGAATAAATGGAAGTTGATGGATAAATGTGATTTCCCTGATAAAACTGCATGTGTTGCAGAATGGATTTAGCCCAGATGGGTAATCCGAAATGACTCTCGAGTATATGTTTCAGTTAGGATTTAGCCTTGACTGGTAATCCTAATTGACTGGATTTAGCCTGGACTGGTAATCTAGATCGGACTCTATAGGGAATTCTGTCATATAAAGGATTTAGCCTGGACTGGTAATCCAACAAAGCCCTTAGAGTATATGTTACAGCTAGAATTTAGCCTGGACTGATAATTCTACTGAATGCTACGTGGTTCGGGCGTGTACGTACAAGGTACTACTGAGTATGAATTGACGGATTCTGATTTTTACACCTCGGGTGTACTACCGGTGTATCCATCGATATTTCAAATAAATTCAACAGGGTAAAACTCATGACATGAGATGAATATGAATAAGAAATGAGTTATTACACGTATATGTCTGAAATACACGAAAATGATGATACGTGACGATTGATATAGGAAAACATGAGATGATGATACTTGTACGTGAAATTCATTTGATGAATATGTCATCCTTGATTATAGAGTTGTATACTTTAAGTGTACTACGACTCGTGTGACATTGATATTTCGAGAAATATGAATAAAGTTCTGATATCAAATAATTTGAACTTGAGATGAACTATTATGAAATTTTAATTGTAATATAAAGAGATGATTTATGCATGTTAAATGAAAAAATGTTATGTATTGCAAATGTGCATGGAAACTTGATTGTTGTTGAGCCCAAACATGTTTTGAGGTTATTATGGAATATATGACTAACAAGGGCAATGAGGATATGTGTAGGGCATGAAGTCAAATTGAATGAATGTGCCTTACATAGTTACCTCAAAATAGAATGAATGGTAAGTTAAGTATCATGCTATACGAACTTACTAAGCATACAATGCTTACCCCGTTTTATTTTCCCCTGTTTTAGAGTAAATCGGAAGCTTGTTGGATTGGAAGCTTGGCGGAGATAACTCACACTATCCATGGGCCCATGACAGTACAATACAGTAAATCAATTACGGTTGTAATGGCATGTATAGAATATGTTGGCCATATTGGCATGTAAATCTAAATAATGCTTGAAATCTAGCCATTGGAATGGCTAGTAATGGCTGTTTTGATATACTTGTAATGTTATGCTATGGTAACTATATATGTATGTCAAGTAGTTGATCATATCATGTTTAACACATGAATTGAACCAATGTAAGTTAGTAAACATGTATGCATGCAACGATAGGCCATGTTGAATGATGAAATTTTCTTATTTGAATGCTTGGAATAGTTGGATTGTACTTGGTATGTTTTGGTGCAGGAAAAAGGTAAATTTGGGTTACAAATGGGGCTAGGAAATGGCTTTATTTTGTCCACACGGGTGTGTGTCTAGACCGTGTGTGACACACGGCCACCCCATGGGCGTGTAGCTTGGCCGTGTGTCTCCTGCACCATAAATTTGGGAAAACAGAATGCTCAGAATTGAGCACACGGGTAGAGATACGGGTGTGTGTTTCAGCCGTGTGGGTGACACGGCCTTGAACATGGGCGTGTGTCTTAGCCGTGTGAAACTTGTACCTTAAATTTGAGAAAACAGAATGCTCAAAATTGAGCACATGGGCAGAGATACGGGCGTGTGTTTCAGCCGTGTAGGTGACACGGCCTTAAACACGGGCGTGTGTCTTGGCCGTGTGAAACCTGCACCTAATTCAAAAATAACCACACGGCCTAGCACACGGGCATGTGGTATGGCCGTGTGGCACAAGTCAGAGAGCAACCTAAATCGAACAAGGCCTGAGGCACGGGCGTGTCTAAGGGTCACACGGGCGTGTCCCTTGGACCACACGGGTGTGTGTGCCTGAACCTTGGAAAAATTTTGAAATGTCACGAAAAATTCTTAGAGTTTTTGATAAACCGTAAAAGTAACATATTTTAATCCCACATTTAGTATGCTTTTGGATGATTTAAGCCTTGATTCATATAAAAAGGTGCTCTTAATCCTTTCTTTTCATGTTTTATACTCAGGAAAGCACCCAAGGATGAAAAGAACGAGAAACGGGCTTAAAATGGACCAAATTGGGCCAAGAGAGAAATCGACACGGCCTGGCCCAAAGCTAACACGGCCGTGCCTCATTAAAAGTCCGAGCACGGCCTGGCCACGATCCACACGGGCATGTGTCATGGCCGTGTCCCTGTCGCTGGAAAGAGCAATTTCATTCGGGAAAAGATACTTGGAGGCAAAGAAACACATTCCAAAGCCTATTCAAACACCCTATTAGGAATTCTACTTAAATTAGGATACTTAGGGGCCAAGTAAGGGATCACAAAGTCTATATAAACACTTTAGGGGGCAACTTGAGAGGGGAGCTCGGTAGAAGCCGGAACAGGCGTCAAAGCTAGGCCAAGAAGCCAAGCCAAGAAGGTTAGAATTAGGAAATAACGCGAGGATAGCCAGTTGATCCATCCCAAGAAGCCGGAGTTATACTCAAGACGGCGGAATTCTCCTTCAATTCCTTCAGGGGGTTTTAGGAATTTCTTATGTTTTGTTTTATCTTTTCTCTTGCGATGATTTCTTTATTCATTATGAACTAAACCCCTCAGATACCTGAAGGGGATGAAACCTAGACGAATCTTGTTATGTGATTTTTAAGTTATATGATGAATTACTTCGGTTGTTCTTAATTATGTTGCTTAATCCAAATCTAATGTGCTTAGGTGGAGGAGGAATAGACCCTACCTAAGAGAAGATCTAACATAATTAAGCGGAGTTGATCGAACGCCTAGAGATAGGGTTATGAGATTTTGCCAGATTAGGGTGAAACCTAATATGGGAGTCCATTGATCGATTTACTGCTATCCTAAGGGGTTATTATAAGTGAATGAGAGTTCGACTAATTAACCTAGGGTTGGACGTTATTCGCGTCGAGAGAGGGTTTAATATAGGTTAGGGAGTCCTACGGTCAAGCTAAGTAATGAAATTGTATAATTAAGGGTTAGGTAACAAGTGAAGTCTAAGTAGATTCTCCCTGAGGGTATCGTCGTGATCAATTGAGTTTTCTTCAAGTTATTTTCCAAATCGTCCTTTTTGTCTTTGTGTCCTTAGTTTAGTTCTTGTCAAATTAGTTTTAAAGCACTTCCTTCCGTTTTTAAGGCTAAATAATAAAAAGAAAGTTAGTATTAGTACTTTTAGTTCCTTTGGGTTCAACAATCCTGTCTTGCCTAAGCTATACTACTGTACGATAGGTACACTTTCCTTTAATCGTTGTCAGAGTTAGTCTCCAGGTTCGATCATTCTTTTATAAATTTTTAAAGATCTGATTTAAGCGATCAAGTTTTTGGCGCCATTACCGGGGAATTAAAATATTAAGAAAGCTTAATTTTTATTACTTTAACCATTTTTTATTATTGCAATTTTTTTATTTGTTTTATTTTTACTTTGCTAATTTTTCTTTGCTTTGACAGGTAATTTTAGTTTAGAGGAGATGGCACTAAATAACTATCAGTGGCAAGTTATGAGGACAACGCCAACAAAAGCTGCCAGTGTCTCCAACCTCGACGTGGTCACCAGGTTATCTAACCAGCTAGAGATGATGAATAAAAAGATTGGTGGTTTGTATAGTTCCTCGCAGGTACACTCAGTAATGCAATATGACTCGAATCTAGGAGGAGTGGCGAATCCTGAGTACCCACCCTACGGATATGGCATGGAAAACAAGCAAGCTCACTATACAGGTAACTATTCTAGACCACAAAATAATTTTTATAATGACTCTTATAACGCAGGTTGGAGTTACCATCCCAATTTCTCGTGGGATGATCAAAATAGCCGAAGACCGAAACTTCCTCCAAACTTTCAACAACCACCTCACCAACAGGAAAAGGAATCGCACCTTGAAGAGATGCTGACAAAATTTTCGGTAGACACAGAGAAACGTATCCAAGAAACTGAGAGAACAATCAAAAGCAATGAGAGCCAAATCGTGGAAATTACTAAGTCAGTCAAGGAAGTCACTAACGCAGTCGAACAACTTGCAAAGCTGATGTCAGAACGACCGCAAGGGCGTCTACCTAGTAACACGGGGATTAACCCTAAGGAGCAAAATCATGCCATCACCGCTCAGGACAGTAAAGGGTTAGATGAACCCAATGCAATACCAGAAAACAAGGTAGACGAAGGTAAAACAGAGGTAACACAAGAAAAGCCAAAATTGGTAATCAAAGAGTACCAACCTCGCATACCTTATCCCGAAGTAATGAAAAGAGACGATTCAGAAGAACAATTCGGTAAGTTTCTTAAACTTTTAAAGAAATTACATATTAACTTACCTCTTCTTGAAGCTCTTTTTCAGACGCCAGACTCGAGGAAATTTTTAAAGACAGCTCTTGACAAACAATCGCAAATTAGACGAGGAGCACCACGTGGAATTAAACGCAACATGCTCAGCAATGTTATAGAACAGACTACCACAGAAGCAAAAAGACACAGGGAGTTTTACAGTTCCATGTTTAATTGGTAGTTTATCTGTTGATAATGCTTTAGCTGATTTAGGGGCAAGCATCAATGTTGTGCCTTATAAAATGTTTAAACAGCTAGGTCTAGGGAAACCTAGACAAACTAGGATGAGCATTCAGTTAACTGATAAAACTATCAGAATTCCTAGGGGTATAATAGAAAATGTTCTAATCAAAATTGATAAATTCATATTCCCAGTAGATTTTGTTGTCTTAGACATGAATGAAGACAATTCGATTCCTTTAATTTTAGAAAAACCCTTTCTAGCAACTGCCAGGACTAAAATTGATGTTGGTACAGGAGAACTCATTCTTCGTATAGGTGACGAATCAATCAGTCTACAAGCTTTTGACTCGGCCAGGACATCAAGTGATGAAGGTGAGAAAGTAAATTCAGTTGATAATCAAATTGTTCAACTTTCACCACAGGAAACACCACAAGGCTACAAACCTGAGCCGAATCATGGGCCCCAAGCCGTACAAGCTCATAACAGTGAATTGTTAGTGGAATCTGACCCAAGGCAAGAACCTGTGGTAAGTGAGGGTAAGGTTGAGGTAAGCCATGATTTACCAAACCCGGTGAATACAGAGTACCAAGCTCGTGTGCCATATCCCGATGCAATAAAAAAGGACCACACAGAGGAAGAATTCGGTGAACTCACACTTCGTGTAGACGACGAAACAATCACTCTTCCAGCTCTTGACTCAGCTAGGACATCGAGTAATAAAGGTACAAACATTAATTCTATTGATAATCATTTGGTTCAACCTTCTTTACAGGAAGCATCATGAAATCACTTAGCTGAGCTAGATTTTAGACCTCATGCCAACAAAGAAGAAACACATAAGGAACAAAACCTTAGGTTTGAAAAACTAAAAGAGAAGGAAACACAAATCAGAGAGGAACAGAAACCACACGAAGTGAAACCGAAGGAAACCCCAGATGAGCTGATAAGAACAACAAATCCCATCAGAACAGAGGATCAAGTATTCTTCAATAAGGAAGACCCACGAATCGCCAATTCAGACCTCAAGACAAACGAAGAAATCACTTTTGAGGTACTTAATGTCTTCCTATACAGCAAAGTCGAGGTAAGCAATCCTAAATTCAACACTTTTGAGGTAAACATTACTCGACTTAAACTATATATCCATAACCGAAGTGATCGCATGAGAAAGGATTTTCACCTCCTCAAACCACCATGACCATACGAATGAGAGGTAAAGTCTAGCTTAAGACTATAAACGAGCGCTTCTCGGGAGGCAACCCGAGCACTAACCCCATTTTTACATTTTTTATTTTTTAGTTTTATTTTTTTCTTTTCTTTTTCCTTTTAGCACCTAACCATAAACTAACCAAATAGCAAATTTCTAGGCCACATGGCCCTACACACTGGCGTGCCCATGGCTGTGTGGAAGCCAGAGGATGCACCATGGGCGTGCCAGTAGCCGTGCACGACATAAAAAAATTTCTTTTCCCAACACGGGTGACGATAATAGTCCACGCCCGTGCCGACGCCCGTGCAAGGTTACTGACTTGTTAAGCACGGGCTAAACACAGCCGTGCCTTCCAACCGTGCCAACATTCTTACTTATCGAACACGGAAGGAGCACGCCCGTATTAAATGACCGTGTGAAGAAAGACACGGGCGTGCCACTACACCCACGGCCGTGCCCGAACACCCTGAACGCTCCCAAAATTCAAAATCCCAAAACACAGGCTACATTTCTACTTAAACCTCATTCTCCCTTTTTCTAGTTGTCTTTCATTTTTCATTATTTATTTTTATTTTTATTTTTATTTCCATTTTATTATTATTTTTTTTTTCTTCTTCTTATTCTTTATGATATTTAGATTTAGCTTAGGATACAATAAAATCAGACCGGCTGCTTCGAGGATTCAATTTCAAACGGTTCGAGACGCTTCCCCACGTTCACCACCAATCCTATCCGGATTCTTTTCATTGACTTCATCCAAAATTCAGGAAGTTTTACTTCTTTCTCCATCTTATGATTTTATGATTATTTGATATTATCTATCTTTGTACATTGAGGGCAATGTACAACTTAAGTGTGGGGGGGTTAACTACAGTATTATTTGAAAATCCTTGAATTATGCCTTGTTTAAAAGTAAAGTTTCTCATACTATGATTAGAATGAAATTTCCCTGATTTATGATTTTTATTGATATGTTTTGGATTAAGTCATTGATAATTGTGCATTGAAGATTAAATTTGAAGGATACTAGAGAATCAAGCAGGATAAGTCAATTTTTCAGAAATTTAAAATTTTTATGTTGTCTACCTGAATCTAAATGTTACCTTGAAGTTTGAAATTTACAAGGTTGACATCAAAAACCCATAATTTTTGTGAGATCTTGAACTTATAGAGCATACATTTTTTCTTGCTCACTTTATTGACTATAAGTGTGTCAACATTGATTTGTTATTCTAGAACTTGCATTAATTATACTTATCGAGACCACACCTATGATTTGATATACCGAGATGATAAAGGCACCTAGGTTTTAACCCACTCACTCCACTAAAAGCCTACCTTCATAATTAACCCCTAGTGAACCCCGTTGATCCTAACAACCCTTTTTATTGACTCACCTATTAATAACCCAAAAACCCCATTGTATTTGTTACCACCCTTTCTTTTGACTACCCTTTAATCGAGATATAATTTGATTAGTTACCGAATTATATTATGCTATGAGCTGAATTCATTCAGTATTACTTAGTTTGTTCTAAAATAAATAAAGAAAAAAATCGAAGTATATTCAGTATTAGTGGTGAGCTTATACAGTTAAAGTTTATTTTTCAAAAAAAAAAAAGAAAGAAAGAAGAGCTCGTATTATTAGTATTATTATCAGTTGATGTGAATATTATTTCAGTATTCTTAGGTAGGTACTTGTCAATTCAATCTCGATTCTAACCTTCTAATTTCAGCCTTTATCCACACCTTAACCCTAGCCCCGTTACAACCCTAACAAAGACCTTTTGATCTATTTATCATATCATATTTTAGTGGTGGAGAGTTAATTTTCATACAAGCCTATGGGATTAACTTTTCATGTTCAACTTTTAAGAGCTTAATTTTGAACCTTAAACACCTCGAGTGATTTGAGTGAATCTTTAGTGAGGATGTCAATCCTTGTCGATTTTGAATTAAAGGTAATTATTTATATAAGGGGAGACACCTACATTTTTGTGCTACAAATGTATGACTTTGATTGTTTGAATCTTTAGGACTCCTTGAGTTGAGTTATCCATGTATGAATTATCTTTGAATTATGATGAAACATTATTGATGAATACTATAAATCAAAGAAGTCCGTTTTAATTATGAGTTGAGAATTTTGCTTGAGGACAAGCAAAAGCTAAAGTGTGGGGGTATTTAATAAACCGTAAAAGTAACATATTTTAATCCCACATTTAGTATGCTTTTGGATGATTTAAGCCTTGATTCGTATAAAAAGGTGCTTTTAATCCTTTCTTTTCATGTTTTATACTTAGGAAAGCACCCAAGGATGAAAAGAACGAGAAACGGGCTTAAAACGGACCAAATTGGGCCAAGAGAGAAATCGACAGGGCCTGGCCCAAAGCTAACACGGTCGTGCCTCATTAAAAGTCCGAGCACGGCCTGGCCACGATCCACACGGGCGTATGTCATGGCCGTGTCCCTGTCGCTGGAAAGAGCAATTTCATTCGGGAAAGGATACTTGGAGGCAAAGAAACACAATCCAAAGCCTATTCAAACACCCTATTAGGAATTCTACTTAAATTAGGGTACTTAGGGGCCAAGTAAGGCATCACAAAGTCTATATAAACACTTTAGGGGGCAACTTGAGAGGGGAGTTCGGTAGAAGCCGGAACAGGCGTCAAAGCTAGGCCAAGAAGCCAAGCCAAGAAGGTCAGAATTAGGAAATAACGCGAGGAGAGCCAGTTGATCCATCCCAAGAAGCCGGAGTTATACTCAAGACGGTGGAATTCTCCTTCAATTCCTTCAGGGGGTTTTAGGAATTTCTTATGTTTTGTTTTATCTTTTCTCTTGCGATGTTTTCTTTATTCATTATGAACTAAACCCCTCAGATACCTGAAGGGGATGAAACCTAGACGAATCTTGTTATGTGATTTTTAAGTTATATGATGAATTACTTAGGTTGTTCTTAATATGTTGCTTAATCCAAATCTAATGTGTTTAGGTGGAGGAGGAATAGACCCTACCTAAGAGAAGATCTAACATAATTAAGCGGAGTTGATCGAACGCCTAGAGATAGGGTTACGAGATTTTGCCGGATTAGGGTGAAACCTATTATGGGAGTCCATTGATCGATTTACTACTATCCTAGGGGGTTATTATAAGCGAACGAGAGTTCCATTAATTAACCTAGGGTTAGACATTATTCGCCTCGAGAGAGGGTTTAATATAGGTTAGGGAGTCCTACAGATCAAGCTAAGTAATGAAATTGTATAATTAAGGGTTAGATAACAAGTGAAGTCTAGGTGGATTCTCCCTGAGGGTATCGTCGTGATCAATTGAGTTTTCTTCAAGTTATTTTCCAAATCGTCCTTTTTGTCTTTGTGTCCTTAGTTTAGTTCTTGTCAAATTAGTTTTAAAGCACTTCACTCTATTTTTGAGGCTAAATAATAAAAAGAAAGTTAGTATTAGTACTTTTAGTTCCTTTGGGTTCGACAATCCGGTCTTGCCTAAGCTATACTACTGTTCGATAGGTACACTTGCCTTTAATCGTTGTCAGAGTTAGTCTCCAGGTTCGATCATTCTTTTATAAATTTTTAAAGCTCTGATTTAAGTGATCAGTTTTCGATTAAGTCCCGTATCGATTCTAATATTCGTATTGGACCTCGAGGGTCTATCTAAGGGACGTTATGAATAATCTCGGTTAATGAATAGTGATTGACATTATTTATCTAAAAATGTTCTGAATGTTTTGGTAATACTCCGTAATCCTATTCTGGCGACGGGCACGGGTTAGGGGTGTTACAATTCTTTTCCTGAAATTTAGTCTATCTAAAAGTATAGGCCATTACTTTACCTTCTTTCATCAAAATACAATCTAATTGATAAACCATAATTTATACATATTTTTACCCCATGTTTGGTTTATTTTTGGATGAGTTTTCATTAGATTTAATGAATTCAATGCTCCTAATCTTTTAATTTTGTGTTTTATACTCAGGAGAGCTTAGGAGTAGAAAAGATCGAGAAACGAGCCAAAAAGGGACTAAATGGGCCTACACGGCCTGGACTGTCGCACACGGGCAGACCACACGGTCGTGTGTGGTGAGCAGAAGCGAGCATGGGTTGAGGAATTGAACACGGGCGTGTCACACGAGCGTGTCCCTGCTGTATTTTATTTGGAATAGGTTACTTGTAGGTCAAGAAAGGCATTCAAAAGCCTATAAAACACCCTAGGGGGCAACCTAAAAGGGGACGCCGAGTAGAAGACAGAAAATACTCGAAGACAGCCATCGGGAACACCGAAACAACACTCAAAAATCTGCAAGCATCGATTCAAGAACTCGAAAACCAATTAGGACAACTTGCTAAGCTCATATCTGAACGGCCACAAGGCAACTTGCCAAGCAACACTGAAACAAACCCAAAGGAACAACTTCATGCCGTTACCGCTCACGATAGTAAAGGGTTAGATGAACCAAAATTGAGGCAAAAGAATGTGGTAGAGGAAGGTAAGGTTGAGGTAAGCCATGATAAACAAAAACTGGTAAGTACAGAATACCAACCTTGTGTGCCATATCCCAATGCGACAAAGAAAGACCGCACAGATGAACAGTTCGGTAAATTTTTTAAACTCTTAAAAAAATTACATATTAACTTACCGTTTATTAAAACTCTTTCACAGATGGCCAATTCAAAGCAATTTTTAAAAGAGCTTTTAACAAGCAAACGGAAGTTAGACGAGGCGTCACATGTGGAGCTAAATGCAGCGTGCTCAGCAATCTTTCAAAATAGACGACCACAAAAGTTACATGATCCAGGGAGTTTTACGATTCCTTGCTTAATTGGTAGTTTATCGGTTAATAATGCTTTAGCAGATTTAGGGGCAAGCATAAATGTTATGCATTATAAAATGTTTAAACAGCTAGGTCTTGGGAAACCCAAACAAACTAGGATGAGCATTCAATTGGCTGATAAAACTATTAGATTTCCTAGGGGTATAATTGAAGATGTACTAGTAAAAATTGATAAATTCATATTCCCAGTAGACTTTGTTGTTTTAGACATGGATGAGGACAATAATGTTCCTTTAATTTTAGGAAAACCCTTTTTAGCAACTGTAAAACTAAAATTAATGTTGGTACAGGTGAACTCACACTTCATGTAGGTGATGAAATGATCACTACTCAGGCTCTTGACACGGCTAGGACAACGAGTAATAAATGTGAGAACATAAATTTTATTAATGACCAGTCGGTTCAACCTTCTTTACAGGAAGCACCACGAAATTACACAACTAAGCCATATCCTAAACCTCGTGTCAACAAAGAAATAACTTATGAGGAGCGAAGGCTTCAGATAGATGAACTAGACGAGTGGAGGACACATGTCAAGGAGAAACCAAGAAAACACGATGAACCAAAGCGACTCATAACAAGCTTAAGGATGGGCCAAACCAATTTAAGATCAGAGATCAAGTATTGCTGGATAAAACTGACCCTCAAATCGCCACTTCAGACCTTAATACAAACAAAGAGATCCCTTTTAAGGTACTCAATGTCTTCCCATAGGAACAGTCGAGGTAACTAATACTAAGTTCGACACTTTTAAGGTAAACACTACTTGACTCAAACTGAATATTAATAATAGAACTGATAGCAGGAGAGAGGAGTTTCAACTCCTCAAACCACCATGGTTATGCAAATGAAGGGAAAGTCTAGCTTAGGACTTTAAACGAGCACTTCTCGGGAGGCAACCCAAGCACTAACTTCACTAATGTCATATTTTCGATTTTTAGCACCTAACTCAAATTTAACCAAATTAATAAAGCGCAGTTTCTCTATCCACACGGCCTTGCACACGGGCATAGCCGTGGCCGTGTGGACACCACGAATAGGCACATCGGTGTGGCAGAGACCGTGAGAACCAAGGACGAAAATTCCCCAAACCAAGGGCAGCGATAAAATACCACGACCTTGTGATACGGTCGTGGTCAACACTGAGGAAGTCACACTGGTGTGAGACACGCCCGTGTCCCTAGGCCGTGGTCGACACTGATTAATCAACATGGGCATGGAAACCTCTACACAAGCGTGAGAGAAACGAATGAGGCACCACACGGCCTTGCGATACGGTTGTGTGACCTAACACGCCCATGCACACGGGCGTGGGCCACGACCATGTGCCTCAATCTCTATTTAAATCTCTTTTTCTGTTCACCTTCTCCCCCAAATCTCTTCCTCCTCAACCCTAGCCACCACACCAACCACTATCCCTGCCACTGACGGTCACTATTTTTCCCTTTATTTTTAAATTCATATTTTTTTATATTATTTATCTTTCATTTTCCTTATTTTGCCTTCATACCAATTAGATTTAGCTTAAGGTACCATAAGTTCATGCCGGCTGCTTCATCGACTTAACAGGTCAGTTTCAACAGGTTCAAGGCACTATAAGGAACGACTACACCACCGGAGTATTCTCCCACCGTTTACCTCTACCTAATCCATCATGCTTATTTTTAAGGAGTTCATCCAAAATTCAGGGAGTTTCACTTCTCTCCCTATCTTATGATTTTCTATATTATAGATATCTATTTTTGTACATTGAGGACAATGTACATCTTAAGTGTGGGGAGGTGTCAACAATACTGAATTATGCCTTGTTCTTAAGTAATTTTCGCATATTACTACTAGAATGAAACTTCTATTGATTTATGATTTTCATTGATATGTCTTGGATTAAGTCATAGGTAATTGTGCATTGATGGTTTAAACTTTAAGACATTAGAGAATCAAGCATGATAAGTCTATTTTTCGTAATTAAATTTTCTTTTAGGTGGTTTCCCTAAATTTAAATATTACCTTGAAGTTTGAAATTTGCAAGGTTGACATTAAAAACCATAATTTTTGTGAGATTTTAAGCCTTTAAGAGCATATATTTTTCTTGCTCACTTTATTGATTATGAGTGTGTCAACATTGATTTGTTATTCTAGAACTTGCTTCGATTATACATGTCGAGACCACATTTCTGATTTGATATGCTGAGATGATAAAGGCACCTAGGAATTAACCCACTCACTCCTAAGGGTTCAGTGTTAGATAACAAGAGAAGTCTAGGTGGATTCTTCCTAAGGGTATCGTCTTCATCAACTGAGTTTTCCCAACAGTATTTCCCCAATTCATTCTTTTTGTCTTTGCGTCTTTAGCTTAGTAATTAGTTAATTTTAGATTAAACAACAACTTCACTTATTTTAGGCTAGATAATAAAAAGAAAGTTAGTATTAGTACTTTTAGTTCCTTTGGGTTCGACAATCCGGTCTTGCCTAAGCTATACTACTGTTCGATAGGTGCACTTGCTGTAAATTGTTGTCAGAGTTAGTTTCCAGGTTCGATCATTCTCTTTATAAATTTTAAAACTCGACAAAACAACGATAAAGTTTTTGGCGCTGTTGCCGGGGAACTAAAATTTTTAGAAAGCTCTATTTTTATTACTTTAGCCATTATTTTTTTATTTTCCGCAACATACTTTTATTTTTATTTTTTAGGTTAAATTTTGATTTTGCTAAATTTTCTTTCTTTCTTTTCTCAGCAGGTACCTCTAGTTTATGACTAGAAGGAACCCGAAAGGACCACTAGTATACGACAGTGATATTGAAGCAACCGCTCGCAAGAATTGCAGAGAAATTAGGCGAGCCCTAAATTACACAGCAGAAGAGCGAGAAGGCAGATCCAATCCTACTGAAGGGATGGATGAGAATAATCCACCACCACAAGATGTGGCAGAACACAATGCTCTTCGTACAATGTATGATTATGCTAAACCTCATTTAACAGGAGCAGAATCAAGTATTGTTAGGCCTGCTATAGCTGCTAATAGTTTTGAATTAAAGCCTAACACTATACAAATGATTCAACAATTTGTTCAATTTGATGGTTTGTAGGACGAAGACCTGAACACTCATATAGCTAATTTTTTAGAGTTCTGTGATACCTTCAAAATAAATGGCGTTTCCGATGATGCCATACGTCTTCGGTTATTTCCCTTTTCATTAAGGAATAAAGCCAAACAGTGGTTAAACTCATTACCACGAGGGTCAATCACTACATGGGGTCAAATGACCAAAAATGTTTTATTAAAATATTTCCCACCGGCCAAAATGGCCAAATTATAGAATGATATCTCTTCTTTTGTGCAGATGGATTTAGAGACATTATACGATGCATGGGAGAGATATAAGGATCTCTTGAGAAGGTGTCCGCACCATGGTTTACCATTGTGGCTCCAAGTCCAAACTTTCTATAACGGTGTAAACCCCTCAACGAGGCAACTTATTAATTCAGCCACCGGTGGAACCCTGAACAACAGAACTCCTGAAGCAGCCTACGAGTTTATTGAAGAGATGTCACTGAATAATTATCAGTGGCAGGTCACCACCAGGACAAAACCAACAAAATCAGCCAGAGTTTTCAACCTAGACGCAGTAACCATGCTATCAACGCAGGTAGAGATGATGAATAAAAAGCTTGATAGTTTGTGTTCTTCGCAGGCACATCCAGTAATGCAGTGCGACCCAAGTGGAATTGTGGCGAATCCTGAGTACCCACCCTACCAACCGGGCACAGAGAGCGAACAGATGAACTATATAGGTAATAATTTCAGATCTAATAATAACCCTTATAGTAATAATTATAATCCAGGTTGGAGGAACCACCCAAATTTTTCATGGGGAAGTCAAGGAAATCAAAAACAACAACCTCCTCAAAATTTCCAAAATCAGCCCTATCCACAGGAAAAGAGGCCGAACCTCGAAGAGATGTTGACAA
This sequence comes from Gossypium australe, assembly GCA_005393395.2. Lineage (NCBI taxonomy): Eukaryota > Viridiplantae > Streptophyta > Magnoliopsida > Malvales > Malvaceae > Gossypium > Gossypium australe. The sequence continues at coordinate 23,666,996 of CM016626.1, forward strand.
AATTCATGGCAGCCACAGAGACCCGTCTCTAAAAAACTGAGACAACGCTCGATAATCAACAAACATCAATCAAAGGGATTGAGAGCCAAGTTGGAGAACTTACTAAGTCAGTTGGACAACTTACTAAGATAGTTTTCGAAATTCGATCAGAGATTTCTGAACGACCGCAAGGGCGTCTACCGAGCAACACTGAGATTAACCCAAGGGAGCAAATCCAAGCCATCACAGCTCATGATAGTATAAGGTTAGATGAACCCAATCCAATACAAGAAAACGAGGTAAAAAAAGGTAAAGTTGAAGTAACACAAGAAAAACCAAAACCGGTAATCAAAGAGTACAAACCTCGCATTCCTTATCCCGAAGTGATGAAGAGAGATGATACAGAGGAACAGTTCGGTAAGTTTCTTAAACTTTTGAAGAAATTACACATCAACTTACCTCTTTTTAAAGCTCTTTCACAAATGCCAGATTCGAGGAAATTTTTAAAACAACTCTTGACGAACAAGAGTAAGTTAGACGAGGAGCCACATGTGGAATTAAACGCAGTATGCTCAGCAATGTTACAGAATAGACTACCGCGAAAGCTAAAAGATCCAGGGAGTTTTACAATTCCATGCTTAATTGGTAGATTAACTGCTGATAATGCATTAGCTGATTTAGGGGCAATTATAAATGTCATGCCTTATAAATTGTTTAAACAACTAGGTCCAGGGAAACCCAAACAAACTAGGATGAGCATTCAATTAGCTGATAAAACTGTTAGAATTCCTAGGGGTATTATCGAAGATGTTCTTATAAAAATTGATAAATTCATTTTCCCAGTAGATTTCGTTGTCTTAGACATGGATGAGGATAATTCGATTCCCTTAATTTTAAGAAGACTCTTTCTAGCAAATGCTAGGACTAAAATTGATGTTAGCACAGGAGAACTCATACTTCAGGTAGGTGATGAATCGATCAGTTTACAAGCTCTTGACTCGGCCAAGACAACAATTGATGAAGGTGAAAAAGCAAATTCAGTTGATAACCAGGTTATTCAACTTTCACAACAAGAAACACCACAAGGATACAAACCTGAGCCGAATCATGGACCCCATGCCAACACAGAAGGATCACACAAGGAACGAAGCCTTAAGATCGACAAATTAGAAGAGTGGACGACACACTTTAAAGATGAATCGGAACCGCACAAAGAGAAACCAAAGGAGCCCCTAGAAGAGCTCACCGGAACATCAAACCACTTCAAAATAAGAGACCAGGTACTGTTAGATAAAGCAGTTCCTCACATCACCACACTAGACCTGAACACAAACAAAGAAATCCCTCTTGAGGTACAAAATATCTTTCCATACGGAACAGTCGAAGTAAGCAATCCTATATTCGGCACTTTTAAGGTAAACGCTTCTCGACTTAAACTTTGTCAAGAAAATAGAACTGTAAGCATGAGGGGAGATATTCAAACCTTTAAATCTCCCTGATTTTTTTATATACGAGGAAAGTCTAGCTTAATACTATAAATGAGCGCTTCTCGGGAGGCAACCCGAGCACTAACAATTTATTTTCACATTTTTGCTTTCATTTTATTTTCTTTTCTTCTTTCTAAACACCTAGTGTAAACTAACCAAAAGTGCAGATTTTCAGACCACACGGTCTTGCACACGGCCGTGGCCGTGATCGTGTGGAAGTACAGAACCTCCGTACTAACATAACAGAGGCAGTACGAATCAGTCCAACCTAATTTTCGAATCACGGACCCAACCAACCCACTACGGGCACCGACAAAGCGCCACGGCCGTGCGACGCGACCGTGGACAACACTGACTTATCACCAACGGGCGTGGCAATCTGTAAAACGGGCGTGGGTGAATCAACATGCCTTGACACACGGCCGTGCGAAGCGACCGTGTGAATTGACACACCCTCGGTCCACTGCTGTGGGGGAGCATCAGAGTCCAAAACTCTATATATCTTCTAACCTTAGTTTATTTTCCTTCTTAGTCTCTTTCTCTTTATATTTCTTGTCTTTATTTATATATTTAGTTTATTTTAAATGTGTCTTAATAACTCCTGGCTAATTCTCTATGAGCTCCCCAATTTCTTCATCTAGCGCAGAGCTCAGTAGCAGACACCACCCCTCTCGACTTCCAACTCCAGGAAACCATCCAAATTCAGGAAGTCTCACCTCCCTCTCTCTATTAAATTTAATATACATGTTTGTACATTGAGGGCAATGTACATATTAAGTGTGGGGGGTGAATATTTATTTTGAGAAAGTGCCTAAATTTTTGCATTATTCTCAAATTCGGCCGAACTTTCTTCATTATTCTCAATTCCCTGAATTATATTTTTCTTAAGTAATTTCCTCATATTACTAATTAGGATGAAATTTCTGATGATTTATAATTTTTATTGACATGTTTTTGAGTAAGTCATAGTTAATTGTGCATTGATGATTGAAATTTTAAGATACCAGAGAATCAAGCAGAATAAGTCTATTTTTCAGAATTAAAATTTTTGCTAGGTTGTTAACCTAAATTTGAATATTACTTTGAAATTTAAAATTTACGAGGTTGACATCAATTACCCATAATTTTTGTGAGATTTTGAGCCTTATAGAGCATATATCCTTTTTCATGCTCACTTTTTGATTATGAGTGTGTCAACATTGAACCGTTATTCTAGAACTTGCTTCAATTATACATGTCGAAACCACACCTATGATTTGATATATCAAGATGATAAAATCACCTAGGTTTTAACCCACTTACCCCACTAAACAGCTTACCTCCATAAATTAACCCCTAGTGAACCCCGTTGATCCTAACAACCCTTTTTGTTGACTCACCCACTAATATTAACCCAAAACCCTTTGTATTTGTTATTACCATCCTTCTGATTACCCTTTTTTTCGAGATGTGATTGTGAGCAGTTACCTAACTATGTTCTATATTTAAGTTGTTAAAGTTCTTTCTTATTATTGTAATGATTTGTTCTAAAAAAACGAAGTATATTCATTATTAATTCTATGATTAAGTGAGCTTACATGTTTAAATTTCAAATCTTGAAGAAAAAGCTCGTATTATTAGTTTTCAATTGATGTAATTATTCAAGATTAGTTCATTTTTCTAGTTAGGTAATTTGTCAAGTCAATCTCGACTCTAACCTTCTAATTTAGCCTTTATCCACACCTTTAACCCTAGCCCCGTTACAACCCTGTTAAAGACCTTTTGATTTGTGTATCATCTCATTTTATAGTGGTGGAGATTTGATTTTCATGCAAGTTGATCGCTGGAATCGGAGTCTTAAAATTTATAAAGAGAATGACCGAACCTGCAAACTAACTCTGACAACGATGAAAGGCAAGTGTACCTATCGAACAGTAGTATAGCTTAGGCAAGACCGGATTGTCGAACCCAAAGGAACTAAAAGTACTAATACTAACCTTCTTTTTATTACCTAGCCTAAAATAAGTGAAGTTGTTTAAATCTAAAGACTACTAAGCTAAAGACGCAAAGACACAAAGAATGAATTGGGAAATAACTTGAGGGAAGACTCAGTTGAATTAAGATGATACCCTCAGGAAGAATCCACCTAGACTTTACTTGTTATCTAACACTGAACCATACGATTTATTCACTTGACTTGATTCGTAGGACTCCCTAATTTATATTAAACCCTCTCTCGAGGCGAATAACGTCTAACCCTAGGTTAATTAACGGAAATCTCTTTCTCACTTAATAACCCCCTAGAATAGCAGTAAATCGATCTATAGATTCCCATATTAGGTTTCACCCTAATCCGGCAAAATCTCGTCACCCTATCTCTAGGCGCGCGAACGACTCCGCTTTAATTATGCTAGATCTATTCTTAAGTAGGGACTTTTGCTCCTCCACCTAAGAACATCTGACTTGAGTCAATATCCCGGAAACATTAACACAAGAATTAAGCACACATAATTAAGAACAAATCAAGTATTTATCTTATAGTTCAGAAAATAATAACAAGATTCATCTAGGTTTCATTCCCTTCAGGTATCTGAAGGGTTTAATTCATAACAAATAAAGAAAACATCTTAGAAGAAAAGATAAAACAAAACATAAGAAATCCCTAAAACTCCCTGAAGGAATTGAAGGAGAGATCTGCCATCTTGAGTAGAATTCCGACTTCTACAGATGGATCAACTGGCTATCTTCGAGTGATTCCCACAATTCTGACCTTTTCAGCTTGGCTCCTTGGCCTAGCTAACCGCCCTTTCCGGCTTCTGCCGAACTCCCCTTTCAAGTTGCCCCCTTGGGTGTTTATATAGACTTTGAGATGCCTTACTTGGCCCTTAAGTATCCTAATTTAAGTAGAATTCCTACTAGGGTGTTTGAATAGGCTTTGGAATGTGTTTCTTTGCCTCCAAGTATCCTTTCCCGAATGAAATTGCTCTTTTCAGCGACAGGGACACAGCCATGGCACACGCCCGTGTGAATCGTGGCCAGGCCGTGTTCAGACTTTTAATGAGGCACAGCCATGTGGTCTTTGGGCCAGGCCGTGTCGATTTCTTCCTTGGCCCAATTTACTTCATTTTAGGCCCATTTCTCGTTCTTTCTATCCTCGGGTGCTTTCCTAAGTATAAGACATGAAAAGAAAGGATTAAGAGCACCTTTTTACATAAATCGAGGCTTAAATTATCCAAAAGCATAGTAAATGTGGGATTAAAATATGTTACTTTTACGGTTTATCACAAGCTTATGGGATTAAGTTTTCATGTTCGACTCTTAAGTGCTCTTTTACTGAACCTTAAACACTTCGAGTGATTTGAGTGAATCTTTTGTAAGGATGTCAATCCTTGTCGATTTTGAATTAAAGGTACTTATTTAGATAAGCGGAGACACCAATGTTTTCGTGATACAAATGTATGACTTATATTGTTTGAATCTTTAAGACTCTTTGAGTTAAATTACCCATGTATAAATTATCTATGAATTATGATGAGACATTGTTAATAGGAATTATGAATTATGGAAAGTTCGTTTTAATTGTAAGTTGAGAATTTTGCTTGAGGACAAGCAAAAGCTTAAGTGTGGGGGTATGTGATAAACCGTAAAAGTAACAAATTTTAATCCCACATTTAGCATATTTTCGGATGATTTATTTCTTGATTCATGTAAAAAGGTGTTGTTAATCCTTTCTTTTCATGTCTTATACTCAGGAAAGCACCCAAGGATGAAAAGAATGTAAAATGGGCCCAAAACGGAGTAAATGGGCCATATCACGAAATCCACACGGCCTGGGCCCAAGACCACACGGCCGTGCCTCATTTATCTACTAGAACATGGCCTGCTCACGATTTACACGACCGTGCCCCATTCAACAGGTTCGAACACGGCCTTAAGACGATTCACACGGGCGTGTGCCATGACCGTGTCCCTGTCGTCAGAAAGAAGAATTTCACTTGGAAAAGGATGCTTAGGGGCCAAGAAACCTATTTCAAAAGCCTATATAAACCCCCTAAGTGTAACCTAAAAAGGGGGCGATTAGTTAGGCCAAGGAGCCGAGCCGAAAAGGTCAGATTTGTGGGAATCACTCGAAGATAGCCATTTGATCCATCTCAAGAAGCCGGAATTCTACTCAAAATGGCGGATCTCTCCTTCAATTCCTTCAGGAGGTTTTAGGGATTTCTTATGTTTTGTTTTATCTTTTCTTCTGAGATGTTTTCTTTTATTGTCATGAACTAAACCCTTCAGATACCTGAAGGGGATGAAACCTAAAACGGATCTTGTTATTGTTTTCTGAACTATATGATAAATACTTGATTTGTTCTTAATTATGTGTGCTTAATTCTTGTGTTAATATTTTCGGGATATTAATTCAAGTATGATGTGCTTAGGTGGAGGAGCAAAAGTCCCTGCTTAAGAGTAGATCTAGCATAATTAAGCGGAGTTGATCGTGCGCCTAGAGATAGGGTGACGAGATTTTGCCGGATTAGGGTGAAACCTAATATGGGAGTCCATAGATCGAGTTAATGCGATTCTAGGGGTTTTAATTAGAAAGAGATTTCAATTAATGAACCTAGGGTTAGACGTTATTCGCCTCGAGAGAGGGTTTAATATAACTTAGGAAATCTTATGGATCAAGTCAAGTGAATAAATCGTCTGGTTTAGTGTTAGATAACAAGAGAAGTCTAGGTGGATTCTTCCTAAGGGTATCGTCTTAATCAACTGAGTTTTCCCAACAGTATTTCCCCAATTCATTCCTTTTGTCTTTGCGTCTTTAGCTTAGTAATTAGTTAATTTTAGATCAAACAACAACTTCACTTATTTTAGGCTAGATAATAAAAAGAAAGTTAGTATTAGTACTTTTAGTTCCTTTGGGTTTGACAATCCGGTCTTGCCTAAGCTATACTACTGTTCGATAGGTGCACTTGCCTTAAATTTTTGTCAGAGTTAGTTTCCAGGTTCGATCATTTTCTTTATAAATTTTAAAACTGATAAACCGTAAAAGTAACATATTTTAATCCCACATTTAGCATACTTTTGGATGATTTATCCCTTGATTTATGTAAAAAGGTGCTCTTAATCCTTTCTTTTCATGTGTTATACTCAAGAAAGCACCCGAGGATGGAAAGAACGAGAAACGAGCCTAAAACGAACCAAATTGGGCCAAAGTGGAAATCGACACGGCCTGGACTTAAGCCCACACGACCGTGTCTCATTGCGCAACTAAAACATGGCCTGACCCCGATTCACACGGTCTCATTAAAGAAATCTGACCACGGCTTAAAGACCACGCACATGGGCGTGTGCCATGCCCGTGTCCCTGTCGTGGAGAAGAGTAATTCTACTCAGAAAATGATGCTTAGGGGAAAATAAACCTATTTCAAAATCCTATATAAACCCCCTAAGTGTAACCTGAAAAAGAGGCAGTTAGCTAGGCCAAGGAGCCGAACCGAAAAGGTCAGATTTGTGGGAATCACTCGAGGATAGCCAGTTGATCCATCTCAAGAAGCCAGAATTCTACTCAAAACAGCGGATCTTTCCTTTAATTCTTTCAGGGGGTTTTAGGGATTTCTTATGTTTTGTTTCATCTTTTCTTCTGAGATGTTTTCTTTTATTGTCATGAACTAAACCCTTCAGATACCTGAAGTGGATGAAACCTAAGACGGATCATATTATTATTTTCTGAACTATATGATAAATACTTAATTTGTTCTTAATTATGTGTGCTTAATTCTTGTGTTAATATTTCCGGGATATTAATTCAAGTATGATGTGCTTAGGTGGAGGAGCAAAAGTCCTTACTTAAGAGTAGATCTAGCATAATTAAGCGGAGTTGATCGCACGCCTAGAGATAGGGTGACGAGATTTTGCCGGATTAGGGTGAAATCTAATATGGGAGTCCATAGATAGAGTTAATGCGATTCTAGGGGTTTTAATTAGAAAGAGATTTCAATTAATCAACCTAGGGTTAGACGTTATTCACCTCGAGAGAGGGTTTAATATAACTTAGGGAATCTTACAAATAAAGTTAAGTGAATAAATCGTCTGGTTCAGTGTTAGATAACAAGAGAAGTCTAAGTGTATTCTTCCTAAGGGTATCGTCTTAATCAACTGAGTTTTCCCAACAGTATTTCCCCAATTCATTCTTTTTGTCTTTGCGTCTTTAGCTTAGTAATTAGTTAATTTTAAATTAAACAACAACTTCACTTATTTTAGGCTAGATAATAAAAAGAAAGTTAGTATTAGTACTTTTAGTTCCTTTGGGTTCGACAATCCGGTCTTGCCTAAGCTATACTACTGTTCGATAGATGCACTTGCCTTAAATCGTTCTCAGAGTTAGTTTCCAGGTTCGATCATTCTCTTTATAAATTTTAAAACTCGACAAAACAACGATCAAAAACTCGACAAAACAACGATTAAATAACACCGGAGGATGAAAAGAACGAGAAACGGGCCACAAACGGATAAAATGGGCCAAAGTACAAAATCGACACGGCCTGGGCCAAAGCCACACGGCCGTGCCTCTTTAGTAGACCTAAACACGACCTGGCCTCGATTCACACGGGCGTGTGCCACGAGCGTGTCCCTGCTGAGACCTGTTTTAATTCCACTCGGATTAGGATACTTAGGGGCGAAGAAAGACATTCCGAAAGCCTATATAAACACCCTAAGTGTGACCTAAGAGGGGAGCGGTCCAGTTAGGCCGAAGAGCCAAGCCAGAGAGGCCAGAATTGTGAGATTTACTCGAAAAAAGCCAGTTGATTCATCTCAAGAAGCCGGAGTTATACTCAAGACAAGGATCTTCCCTTCAATTTCCTTCAGGGGGTTTTAGGGTTTTTCTTATGTTTTGTTTTATATTTTCTTCTGAGATGTATTCTTTTATTATTATGAACTAAACCCCTCAAATACCTGAGGGAGATGAAACCTAAGACGAATCTTGTTATTGTTTTCTGAACTATATGATAAATACTTGATTTGTTCCTTTTGGTTCCTTTGGGTTCAACAATCCGGTCTTACCACTAAACTATACTACTGTTCGATAGGTGCACTTGCCTCAATCATTGTCATAATTAATTTCTAGGCTCAATCATTCTTTATATAAATTTTTAAGACTCTGACACACGATCAAGTTTTTGGCACCGTTGCCGAGGAACCAAAATATTAAGAACGCTCAATTTTTATTACTTTAGTCATATTTTATTTTTGCAATTAAATTTTATTTTTATTTTTCTAAACTTTCTTCTTTGCTTCTGGATGGTATTCTAGTTTATGACTAGAAGAAACCCGTCAGGACCTCTACTTTACGACAGTAAATTGAAAGCAGAGTTTGCAGAAACCAATGAGAGATAAGGCGTAACCTACAGTACATACAAGAAGTGCAAGAGAACGAAATTAACACTACCGAAGAGATGGCTGAAAATAATCCGCCACCTTCAGAGGTGGCCGAAAATCATGCTCCTCGAACTATGTATGATTATGCTAAACCTAATTTAACAGGAACTGAGTCAAGTATTGTTAGACCTACTATTGCTGCAAATAATTTTGAACTGAAACCTAACAATTTAGATGATACAGCAGTTTGTTCAGTTTGATGGTTTGCAGGATGAAGATCCAAACAATCACTTGGCGAATTTCTTAGAATTTTGCGGCGTTTCTGATTATGCCATCCGTCTTCGGTTATTTTCCATTTCTTTAGGGAATAATGCCAAACAGTGCTTGAATTCTCTTCCACGAGGATCAATCACTACATGGGAACAAATGACCGAAAAATTTTTATTAAAATATTTTCCACCGGCTAAAATGGCTAAGTTGAGAAATGATATCTCTTCTTTTGTACAGATGGATTTAGAGACACTTTATGATGCATGGGAGAGATACAATGATCTATTGAGAAGATGCCCACACCATGGATTACCCTTGTGGCTACAGGTCCAAACTTTTTACAACAGTGTGAACCCCTCAACTAGACAATTGATTGATTCAGCCGCCGGTGGAACCTTGAATAATAAAACACCTGAGGCTGCCTACGAATTCATTGAAGAGATGTCACTGAATAACTATCAGTGGCAAGTCACGAGGACAAGGCCAACAAAAGCCGCCAGTGTTTTCAACCTCGACGCAGTAACCATGCTATAAAACCAGGTAGAATTGTTAAATAAAAAGATTGATGGTTTATGTGTTTCTTCGCAGGTACAACCAGTTATGCAATGCGATATGAATAGAGGAGGGATGAGCAATACTGAATATTCACCTTACAACCCGAGCACTAAAAACGAGCAAGTTCACTATATGGGTAACAATTTTAAAACTCAAAATAACCCTTATAATCATACTTATAATCCAGGTTGGAAGAACCACCCCAATTTTTCATGGGGCGGTCAAGGAAATCAGAGACAACAACCCTCTCCAAACTTCCCACAATAGCCCTAACCACAGGAAAAGAAGCCGAACCTTGAGGAGATACTGACAAAATTCATCGCGGTGTCAGAAACTCATTTTCAAAACACCGAAATAACACTTAAAAACCAACAAGCATCGATTCAAGGGATCGAAAACCAATTAGGGCAACTTGCTAAGTGATCGTGTGTCAGAGTCTTAAAAATTTATAAAAAGAATGATCGAGCCTAGAAACTAACTATGACAACGATTGAGGCAAGCGCACCTATTGAACAGTAGTATAGTTTAGTGGCAAGACCGGATTGTCGAACCCAAAGGAACCAAAAGTACTAATACTAACTTTCTTTTTATTATTTAGCCTAGAAATTAAAGGATTTGTTAATTAATCTAAAATTAACTAACTATTAAGCTAAAGATGCAAAGACAAAGAGAATAAATTGGGGAAAATACTTGTGGCAAAAACCAATTGATTAAGACAATACCCGAGGAAGAATCCACCTAGACTTCAATTGTTATTTAACTCTGAACCAGACGATTTATTCACTTGACTTGATCCGTAAGATTCCCTAATGTATATTAATACCTCTTTCGAGGCTACTAACGTCTAACCCTAGGTTGATTAATTAAAATCTCTTTATAATTAAAACCCCTAGAATTGCATTAACTCGATCTATGGACTCTCATATTAGGTTTGACCCTAATTCGGCAGATTTTCGTCATCCTATTTCTAGGGTTGCGATCAACTCCGCTTAACTATGCTAGATCTACTCTTAAATAGGGACTTTTGCTCCACTGCCTAAGCACATCAATACTTGATTTAATATCCTGGAATATCAAAACAAGAATTAAGAACACATAGTTAAGAACAAATCAAGTATTTATTATATAGTTCAGAAAACAATAACAAGATCCGTCTTAGGTTTCATCCCCCTCGGGTATTTGAGGTTTAGTTCATAATAATAAAAGAATACATCTCAGAAGAAAAGATAAAACAAAACATAAGAAAACCCTAAAACCCCCTGAAGGAATTGAAGGAGAGATCCTCTGCCTTGAGTATAACTCCGGCTTCTTGAGATGAATCAACTGGCTTTCTTCGAATGAATCACACAATTCTGGCCTCCCTAGCTCGGCTCCTTAGCCTAGCTGGACGCCTAACTGGACTCCCAACTGGACTCCCCCTTGAAGGTTGGCCTCTAGGGTGTTTATGTAACACCCCTTACCCGTAATCGAGCCGGAACAGGGTTTGAGGTATTACCTAACTGATCTTACTTAAACATCTCAAATAGGGTTATAAAAATTTCGTTTAAACCCATCCTTTGTATAAACTTGGCCTAAAAGGCCCTAAACATACTTCTAAGAAGTTTGGAAACTATTCTGGGAACTTTTACGAGTTTAAGTAACTTTTTAACAAACGGGGTCACACGCCCGTATGGGTCTAGGGACACGTCCGTGTGTCTCTAAGACATGCCCGTGTCTTCCACCCATGGTCTACACTGACCAATTTTACACGGCCTTGTCACCCACCGTGGCCATAACCCGTGTGCTAAAACTTAGCATTCTGACTTATCCACACGGCATATACACACGCTTGTGCGCTTCAGCCGTGGGGTGCATTAAATTCCAAGTGCAAAGTACAGACTTCACACGGCCTAGACACACACCCATGTGCTAGCCGTGCCTCCCACATGGTCTAAACACACGCCCGTGTGTCTACCCATGTGGACAATTATCAGGTTATCTACCAAGCCCTTTTCCACCCTACATTGCATACATTCATATGCTATTTCAAACATTCTCAAATCATCAATTAAAACACATGAATTAAATACATTTAATCATTAAAGAGATAAAGTCTTCATCCAATACACTTGGGAGAACTATTCCCAATACAATTACAATTACAACTTAAGCTATCATCTATGGCTATACACAACCAAACTCTAAGTTCTCTTAGGCCAACACAATTTGGCTACATCAATTAGAACTTAATCAACTTTAAAAGAATCCCTATACATGCCATAACTCATATGGACTTGATACCTCATACCAAGTGTCTGCTCGATAGTGTGAAAACATCTCCGGTGATCTCCAACCCGAGCTAGCTAAATTAACCTATAAGACATGAGAAAGGAAGAAGAGTAAGCAATAATGCTTAGTAAGTTCATCTGCATAAACCAACAAATACTAATATTTATTAAATATACATGACTACAAGGTATTATAAAGAGTTTTTCTCAAAAACTCATGGTTACTTACTCAACCATTCCTGAAGCTTACTCATTCTATCTCTTACCACGTTTTTACCATGCCACAAGCCAATTGCTCGTTTAATTAGCATACATTCTTGCACTGTTCACCACATGATCATATAAAACAATACATCAAGCATTTTTGATAAGCCACTCATACTACTAATCTCTCGGTGCTTTCGCACTTAGCCCACCATTGGATCTCTAATAGGGTGGTATTGCTCACAGCCCACCAATCATTTATAAGCGATGGTATTGCACATAGCCCATTGATTACTATTTAATCAGGTGGTAACGCACATAGCCCTCTGATAATAATATAGTTGATGGTATCGCACACAACCCATCACTAACCATTAATATGGTGATATCGCACATAGCTCACCATTATTATACATTCATGGATAGTTATCCACATGTATTTCTCTATTTTAAATGTTCTTCCGAGAACATCCTCACACACTGCTATTCTTACTTAACTTTCTATGATACTCGTTCACATTCTCATAATGCATTAATAAATCTATCTCATGCAACTAAGGTGTATTGATTACACATAACCCACTAGAGGTTCATCATATACTGAATCCATCTCAATTAAATTCTAACACAGACTTGTGCTTTTCGTGGTACAACCACAGACTTTCTTTCTTTCAACATATCCGTTGAATCACTCAAGTTGTGAAATAGCATTCTTGAGTCTCATACACATTGTGTCACATTGACATCCTACTCCATTAGGGTCTTACTTGCATTAACATTTGAATGCCATGTCCCTGACATGGTCTTATATGAATTTTGACACCGATGCCATATTCTAATATGGTCTTACACGAGACCATAATTATCATCATATTATGCTATATACATTTCTCATTACTCTTAGATTCAATTCTCTTAACCTCTCATTAAAAGATATTTCATGTATTCATAGAGTAAATATACATTCCATACAACGTTGGAATATTAAATTAACTCATACGTAATTGCAACATTTGCACATGACCTTACCTCGATGTCGAAAGGCCCAGAAGGGACTTTTTGCCCACATTTCTTTTTTCATCCGTTCTAGGTCCGAAACTCATTTTCTTTGATTTAGAACAATGAAATTTACCGATTTAATCACTTATAAATCATATTACACCATAATATACACTTTAGGCAAAAAAGACTATTTTGCCCCTACACTTTGGTAAAATTACGATTTTGCCCCTAGGCTCGTAAATAAATTTTCATCATATTTTCTTGTTAAACAAGCCTAGATGAACATTTAATCCTCTTACAACTATTCATAATTCCAACTATTTCATGCCTTAATGAAAAAATTACAACTTTTGCACTTTAGTCCTAATTAGGTGTTTTCATAACAACACCTTTCACAAAAGTTGTTTATCAACATCCTAACATTCATTTTCTTCCATAAAAACTCAGAAACTAGCATAAAATCTCTCATGGCAAGTCCCTAGACTCTCAACCATGTTGCAAATTGGTCCCCTCATTAGCTAGCTTAAGCTTTGGGGACTCCAAAAGTACAAAAATTATCAAGAAAAATCATCAAAATCACTTACTTGTGAGGAGAAATATTTGCTGAAATTTTTGAGCTCCATAACCCTTATTTCTCTTCAAATTTCGGTGGATTAAGGTGAAGGAATAGTGAAAAGATGATAACATCTTTATTCATCTTATTTTATTCATTTAAACCACCTAACATCACCAAATTTTGACCATCATTTAATGCCTTTGTCCCCTTAGCACCCTATGGCCGGCCAACTCACTTAACAAGGCCAAATTGCACATTTGGGACCTCCAATTTATATTCCATAGCTATTTGGCACCTTTAGCAAATAAAATAGAACTTTCGCACTTTATGCGATTTAGTCTTTTTTCACAATTTGGCTAGAAATTGCAAAAATTACGGCACCAAAATTTTCATGCATCCCTATAAACATGTTATAACACATAGAATAACATGAAAATAATTTTCTCTAACCTTGAATTAGTGATTCCGAGACCGCTGTTCTAACTAGCCCTTAAATCGGGCTGTTACAGTTTATATAAGCTTTTGGAATGGCATTCTTTGCCTCTAGGTACCCTAATCCGAATGAAACTCTTCTTTGTCACGACAGGGACACGCCCATGGCACACGCCCGTGTAAGTCGAGGCCAGGCCGTGTTCGGGTCTGTTAAGGAGGCACGACCGTGTGGCTTGGGCCCAGGCCATATTGATTTTGTGATATGGCCCATTTACTCCGTTTTAGGCCCATTTCTTGTTCTTTTCATCCTCCGGTTCTCTCCTAAGTATAAAACATGAAAACAAAGGATTAAGAGTCAAGGCTTAAATTATCCAAAAGTATGCTAAATGTGGGATTAAAATATGTTCATATTACGGTTTATCACTAAGCTGATCTCTGAACGACCACAAGGTAGCTTGCCAAGCAACACTGAGACTAACCCAAAGGAGCAACTTCAAGCCATAACCGCTCATGATAGTGAAAGGTTAGATGAAACAAAATTAAGGCAAGGTAATGTAGTAGAGGAAGGTAAGGTCGAGGTAAGTCATGGTAAGCCAAAACCAGTAATTAAAGAATACAAACCTCATGTGCCATATCCCGATGCGATGAAGAAAGACCACACAGATGAACAATTCGGTAAATTTCTTAAACTTTTAAAGAAATTACATATTAACTTATCGTTTCTTGAAGCTCTTTCGCAGATGCTAGATTCAAGGAAATTTTTAAAAGAGCTTTTGACAAACAAACGGAAGTTAGACAAGGAATCGCATGTGGAACTAAACGCAGTGTGCTCAGCAATGTTGCAAAATAAACTACCACGAAAATTAAAAGATCCAGGGGGTTTTACAATTCTATGCTTAATTGGTAGTTTA
Organism: Gossypium australe; assembly: GCA_005393395.2. NCBI lineage: Eukaryota > Viridiplantae > Streptophyta > Magnoliopsida > Malvales > Malvaceae > Gossypium > Gossypium australe. The sequence goes on from CM016626.1 coordinate 23,682,009, forward strand.
TCTGTGGATAATGCTTTAGCTGATTTAGGGGCGAGCATTCAATTAGCTGACAAGACTATTAGAATTCCTAGGGGTATAATCGAAGATGTTTTAGTGAAAACTGATAAGTTTATATTCCTAGTAGACTTTGTCGTTTTAGACATGGATGAGGACACTAATATTCCTTTAATTTTAGGAAGACCATTTTTAGCAACTGCCAGGACTAAAATTGATATCGACACAAGTGAACTCATACTTTGTGTAGGTGACGAAACAATCACTCTTCAGGCTCTTGATTCGGCTAGGACATTGAGTAATCAAGGTGAGAACATAAATTTTATGAATGACCATTCGGTTAAACCTTCTTTTCATGAAGCACCACGGAACTACAAAACTGAGCCAGATCCTAGACCTTATGCCAACAAGGAAATAACGCATGAGGAACGAAGGATTCAGATCGATGAACTAAACAAGTGGAAGACACATTTCAAAGAGAAATTAGGAATACACGAAGCAGAACCAACGTAATTCCGTGGGACAAACAAATTTAAGATCGGAGATCAGGTATTGTTAGATAAGGCTGACCCTCGAATACCTCCTCCTGACCCTAATACAAACGAAGAAATCCCTTTTAGTGTACTCAATGTTTTCCCACATCGAACAGTCGAGGTCAGTAATCTTATATTCGGTACTTTTAAAGTAAACACTACTCGACTCGAACTGTACACTAATAATAGAACTGATAGCATGAAAAAGGATTTTCAACTCCTCAAACCACCATGATTATGCGAATGCGAGGTAATTCCAGCTTAAGACTATAAACGAGCCCTTCTCGGGAGGCAACCCGAGTACTAACCCCATTAATTTTTACATTTTCTTATCTTTACTTTTATTTTCCCTTTTAACATCTAACTACAAACTAACTGCATTAGATTTCCATACCACAAGGCCGTGGCCGTGGCCGTGTGGACACCACGAATAGGTACATGGGCGTGGCGGAGATTGTGCAGAAACAGGATGAAAATTTTCCCCAAGACACGGGCTTCAACTAAACGCCATGGCCGTGCGACGTGGTCGTGGTCAAAACTGCCTAAAGAACATGGGCTGCGATAAATCCACACAGCCATGCGAGGCGGCCGTGGTTGATGTTATCAGCTTTTTCACATATCGCCACCACCACCTCGATATCACTCCGATGATGAGGACCTTTGAGTCCTTTTATTTTATTTTTTTATTTTTTATTTTTATTCTTATTTTTATTTTTAGTTCATTTTCCTTTATTATTAAACTCTTTAAATTTTTAAGTATAATTTGAGTTCTTTTATCTCTGGCTGTTTAACTCTCGAGTAACTATAACAAACGTCCATTAAATAAGAACTTCCTAAAAACTTTACTGATGACTTCGCAGTTTAAAAAGGTTCATGGTGCCGCTCAAGGAACAAACACACCACCGGAGTATTCCCCACCACCTTTACCTATGCCTAGTCATCATGTTCATCATTGATCATCCTCCAAGGATTTCAGCCATAATTCAGGAAGTTTCACCTCTCTCCCTCTCTTATGACTTTCTTACTAATCATTTTCTATCTTTTTACATTGAGGACAATGTACGTCTTAAGTGTGGAGGGTCAACTATAGTATTATTTGAAAATCCCTGAATTATATCTTGTTCCTAAGTAATTTTCTCATATCACTAATTAGAATGAAATTTCCTTTGATTCACGATTTTCATAGATATGTTTTGGAATAAGTCATTGATAATTGTGCAGTGATGATTTAAACTTTAGGAGACTAGAGAATCAAGCATGATGAGCCTATTTTCAAAATTTAAAATTTGTTAGGTTGTCTACCTGAATCTAATTATTACCTTGAAGTGTGAAATTTACAAAGTTGATATCAAAAACTCATAATTTTTGTGAGATTTTGAGCCTTTTAGAGCATACATTCTTTCATGCTCACTTTTTGATTATGATTGTGTCAACATTGATTTGTTATTCTAGAACTTGCTTCGATTATACATGTCAAGACCACATTATTGATTTGATATACTGAAATGATAAAGGCACTTAGGATTTAACCCATTCACTCCACTAAAAAACCTACCCTTACAATTAACCCTTAGGGAACCCCTTTGATCCTAACAACCCTTTTATTGACTCACCCACTAACAATAACCCAAAACCCATCTTGTATTTGTTGTCACCATTCCTTGACTCCCTTTTTGTCGAGATCTGATTTTGAGCAGTTGCCTAACTATGTTCTATATTTCAGTTGTTAAAGTTCTTTCTTATTATTGTAAATATTGTTTACTTGATTTTTTCTTAAAAAAACACTAAGTATATTCATTGTTATTTCTATGTTTGAGCTTAAGAAATTAATTCCACATTCTGAGAAGAAGCTCGTGTTATTAGTGTTTCAAGTTGTCAATTGATGTAATTATTCAAGAGTAGTTCATTTTTCTAGTTAGGTAAATTGTCAATTCAATCTCGATTCTAACCCTCTTAATTCAGCCTTTATCCACACCATAACCCCATTACAACCCTTAAAAGACCTTTTGATCTATGTATCATTTCATTTCATAGTGGTGAGATTTGATTTTCATGCAAGCCTATGGGATTAACTTTTCATGTTCGACCTTTGAGTGCCTAATTTTGAACCTTAAACACTTTGAGTGACTTGAATGAATCTTTAGTGAGGATGTCAACTCTTGTCGGTTTTGAATTAAAGGTAATCATTTAGGTAAGGGGAAACACCTAATGTTTTCAGGCTATAAATGTATGACTTAGATTGTTTGAATCTTTAGGACCCTTTGAGTTAAATTATCAATGTATGAATTTCCTTTGAATTATGATGAAACACTATTGATGAATATTATGAATCAAGGAAGTTTATTTTAATTGTGAGATGAGAACTTTGCTTGAGGACAAGCAAATGCTTAAGTGTGGGGTATTTGATAAATTGTAATATATACATATTTTAATCCCACATTTAGCATACTTTTGGATGATTTATTCCTTGAATTGTGGAATTTGGTGCTCCTAATCCTTTAATTTCATGTTTTATACTTAGGATAGCACCGGAGGATGAAAAGAACGAGAAACGGGCCAAAAACGGAGAAAATGGGCCAAAGTACGAAATCGACACGGTCGTGCCTCCTTAGCAGACCCGAACACGGCCTGGCCTCGATTCACACGGGCGTGTGCCACGGGCGTGTCTATGCCGAGACCTGTTTTAATTCCACTCGAATTAGGATACTTAGGGGCGAAGAAAGACATTCTGAAAGCCTATATAAACACCCTAAGTGTGACCTAAGAGGGGGGCGGTCCAGTTAGGCCAAAGAGCCAAACCAGAGAGGCCAGAATTGTGGGATTTACTCGAAGAAAGCCAGTTGATTCATCTCAAAAAGCTAGAGTTATACTCAAGACGAGGATCTTCCCTTTCATTTCCTTCAGGGGGTTTTAGGGTTTTTCTTATGTTTTGTTTTATATTTTCTTCTGAAATGCATTCTTTTATTATTATGAACTAAACCCCTCAAATACCTGAGGGGGATGAAACCTAAGACGAATCTTGTTATTATTTTCTGAACTATATGATAAATACTTGATTTGTTCTTAATTATATGTTCTTAATTCTTGTTTTGATATTTCAAGATATTGATTCAAGTATTGATGTGCTTAGGCAGAGGAGGGATATTCCTTGTTTAAGAGTAGATCTAATATAATTAAGCCGGATTAGGGTCAAACCTAATATGGGAATCCATAGATCGAGTTAATGCAATTCTAGGGGTTTTAATTAGAAAGAGATTTCAATTAATCAACCTAGGGTTAGACGTTAGTAGCCTCGAGAGAGGTATTAATATAAATTAGGGAATCCTACGGATCAAGTGAATAAATCGTCTGGTTCAGAGTTAGATAACAAGTGAAGTCTAGGTGGATTCTTCCTCGGGTATTGTCTTAATCAATTGGTTTTTCCCACAAGTATTTCCCCAATTCCTTCTCTGTGTCTTAGCATCCTTAGCTTAGTAGTTAGTTAAATTTGGATTAAATAACAAATTCCTTTAATTCTTAGGCTAAATAATAAAAAGAAGGTTAGTATTAGTACTTTTGGTTCCTTTGGGTTCGACAATCTGGTCTTGCCACTAAACTATACTACTGTTCGATAGGTGCACTTGCCTCAATCATTGTCATAGTTAGTTTTTAGGCTCGATCATTCTTTATATAAATTTTTAAGACTCTGACATACGATCGGTGCTACAAAAATTTATGACTTAGATTGTTTGAAACTTTAGGACTCTTTTATTTAAATTATCAATGTATGAATTATCTATGAATTATGGTGAAACATTATTGATAAGAATTGTAAATTGAGGAAGTTAATTTTAATTGTGAGTTGAGAATTTTGCTTGAGGACAAACAAAGGCTTAGGTGTGAGGATATTTGATAAACCATAACTTATACATATTTTTACCCCATGCTTGGCTTATTTTTGGATGAATTTTCATTAGATTTAATGAATTCGATGCTCCTAATCCTTTAATTTCATGTTTTGTACTCAGGAGAGCTTAGGAGTCGAAAAGATCGAGAAACGGGCCAAAAAGGGACTAAATGGGCCTACACGGCCTAGACTGTCGCACACGGGCAAACCACACGGCCGTGTGTGGCGAGCAGAAGCGAGTACGGGTTGAGGAATTGAACACGGGCGTGTCACACGAGCGTGTCCCTACCGTATTTTATTCGGAATAGGTTACGTATGGGCCAAGAAAGGCGTCCCAAAGCCTATATAAACACCCTAGGGGGCAACCTAAAGGCGGACGCCGAGTAGAAGGCAGAAAATACTCGAAGACAGCCGTCGGGAACAGCTTAAAAAAAGGATCTCCATCAAGACTGAAGATCTCCCATCAAGTTCTTTAGAAGTTTTTGGGTTTTCTTATGTTTTGTTGTTTTCCTTATTTTAATATGTTTCCCTTTATCAGTATGAACTAAATCCCTTAAATACCTAAGGGGATGAAACCTAAGACAGATCTTATTATTATTTGATTTATAAGATAAATACTTGTTCTTATTCTTAATTGTGAGTTCTTATTCTTGTTTTGATAATTCAGGTTATTAATTCAAAGTCGAATGTGCTTATTCAGTGGAGCAAAAGTCCCTGTTTAAGAAAAAATCAACACAATTAAGCGGAGTTGATTGCAACCCTAGAAATAGGGCGACGAAAATCTGTCGGATTAGAGTCAAATTTAATAAGGGAATCCATAGATTGAGTTAATGTGAAAATAGGGGTCTTAATTAGAAAGAGATTTCAATTAATCAACCTAGAGTCAGTTATTTTTAGTCTTGAAAGAGATATTAATATAAATCAGGGATTTCTACGGATTAAGCCTGTAACACCCCTAACCCCGAACCATCGCCGGAACAGGGTTACGAGACATTACCGGACATATCAGACAATTTGCAAATATAATTTTTGTTTAATATAAATTTCGGCAGCATTTCTGCTTATTATTATATAAGACCCCCTGTAAATTAAACCGTATTCATTTCAATTATAACCAATTCAACCAATTCATTTCATATATTCATTTCTATTCTAATTACCTTCTAATCAAACTCAATCAATATAATAACAACTTAAATTTATCAAAATATTAGTTAGATTAAAATAAATATACTTCATTCATTATAATTCTTAAACGTGTAATACTAACATTTTTAACCATTTACATTCAAAACATAATAACCTTTATACACAACCTACGTACATGCCACATTATGAAAAGGAAATATACATCACCAAAAGTTTGTTGAAGTCGGGTCTGGCTTCGGATGCTGGTTCAGTATTTGACTTCTACAACCTGCGCACGGAAACAACCGTACGCTGAGTATACATATACTCAGTGGTATTACCATAATTCAAATTATAAACATAATAATCATATCATTAATTCATATAACTTTAATTTAACTAAACCAATTCAAACATAACTTTCATATAAGTTTGTCCTTTTCAATATATTCATACAATTCAATTTTAGCTATTCAACAATTGAAATAATACACAATCATGTTGAGCCACTATCCATTTCTTGAACCAATGGTTCATACTTTCTATTCTCATACTCATATTCCAATCACATTTTTCAGTTCATGTTCTATTTTCGCATTTCTTCCAATGGCTCAACCATTTCATTTTATTCAATTTGACATTTTCTTTATTTTCCCCCTATTAACAGACTCGGACTTTAACGGATACACGGATTCCAACCCAAACACACCAGTACGGCACATTGTGCCTAAAACGGTACATAGTACCTGATCAGTATACGACACATAAGTGCCTGAAACGACACACGAGGTGCCTGATACGACACACGAGGTGCCTAAAATACGACACATAAAGTGCCTGATTTACGATACATAAAGTGCCTGATCGGCAAAGCCGATAAATCCCGTACTCTTCCAAATCCTATGGCATGCCAATTATATCCGACTCAGCCCGACTAGTTAATAGGGTATTTCAGTTCTCAATTTCATTTTCATTTTCATAACAAATTCAATTTCAATATCAATTACACTTTTCCATTTCAAACCACATACAATTCAATTTCAATACATATTCATCATTCAACTCAAATTCCATTCAATTCAATAAAAACACTTACCTTATAATTTACTTACCATATTCATAAATTAATCTAACATTTATTCAAAATAGTTTGAATTATAGTAATACAAACCCGAATTTGCTTGATTATTCCTCGGTAACCTTCTCCTTTCCTTTGTGGGTTGATGTCTCGAGTTCCTTGTTAGCTACGAAAATAATAATAATTTACATTATTAATTACAACATTAAATTACAATAAATAATTGAATTTTATTCAATTTCTTCTCTTCCTTTTCATTCCACATCCTTTATACACAATTCTATTATTTAATTATAAGTTCTTTCAAAGCTGTCTACCTGAATCATTGTCACTAAATTATCTATATCTTGAATTAAAGAATTCCAAATTAAGATCCGTAAATTTTCTATGAAACTAGACTCACATATCTTCTTGCCATAAAATTTTTAGAATTTTTTATTTATCCAATAAGTACAGTTTATTCTTTGAAATCACCCCTATTCTGTTGTCTTACAGCTCCGACCACTCTTTGCTAAAATTTAATTATCTTTTTATAAAGAATTCAAATGATGTTCTAGTTTGTTTCTTATAAAAATAGACTCATTAAGGAATCTAACCATATAAATTATGTAACCAAATTATTTTTTTACAATTTTTAATGATTTTTCCAATTCAGAACAGGGGATCTCGAAATCACCCTGAACCAGTTTCACTAAAATTTAAATATCTCATAATACAGAACTTATTTGCTTTCTCTGTTTCTTTAATATGAAAATAGACTCAATAAGATTTAATTTCATATCTCACTCAACTTCTAATTCCACTTCTACGATTTTTGGTGAATTTGCAAAGTTACTCTACTGCTGCTGTCCCAAAACTGTTTTCTTATAACTTATTTTGCAATTAAATCCTAATTAAGTTTACTTATTTCTTAACTTAATTCATGCTTTGATTCTACTTAAATTCCTTCCATATTCAACTTGATTATATAATTTTCATAATAAAACCCTAATTCATAATTTCTTCCAAATTAATCCCTATAGTAGAAAACTTATAGCTTACCTTGCAATTTAATCCTTTTACTAATTCTAACTTAGATTTCATCTAATTTAATCCATAATTCATCTTTTTCTTCAACATAAACTATATTTAAAAACCTAAAAACTCTCAAAATACCAACTTAGTTTCATCAAAATCTTGCTTTAAAGCTTCTAAAACATCAAAATTAAGAGAAAATAACTAAATTGACTTACCTTTTAAAACTTCAAACCTTAAATCTGTAGTTTTTCCTTTTTTCCTTCTTTTTCTTCTTCTTTCCTGCTTGTTTCGAATGTTTCTCTGTTCTCTCCCTGTTTCTTTTCCTATTTCTTTTATACTATTTACTTTATTATATAATAATATTATATTAATATAATTATTTAATAATATTAATAATATATTTTAACACATAAAATCTCAGATTTTTTTTAAGCTCATGCCGCCTCAACTTATGCTAAATGGCATAATTGCCATTTTGGTCCTTTATAATTTCTTTTAATCTATAATTAAACTTTTACTCCTTATTCAATTTGATCCTTTTCCTAATTACTTTAAATTAAGCTAAATTCACTATATAAAAATCTAATTAAACACACTACTAGACTCATAATTACTCCTAATGATTATTTACTAACTCGATTTACTAAGACGGAGGCCCGATAACACACATTTTTTTTTCTAGTGCCCACGGATTTCGGGTCGTTACATTTCTCCCCCCTTAATAAATTTCGTCCTCGAAATTTACCTGAGAATAGGTGAGGATACTGTGCTCTCATAGTTTCTTCAGGTTCCCAAGTTGCTTCTTCCACACTATGGCTTCTCCACAATACTTTTACCAAAGGGACTCGTTTGTTTCTTAATTCTTTCACTTCTCAAGCTAGTATTTGAACCGGTTCTTCCTCATATGACAAATCCGGTCTAATCTCAATGTCTTCAGTAGAAATAATATGAGATGGATCCGATCGATACCTTCGTAACATAGAAACATGAAAAACATCATGAATTTTCTGTAATTCCGGAGGTAAAGCTAATCGATAGGCAACCAGTCCGATTCTTTCAATTACTTCATACGGCCCAATGTAACGAGGACTTAATTTTCCTTTGCGACCAAATCTCAAAATTTTCTTCCAAGGCGATACTTTTAAAAACACTTTATCACCCACAGAATATTCTATATCCTGTCGCTTCAGATCTGCATAAGACTTTTGTCTGTCAAAAGCTACTTTCAACCTGTCTTTGATCTTTTTAACTATTTCTTCTGTCTCCTGAATTAATTCTGGTCCAACTATCTTTTTCTCATTCAACTCTGTCCAACATACCGGTGATCGGCATCTTCTACCATATAATGCTTCATATGGAGCCATTTGAATACTAGATTGGTAACTATTATTATAAACAAATTCAGCTAATGGCAAGTATAGTTCCCAACCTGATTCAAAGTCAATAATGCAAGCCCGAAGCATGTCTTCTAGAATTTGAATTACCTGTTCTGATTGTCCGTCGGTTTGTGGATGAAATGCAGTACTAAAATTAAGCCGAGTACCCAAAGAATCATGTAACTGCCTCCAAAATCTTGATGTAAATCATGGATCCCGGTCGGAAATTATAGATGCTGGAATACCATGCAGTCTCACAATTTCTCGGATATAAACTTCAGCAAGTTTCTGTAAAGACCAATTAGTCCTGACTGCTATGAAATGAGCAGACTTAGTAAGTCGATCAACTATCACCCAAATGGCATTCTTTTTGCTTACTGACAGTGGCAACCCCGTAACAAAATCCATAGTAATACTATCCCATTTCCATTCAGGAATACTAATAGACTGGAGTAATCCTGTCGGTACCTGATGTTCTGCCTTTACTCGTTGGCAAGTCAAACATTTACTGACATATTCAACTATATCTTTCTTCATCCCTGGCCACCAATAAAGCTCCCTTAAGCTGATCAAACAAGTCGTCTATACGAGGCAAAGGATACCGGTTCTTGATCGTCACTTTGTTCAACTGTCGATAATCAATGTACAACCGCATAGAACCATCTTTCTTTTTAACAAACAATACTGGAGCTCCCCAAGGTGAAATACTCGGTTGAATAAAGCCTCGATCTAATAAATCCTGTAACTGTACCTTCAACTCTTTCAATTCAGAAGGCGACATTCGGTACGGAGGTATAGAAATTGGTGCTGTACCTGGATACACCTCAATAGCAAATTCAACCTCTCTATCAGGTGGTAAACCCGGTAGTTCTTCTGGAAATACATCTGGAAACTCACATACAGTCCTAATCTGGCTACATTGGCTTCCCACTGAATCAGAATTAATGACATATGCCAAATACGCTGAACAACCTTGCTGTAATAATTTGTTAGCTTTTATAGCTGAAATAATACGTGTCGAACCACTGGTATGGATGTCATTCACTTCAATTCTGTCCCCGTTTTCTGTCTGAATACTAAACCTCTTTTTATAACAATCCAAAACTACCCCATGTTCAGATAACCAATCCATACCCAAAATGACATCAAAATCGCCAAAAGGCATGATCAGCAAATCCACAGGAAACATTTTATCATGTATTATTAACGGGCACCTCCGGCATACTCTGTCTACTAACACTGTTTGTCCCAAAGGGCTAGACACCTCTATGAAAACTCTAGACATTTCAGATTCTAACTTCCCCGATTCAACTACTTTTAAATTAATATATGAATGTGATGAACCCGGGTCAATTAAAGCATAAATAGGCTCAGAATACAATAAAAATATACCTGTCACCACATCGTGAGCATTGCCTTCTTCACGGGTCCGAACTACGTATGCTCTGGCTGGTGCTCTAGCCTCTGACTGTTGTGTAGCTATATCACTACCTCTACTAGCTCCTCCTCTCCTCGAAACAAAACCTCCTCTAGACATTCCTCTACCTCTGGCAGTCGATACTGATCTCTGAGATGTGGTAGGTGTACTATTTTTATTCTTTGGACAATCTCTAACAAAATGCTCTACCGACCCGCAACGGAAGCAGCCTCCGGTTACTTTCCAACATTCACCTAAATGTTTCTTGCCACAGTATCCGCATTCTGGAATTTCTGTATCTCTAAATGGACCTCTTACACTACCAGTAGATACCGTCGTCTGTTTTCCTCGGCTTATATCCCCTCGATCAGATTTTAAACTAGGTCTCCAACCACCTCTGAATTCTCTAGATCTTTTTGGTAGTGGATTTGAACTAGTTGCTCCTACTCGTTTCCTGGTCAATCCACCTGTTTCTGACTTTTTGTCTAGTCCCAAGACTTGCTCTATCATTTTGGCCCGCTCGATCAAATCAACAAATTCAGCAATTCGCTGGGACACTAATTGTAGTTTTATTTCATCTCTTAATCCCCGTAAAAACCGTTTACAACTATCAGCCTCTGTTGGAATATATTCTGAAGCATACCTGCTCAATCTAGTAAACTCTCGATCATAATCCAATACTGACATATTACCCTGTTTCAACATTAAAAACTCTTGCTTTTTCTCTTCAATATACATTCCCCAATATACTTCTTTTGAAATTCTTTTTGAAACAAATCCCAGGTTACCTGATCATCTGGTAAATGTCTAACAACAGATTCCCACCAGAGATACGCTTCCCCTTGTAACAATGATACAGCACATATCAGATTCTCTCGGGGGGTGCAATCTAATTGTTGCAAAACTCTTTTTGTTGATTCTATCCAATTCTCAGCAGTAGACGGATCAAGACCTCTTAGTCCCGAAAACTCTGTGGCACCATATTTTCTTAACTCTTTAATCGGGGCCCGTCTAACAGTAGGTACTGATGTAGTAGCAGGTACAGTTTCCGCTACATGTTGTAATGCATCGGCTATAGCTCTTAACAGTTGTGAATTATCTCTTTCTCTTCCTACATTAGGAGGTTGATTATCTAGCGGATTTGCAGTAGGTGTAACAGATTCAGTTTCTTCAATTTCTCGATTTCCAGTATGCATTTCCTGTTCAACATCATACATTCTTTCGTCTGACATTTTATCTATAAAACAAAATCAAATAAATATATATCAGCATCCAAAAACCCGACTCAGCTTTGACTCAACAGTGGCATGTACTTCTAGACTCACTTTCGAGCCCGATTTAGCCCGAGAATCGACTAAACCTGATAGCTCTGATACCAATAATTGTAACACCCCTAACCCCGAACCATCGCCGGAACAGGGTTACGAGGCATTACCGGACATATCAGACAATTTGCAAATATAATTTTTGTTTAATATAAATTTCGGCAGCATTTCTGCTTATTATTATATAAGACCCCCTGTAAATTAAATCGTATTCATTTCAATTATAACCAATTCAACCAATTCATTTCATATATTCATTTTCTATTCTAATTACCTTCTAATCAAACTCAATCAATATAATAACAACTTAAATTTATCAAAATATTAGTTAGATTAAAATAAATATACTTCATTCATTATAATTCTTAAACGTGTAATACTAACATTTTTAACCATTTACATTCAAAACATAATAACCTTTATACACAACCTACGTACATGCCACATTATGAAAAGGAAATATACATCACCAAAAGTTTGTTGAAGTCGGGTCTGGCTTCGGATGCTGGTTCAGTATTTGACTTCTACAACCTGCGCACGGAAACAACCGTACGCTGAGTATACATATACTCAGTGGTATTACCATAATTCAAATTATAAACATAATAATCATATCATTAATTCATATAACTTTAATTTAACTAAACCAATTCAAACATAACTTTCATATAAGTTTGTCCTTTTCAATATATTCATACAATTCAATTTTAGCTATTCAACAATTGAAATAATACACAATCATGTTGAGCCACTATCCATTTCTTGAACCAATGGTTCATACTTTCTATTCTCATACTCATATTCCAATCACATTTTTCAGTTCATGTTCTATTTTCGCATTTCTTCCAATGGCTCAACCATTTCATTTACTTTATTTTATAATATAATATTATATTAATATAGTTATCTAATATTAATAATAATATATTTTAACACATAAAAATCTCATATTTTTATGCATGTATGCCGCCTCAACTTATGCTAAATGGCATAATTGTCATTTTGGTCCTTTATAATTTCTTTTAATCTATAATTAAACTTTTACTCCTTATTCAATTTGATCCTTTTTCCTAATTACTTTAAATTAAGCTAAATTCACTATATAAAAATCTAATTAAACACACTACTAGACTCATAATTACTCCTAATGATTATTTACTAATTCGATTTACTAAGACAGAGGCCCGATAACACACATTTTTTTCTAGTGCCCACGGATTTCGGGTCGTTACATAGCCAAGTGAATAAATCATATGAATCAAAAGTAATAAGTGAAGTCTAGGTGGATTCTTCCTTAGGTATTGTTTATCTCATATAAGTTGTCTAAAAGTATTTTCCCAAAACACTCTTTGTCACGTTCATAATCATTTAGTTAGTTAAATTAGTTAGTTAAATTTAGATTAAAAATAAATCCCCTTAATTACTAGGCTAGATAATAAAAAGATAGTTATTACTAGTAATTTCAGTCTGATAAACCGTAAACATAACATATTTTAAACCCACATTTAGTATGCTTTTGGATGAATTAAGCCTCGATTTATGTAAAAATGTGCTGTTAATCCTTTGTTTTCATGTTTTATACCCAGGAAAGAACTTGAGGATGAAAAGAACGGAAAACAGGCCCAAAACGGAGTAAATGGGCCATATCACGAAATCCACACGGCCTGGGCCCAAGACCACACGGTCGTGCCTCCCGTCCTACTAGAACACGGCCGTCTCCCGATTCACACGGCCGTGCCTCATTCAACAGGATTGAACATGGCCTGGCCACGACTTACACGGGCGTGTGCTATGGCGTTGTCCCTGTCGCAGGAAAGAGCAATTTCATTCGGATTTGGATACTTAAGGGCGAAGAAACCTATTTCGAAAGCCTATATAAACCCCCTAAGTATAACCTGAAATGGGCAATTAGCTAGGCCAAGGATCCAGCCAAAAGATCCAGATTTGTGGAGAATCACTCGAAGATAGCCAGTTGATCCATCTCAAGAAGCCGGAATTCTACTCAAGACGGCGGATCTCTCCTTCAATTCCTTCAGGGAGTTTTAGGGATTTCTTATGTTTTTTTTTATCTTTTGTTTTGAGATGTTTTCTTTTATTATTATGTACTAAACCCTTCAGATACCTGAGGGGGATGAAACCTAAGACGGATCTTGTTATTGTTTTCTGAACTATATGATATATACTTGATTTGTTCTTAATTATGTGTGCTTAATTCTTGTGTTAATATTTCTGGGATATTAATTCAAGTATGATGTGCTTAAGTGGTGGAGCAAAAGTCCCTGCTTAAGAGTAGATCTAGCATAATTAAGCGGAGTTGATCGCACGCCTAGAGATAGGGTGACGAGATTTTGCCGGATTAGGGTGAAACCTAATATGGGAGTCCATAGATCGAGTTAATGCGATTCTAGGGGTTTTAATTAGAAAGAGATTTCAATTAATCAACCTAGGGTTAAACGTTATTCGCCTTGAGAGAGGGTTTAATATAACTTAGGGAATCTTACGGATCAAGTCAAGTGAATAAATCGTCTGATTCAGTGTCAGATAACAAGTGAAGTCTAGGTGGATTCTTCCTAAGGGTATCGTCTTAATCAACTGAGTTTTCCCAACAGTATTTTTCCCAATTCATTCTTTTTGTCTTTGCGTCTTTAGTTTAGTTGATAGTTAAATTTAGATTAGAAAAACAATCACTTAATTCTTAGGCTAAATAATAGAAAGAGAGTTAGTATTAGTACTTTTGGTTCATTTGGGATTCGATATTCCGGTCTTGCCTAAACTATACTATTGCTCGATAGGTGCACTTGCCTTAAAATCGTTGTCAGAGTTAGTTTCCAGGTTCGATCATTCTCATTATAAATTTTAAAGCTCTGATTTCGACAATCAAGTTTTTGGCGCCGTTCCCGGGGAACTAAAATATTAAGAACGCTTAATTTTTATTACTTTAGCCATTTTTTATTGCAATTTATTTTCATTATTTTTTTATTTTTTTATTTTTTTTTACTTTGCTAATTTTTCTTTTATTTGATTTTGGCAGATAGACGAGATGGCACTGAATAACTATCAGTGGCAAGTTATGAGGACAAAGCCAACAAAGGCAACCGATATCTACAACCTCGACCCAATAACCATGCTATCAAACCAGATAGAGCTTGTAAGTAAAAAGATTGATGGTTTGTATTGTCTCTCACAGGTACACCCAGTAATGCAATATAACTCAAATCTAGGAGGCGTGGCGAATCCTAAGTACCCACCCTACGGATATGGCATAGAGAACGAACAAGTCCACTATATGGGTAACTATTCTAGACCTCAAAATATTTTTTACAGTGACACTTATAATACAGGTTGGAGATACCATCCCAATTTCTCGTGGAATGATCAAAGTAGCCAAAGACAGGAACTTCCTCCAAATTTTCAACAACCACTTCACCAACAGGAAGAGGAGTTGGGTCTTGAAGAAATGCTGGCAAAATTCATAGCAGCCACAGAAAATCTAGATTTTCAACAACCACCTCACCAACAGGAAGATAAGTCGAACCTTGAAGAGATGCTGGGAAAATTCATAGCAAACACAGAAATACGCTACCACAATATAGAAACGAAACAAGAAGCATCGATTCAAGGGATCGAGGATCAGTTAGGTCTGCCTGCTTATCTGATCTTAGAACAACCACAAGAAAGCTTGCCAAGCAATACTGAAACTAACCCAAAAGAACAAATTCAAGCCGTAACAGCTCATGATAGTGAAAGGCTAGTAGAATCTGACCCAAGGCAAGAGCTTGTCGTAAGTAAAGGTAAGGTTGAGGTAAGCCAGGATTTACCAAACCCGGTAATTACAGAGTACCAAACTCGTGTGCTATACCCCGATGCAATAAAGAAAGACCACACAGAGAAGCAACTCGATAAGTCTCTTAAATTTTCAAAGAAATTTCATATTAACTTGCCGTTTCTTGAAGCTCTTTCACAGATGCCAGATCTTAGACCTCGTGTCGATAAAGAAGAAATTTATGAGGAACAAAGGCTGTGGATCGATGAACTAGACGAATGGAAGACACACCTCAAAGAGAAACTAAAAACACACGAAACAAAAACGAGGCGACTCCACGACGAACTTAATGATGGGACAAGCCAGCTTAAGATAGGAGATCAGGTACTCAAAATCTTCCCAGATGGAACAGTCAAGGTAACTAGTCCCAAAATCAGCACATTTAAGGTAAACACTACTCGACTTAAATTTTATATCAATAACCGAATTGATCACATGAGAAAGGATTTTCACCTCCTCAAACCACCATGACCATACGAATGAAAGGTAAAGTCTAGCTCAAGACTATAAACGAGCGCTTCTCGGGAGGCAACCCGAGCACTAACCTCATTAATTTTTACATTTTTTATTTTTTTACTTTTATTTTTTCTCTTAGCACCTAACCATAAACTAACCAAAGTACAGATTTCCATACCACACGGTCTTGCACACGGCCGTGGCCGTGGCCGTGGCCGTGTGGCCACCACAGGAAGGTACAAGGGCGGGGCCAACTACCAGATCCATAATTTCTATTTAACCCCCTTCTTCCCTTCCTTTTCCCGTTATCTTTCTTCTTTTATTTTCTATTATTTACTTTTATTTTTATTTTTATTTTTATTTTATTTTCTTTACTATTTTCTTTTTATTATTCGTACCATTTAGATTTAGCTTAGGATACAATAAAATCAGGACGGCTGCTTCGAGGACTCAATTTCAAACGGTTCGAGACGCTTCCCCACGTTCACCTCTAATCCTATCCGGTTTCTTATCATTGACTTCATCCAAAATTCAGGAAGTTTCACTTCTCTCCCCATCTTATGATTTTATGATTATTTTGATATTATCTATCTTTGTACATTGAGGGCAATGTACATCTTAAGTGTGGGGGGTTAACTATAGTATTATTTGAAAATCCCTGAATTATGCCTTGTTCGAAAAGTAAGTTTCTCATATTACGATTAGAATGAAATTTCCTTTGATTTATGATTTTATTGATATGTTTTAGATTAAGTCATTGATAATTGTGCATTAATGACTGAAATTTTAAGATACTAGAGAATCAAGCATGATAAGTCTATTTTTTAGAATTAAAATTTTTGCTAGGTTGTTAACCTAAATTTGAATATTACTTTGAAATTTGAAATTTACAAGATTGATGTCAAAACATCCATAATTTTTTGTGAGATTTTTTAGCCTTATAGAGCATATATTCTTTTTCATGCTCACTTTATTGATTATGAGTGTGTCAACATTGAACTATTATTCTAGAACTTGCCTTGATTATACATGTCGAGACCACACCTATGATTTGATATAGCGAGATGATACAGGCACCTAGGATTTAACTCACTTACTCCACTAAAAAGCCTACCTTCACAATTAACCCCTAGTGAACCCCGTTTAATCCTAACATCCCTTTTTATTGACTCACCCACTGATATTAACCCAAAACCCTTTGTATTTGTTATCACCATCCTCCTTGACTCCCTTTTTGTCGAGAGCTGATTTTGAACAGTTGCCTAATTATGTTCTATATTTCAGTTGTAAAAGTTCTTTTTCTATTATTACTTGATTTGTTCTTAAAATAAAAAAGAAAATTTCGAAATATATTTATTATTAGTTCTATGAGCTTCTATATGTAAATTCCAAATCTTGGAAAGGAAGCTCGTTTTATTAGTTTCCAGTTAATATAATTATTCATTATCAGTTCGTTGTTTCTAGTTAGGTAACTTGTCAGGTTAATCTCGATTCTAACCCTCTAATTCAGCCTTTATCCACACCTTTAACCCAAGCCCAGTTACAACCCTGTTAAAGACCTTTTGATTTGTGTATCATGTCATATTATAGTGGTGGAGATTTGATTTTCATGCAAGCTTATGGGATTAACTCTTCATGTTTGACTTTTGAGTGCTTAATTCTAAACCTTAAACACTTCGAGTGATTTGAGTGAATCTTTTGTGAGGATGTCAGTCCTTGTCGGTTTTGAATTATAGGTAATTATTTAGATAATATGAGACACCTACGTTTTTGTGCTACAAATGTATAACTTTGATTGTTTGAATCTTTAGGACTCTTTGAGTTAAATTATCCGTGTATAAATTATCTATGAATTATGATGAGACATTGCCGGTAGGAATTATGAATTATGGAAAGTTCGTTTTAATTGTAAGTTGAGAATTTTGCTTGAGGACAAGCAATAGCTTAAGTGTGGGGGTATTTGATAAACCGTAAAAGTAACATATTTTAAGCCCACGTTTAGTATGCTTTTGGATGAATTAAGCCTCGATTTATGTAAAAAGGTGCTCTTAATCCTTTGTTTTCATGTTTTATACCCAAGAAAGCACCCAAGGATGAAAAGAATGGAAAACGGGCCCAAAACAGAGTAAATGGGCCATATCACGAAATCCACACGGCCTGGGCACAAGACCACACGGTCGTGCCTCCCGTCCTAGTAGAACACAGCCGCCTCCCGATTCACACGGCCGTGCCTCATTCAACAGGATTGAACACGGCCTGGCCACGACTTACACGGGCGTGTGCCATGGTCGTGTCCCTGTCGCAGGAAATAGCAATTTCATTCGAATTTGGGTATTTAGGGGTGAAGAAACCTATTTCGAAAGCCTATATAAACCCCTTAAGTATAACCTAAAAGGGGGCAGTTAGCTAGGCTAAGGAGCCGAGCTAGAAGAGCCAGATTTGTGGAGAATCACTCGAAGATAGCCAATTGATCCATCTCAAGAAGCCAGAATTCTACTCAAGACGGCGGATCTCTCCTTCAATTCCTTCAGGGAGTTTTAGGGATTTCTTATGTTTTGTTTTATCTTTTCTTTTGAGATGTTTTCTTTTATTATTATGTACTAAACCCTTCAGATACCTGAGGGGGATGAAACCTAAGACGGATCTTGTTATTGTTTTCTGAACTATATGATAAATACTTGATTTGCTCTTAATTATGTGTGCTTAATTCTTGTGTTAATATTTCTGGGATATTAATTCAAGTATGATGTGCTTAGGTGGTGGAGCAAAAGTCCCTGCTTAAGAGTAGATCTAGCATAATTAAGCGGAGTTGATCGCACGCCTAGAGATAAAGTGACGAGATTTTGCCGGATTAGGGTGAAACCTAATATGGGAGTCCATAGATCGAGTTAATGCGATTCTAGGGGTTTTAATTAGAAAGAGATTTCAATTAATCAACCTAGGATTAAACGTTATTATCCTTGAGAGAGGGTTTAATATAACTTAGGGAATCTTACGGATCAAGTCAAGTGAATAAATCGTCTGATTCAGTGTTAGATAACAAGTGAAGTCTAGGTGGATTCTTCCTAAGGGTATCGTCTTAATCAACTGAGTTTTCCCAACAGTATTTTTCCCAATTCATTCTTTTTGTCTTTGCTTCTTTAGTTTAGTTGATAGTTAAATTTAGATTAGATAAACAATCACTTAATTCTTAGGCTAAATAATAGAAAGAGAGTTAGTATTAGTACTTTTGGTTCATTTGGGATTCGATATTCCGGTCTTGCCTAAACTATACTACTGTTCGATAGGTGCGTTGTCAGAGTTAGTTTCCAGGTTCGATCATTCTCATTATAAATTTTAAAGCGCTGATTTCGACAATCATAGTCCTTGAGGATACGATATTCTGGACTCATCACAATTATACTACTATTCGATAGGTGCACTTGCCTTTGTCGAAATAATAGTTAGTTTCGAGCCCATCACTAATCCATTCAAGGATGTATCACTGTAATAATAAATTCCTTACCTGATTCAGGCTTAACCAGAACTGATGCTTCGGTCAACAGAGCTTCCAACTGATCAAAACTTTGCTACCATTTACTGATCCATTCCAATCTCACATCTTTCTATAATAACCATGTCATTGATGTAGTTATTTCAATAATTAACATTAAGGCTTTGAATTATTCCGAAGTCACAATCATCAGATAAATTTAAAACCATGGTGCTATAATAAATCTGACGCTTCAACAATATAGATAGAACAATACCTCAACTTTAATAATATTTCCCAAATAGAAGAGGAAAACCGAAAGTAATCCCAATAGCAACCAGTGTCATAATAAAATTTCTATAATCTGAAATCCATATTACTTGACTTCTATGATCAAATCAAGATTTATAACAGTAATACATGTAATTACCTTCGATCAATGAATATTCCTTACAGACAGCCCATAATAATGACAAGAAAATCTAGATAATGAAATCCAAGTTGCGAAACTATACTGAATTTCCAAGAAGATAATCCATATTGAATAATAAAAAGATTGATGACATCTTAGAGAAAGTCTGTAACACCCCTAACCTGTATCCGTCACCAGATTAGGGTTACGAGACATTACTGATCAAATACACAACTTAGAACAGTCATTTATTTCAATTCGTGCACAAAATTATAACAACCCCTTTACAAGAATTTCCAAACTCAAATAGTAACCATTATCTTAATTCATCTAAAATAAATTCGCATACTTGAACCACTTAACCAACTAAAATCAATTAACTAATCCAATTTCGAACCAACTAACATTCATCAAAGCCATACTACACATGCTTCAAAATTACAACATTCGAACCATATAACCATCAATTTCATTACATTTGAATACCTAAGTTAAAATCAAGCATATTTCAATTCATATACCAAGCACATATATCACAACATTCATTCATATATATATATATATATATATATTATTAACTAATTATCCACATACCATTTATAAGTTTTCGCACATGCACTTATTAAGCCAAGACTAGCCATATCATATAGCTTAATAAACATCCATATATGAGACATTAGCAACATCACCAAATAGTCAAATACAATTCTTGTACATTACAAATTCATGCGCATTTTACTATATTATCATGGACCATTTTTTATTACAGTAACAAGTCAAAGCATACCTAATTCACATGCGAAATATCATGTCTAAACATCATATATTCGATTATCCAATGAACCATTAATTCGGTCATCAAAATAGCCTCAAAATTTGTACCAATTCCATGACACAATATTAAGATAATTGTCCTATTTCATAACCAAATATAAACATCAATATGTCATTTTATAACTATCCATATAACCAACAAAACATACCTAAAACATAGTCATTATTTACTAATAAGTAACCGAATCAAAGTGGCCATTTTACTACTATAATTCGCCATTAACACTTTATGCTCATAACAAATATCAAACATTAAACTAACCAACTTGACCTTTAAATACTAAACCGCAAACAAATATGTCATATGTATATGTATTTAATTTATCTATCATTAGCCGAATATGAAAACCCATCATTTACCAATTCCAAGCCAATATATAAGACAAATTATACATCAAATTATAGGTCAATAATGAGCCACTCCAAATAGCCAAATTCACAATATATAGCAAAGTCATCACATAGTTTATAAAAATATGTATCATAAATCGAAAACACATCCATCAGCTACATAATTACTCGAGCCGAATCACATGTTCATCAAACATACTTCCCAAAATGAGCACATTAACAAGGTCGATCATTCACAAACATTAACATCATTATCAAGCCATTTTCACATGGCTATTTAAATACAATTCAAAACAAACCATATTAAAACTAGCCTATACATGCCATATGTCAAAAGTGCAACTTTCAAAGTACCAAAATAGCGATCGATAGTGTGATGATGATCCTTGACGATCCCTGAGCTCGAGCTAGCTTTATATAACTATAAAACAAAAAAAGAATGCACAAAGTAAGCTTTAAAAGCTTAGTAAGCCATAAGCAAATAAACCATCACAAGAACATTAATAATTCAATTCGAATAGGTCATATTTAACTAATATCTTTTACATATACAATCACTTTTCTCATATAATCCATAATACCACAATAAGTAACTTCACTTATCACATTTTTCAATGAACATATAAACCTTATACGTACCTGAATTATTTAGCTCAAATTCACATTCGGATTCGTTTGACATTGCCCGTTGAACCATTCAGAATCATTAAGGATACTTGGAAACATATATATCACTTATAATGCCATATCCTAGATATGGTCTTACATGTTATCACATATCGTTAAGGATACGGGGCTTTCGACTTCGTAATTCAATCAATTTATGCTCGAAACAAGTCCTCCAATGCTCAATTCAATTCGGCAATATATCTATGATTGTGTATCAGAGTCTTAAAATTTATAAAAAGAATGATCGAAACTAGAAACTAACTATGACAATGATTTTTGAGGCAAGCGCACCTATCGAACAGTAGTATAGTTTAGGCAAGACCGGAATGTCGAACCCAAAAGAACCAAAAGTACTAATACTAACTCTCTTTTTATTATTTAGCCTAAGAATAAAGGGATTTATTTATCTAATCTAAATTAATTAACTAATAAACTAAAGGTGCAAAGACAAAGAGAAATAATTTGGGAAAATAACTTGAGAAAAACCAGTTGATTAAAACGGCACCTAAGGAAGAATCCACCTAGACTTCACTTGTTATCTAACTCTGAACCAGGCGATTTGTTCATTTGACTTGATCCATAAGATTCCCTAATGTATATTAAACCCTCTCTCGAAGCGAATAACGTCTAACCCTAGGTTGATTAATTGAAATCTCTTTCTAATTAAAACCCCTAGAATCGCATTAACTCGATCTATGGACTCCCATATTAGGTTTCACCCTAATCCGGAAAAATCTCGTTACCCTATCTCTAGGCGCGCAATCAACTCCGCTTAATTATGCTAGATCTACTCTTAGGCAGGGACTTTTGCTCCTCCACTTAAGCACATCATACTTGAATTAATATCTCAGAAATATCAACACAAGAATTAAGAACACATAATTAAGAACAAGTCAAATATTTATCATATAGTTCAACAAACGATAACAAGATTCATATTAGGTTTCATCCCCTCAGGTATCTGAGGGTTTAGTTCATAACAATAAAAGAAAACATCTCAAAAGAAAAGATAAAACAAAACATAAGAAATCCCTGAAACCCTCTAAAGGAATTGAATGAGAGATCCTCCGTCTTGATTATAACTCCGGCTTCTTGAGATGGATCAATTGGCTATCTTCGAGTGATTTTCACAAATCTGACCTTTCTGGCTCGGCTCTTTGGCCTAGCTAACTGCCCCCTGACTAAAGCCTTGGGTTCTGGCTTCTGCCGAACTCCTCTTCAAGTTGCCCCCTTGGGTGTTTATATAGACTTTGAGATACCTTATTTGGTCCCTAAGTATCCTAATTCAAGTAGAATTCCTACTAGGGTGTTTGAATAGGCTTTGGAATGTGTTTCTTTGTAATAGCCCAAATTTCAGTGATGTCAAAATTAATGGTTCGAGATCACCAAATCTGACAAATGAACTCGTAGGCTATATTATTTAATATTTACGAGCCAAATGTAGCTTTTAAAATATTTTTAAAATAGTAAATTATGTTTTATAAAGATTTATTTGGTCAAGAAATCGAGAAAAAGAGGTATCGAGATCTCGGTGTTATAAACCAAGTCATAAATATTTTATGAATATTTACGGAATGTCAATAAGGTAGTAGTAAAATTCCGTTAGAAAATTTTGACGTTTGGGTGGTTAATTAAATAAAAAAGACTAAATTGAAAAGTGTATAAAAGTTGCTAGAATGATTAAATAGCTTAATTGTCAAATGAGGAAGGACCTAAAGTGAAAATAAGCCCAAAGGAGATATTTTGGGTGGCAATAGCTGAGGAAAATCAGGAAATGGATGAAATAAGGGTAAAATTGGAAAATTGCCAAAATTAGTTAAATAAGTATGAGACCAAATTGGAATTATCTAGAATTCTCTTCATTTCTCTTTATTTTCTTCAGCTGAAAAACAGCCATGGGAGAGAGTTTCAAGTTGGTTTTCATACTCAAGCTTCATGTAAGTTTAATTCTTGCTTTCTCCTTGAAATTTCTATGTTTTTGGACTTTTACAATTGGATCCAACTTACTATGTCATTAGTTTATGATTCTATGGCTAATTTTTAAAGTTGATGTGGAATAGTGCTGGAAGAATATGATGAATAAATATTTATTTGAAGCTTTAATTTTGTTATATGATGATTTTATTAAGTAAATTTGATGGAAATTGATTTTAGGACCTAATTGTGAAAGAGTTGAAATTAAGGCCTAGTGTTAAAATTCTGATTTTCAAAGGTTATGAAGTAGTTTAAAATGATAGAGAAAAGTATTAAATGAGAAAATTAACTCAATTGAGGGGTTAATTCAGCAAGGACTGAATTGTATGAATTGTGGAATTAGGGACAAAATAGAAATCAACATGTTACACTAAAGCAGTTTTGGACAGCAGCAGTTGTCTAACTTTGAAAAATCACCAAAAATTGTAGAAGCTGAATTAGAAGTTGAGTGAGATATGTAATTAAAGCTTGTTGAGTCTATTTTCACATAAAATAAATATAGCAAGCAAAGGAAGTCTAAATTTTGAGATATTTAAAGTTTTGTAAGACTGGTTTAGAATAACTTCGTGATCCCCTGTTCTTACTTTAGAAATTCACTAAAAATTGTATAAAAATAATTATGAGATATAATTTATATTTTTGTATTCCTTAGTGAGTCTATTTTCATTAGAAATAATTGGAATCACTATATGAAAATCGTACTATGAGATAATTGATTTTTAGTGAAGAGAGGTTAGAGCTATCAGACTGTGTAACAGGGGAGAACTTAACTAATAAACTGTACTAATTGGCTAAGCCAAAAATTCTAGAAAATTTATGGTATGAAGATATGTGAGTATAGTTTCAGGGAAAATTAACGGTTTGAAATTCGGAGCTCTGTGGCTCAAGATAAAAATAATTTAGTGACTATAACACAGATGGGCAGCTTGAACATTCACATGAGTAAATAGTGAAAATTATAAAAAATGTTACTTACAAGTGTGTTGTTTATACTAAGGATGTGGATGGAGAGGAGGAGGAGGAAAAATAATATATGAATGACTTGTGTATAAATTGATTACATGCTCGATTATAATTGATATAATGTTTTATTTAGAATATTTATTATGAAATTATGATTATCGTTATAATACAAAAATTGAAATTGTAAGTTTATATGGCTAAATTTTTAGTGATATTTGTTAATTTTATGAACTTCATGATGTGTTATTTCATATGTATTGATGATAAAATAGTGCATAATGTAAAAGTATGAAAATTGAATAAAAGATCGAATTAAGCACTTCAGTTCAGTGACAAGACGAATTAACGGAAAAGACCATGGTTGAACCATGACAACAAGTGATAAGTGATAGCTTCGGCTACACTTATCTGATCAAGGACAAGTGAAAGTGAAAAGTGGTAGCTTCGGCTACCTGATCAGTGAAAAGTGGTAGCTTCGGCTACCTGATCAGTGAAAAGTGGTAGCTCTAGCTACCTGATCAGTGAAAAGTGGTAGCTTCGGCTACCTGATCAGTGAAAAGTGGTAGCTCCAGCTACCTGATCAGTGAAAAGTGGTAGTTTCGGCTACCTGATCAGTGAATAGTGGTAGCTTCGGCTACAAGTGACAAGTGATTTCCGTGTAAGACCATATCTGGGATATGGCATCGGTGTGATACGTGTTTAAGATGTAAGACCATAACTGGACTATGACATTCTAGTGAAAAGTGATGAATTGACGGATAAGTTCGTGGTTTCACCATGACATGATGATAGTGAAGATGTAAGACCATGGCTGAGCTATGGCATTCTAGTAAAAAGACCATAGCTATGTTATGGCATCAGTGATTATCAGTAAAATTCAATTCATACTGGAGCAGAACAATTTCGTAAGACGTTCACTAATTTGACGAAGTTGGTAAGTGTTATATAGAATTATGTGATATAAGGAAATATGAGTTGATGATACATGAACATAGAACTTGGTTGATGAATGAGTTCATTTGTGATTATATATTTGTACACCCTTGAGTGTATTATCCGTATGAAATGGTATTCCGAATGAGATAATGAGAAGAGTTCTAATATGACATAATCTGAATTAGAAATGAAATATTATGAAAACGTACTTGGAATGCATTGGTATGTCTTGTGTATGTTATTTGAGTTCATAATATGGAAAGTAAATGTATGTGAAAATATGAGGTGATGATATCTGTACATGGAATTTATTGGTGGATACGTACATCCTAATGATTTTAGAGAACATTGAAATTGAGCTCAATAAGTGATTTGTCAATTTAAATTGTGATTGACAGGAAGAGTTAGTGAATTGCATGGTTATGAGTTGTTACATGTATTTGTCAAAAATACGAGGAAATGATGGTAATTGATACATAGAAATATGAGACTATAATATATAAAAACATGGAATGTGTTTGATAAATGTGTTCATTCATAATTATAGAATTTTTGCATCTCAAGTGCACTATATGTGTAAAGATGATGTTTCAAATGATTTGATAAGTAAAACTCAAATATGAAGTAGTTTGAAACCAAGACAAATTGTTATAAAAATGTATATGAAATACAGAGGTGCGATTGTTATATGTTATATGAATACATAGTATGAAAAAGTATAAGTACAAGAGAAATTTAATGAGAATTGAGCCTAAATACGTTTCTTGTTATTTATATGAAGTGTACGACTAACAAATCGTATTAAGTATAAGGCTCAGTTGAATATCTTAAATTGGTTTTTGTATGTATTAAACGTGGGTGAAGAATAAGGATCAAATGAGTGAGAAATATGGCTTGGAAAATAGCCTAATTTGTGAAAATTAAATTTACCACATGGCCTAGCAACACGGGTGTGTACTAAGGCTGTGTGACCCAAGTTCCTTCATAGATGCAAGTCAGAGAGTTATACGCCCTAGAGGCACGGCCATGTGAGCCACATGGACGTGGGACCCTTGTAAATGAGATAAACTTAAGGATTTTACGAAAAAAAATTTATACGATTCTAATTTAGTCCCGACCCAATCCCAATGCATGATTTGGACTTCAAGGGTCCGTTAAAGGAACTTTTATAATCAATTTTGATATTTGAATGATAAATGGTTTAAATAATCTGTAGGTGTTCCGTACTATTTGGTAATGCCTCGTACCCTGTTCCGGCGTCGAACATGGGTAAGGGGTGTTACATTCTTTGCCTCCAAGTATCCTATTCCGAGTAAAACAACTCTTGGCCGCGGCAGGGACACGCCCATGGCACACGCCCGTGTAAGTCGTGGCCAGGCCATGTTCGAACCTGTTGAATGGGGCATGGCCGTGTGGTCTTGGGCCCAGGCCGTGTCGATTTCTATTTTGGCCCAATTTGGTTCGTTTTAAGCCCATTTCTCAGTTTTCATCCTCGGGTGCTTTCTTAAGTATAAAACATGAAAAGAAAGGATTAAGAGCACCTTTTTACATAAATCAAAGGATAAATCATCCAAAAGCATGCTAAATGTAGGCTTAAATTATGTTACTTTACGGTTTATCAATCTAACTATATACAATTCAATCCGGCAATATATACAATTAAATTTAAAAACATTTATTTGCATATGAACTTACCTCGTACGGAAACGAACGGATCGGAACGACTATTCAACAACTTTCAACTTCCCCCAATCCAAATCCAGTTTCTTCCTTTCTTGATATAAATCAATTTCAATTTAACTTATTTAATTACATATTCATTCAATTTCATCCAAAAACACATAAATGGGCATTTTACACTTTAGCCCCTAACATTTTAGCTTTCCTCAATTTAGTCCCTATTTCAAAACAACTCAAAATACACAAAATTTCAACATGCTCATGTTAGGCCGAATTTTCCCTAGATCCCTAGCAGCCCAATTATTTAATTTATTTCATATTTTGACCCTTCAATTTACAAATTTTACAATTTAGTCCTTAATAAGCATTTTTATCAAAAATCACTTAATAAACTATGATAATCTGCTAACAATTATTTATTTTTCATCATCTGAAACACCCCAAACCCGGCCCACGAGCCTTGATCAGATCTGGTATGTTCCTCGATGAAAAACCGGTTCAAAATTCTTTTGTTACTTTTGGAAAACTATTTGTTTTGAAAGAGTGATTGTTTTGGGTTGGGCTTGAGTTGAAAATGAGTTAATATTATATTAAAAACTCCCTTTTTATTTAAGGTGACAAAACATTTGGAGTTTGTTTTTAAATTAAATTGACTTAATCTTTAATAAATAAAATTTCGTAACATAGTAAATAAAACAGAAATAAAATAGTTCACTATGGCCTTATTGCATCAAATAATCCCAAAATTAAATTGAAGTACTTAATTAAAATAAAAGTCCCAAATAATAAAAATTATCCTTGCTGTGCATGGCCACCTTTAAGCTCCTGCCGACCCGGTCCATTACTGATCGTCACCTGAAAAAGGTTCCCACAACGGGGTGAGTCAAACAGACTCAATGTGTACACAAACACTAAGTCTTAACAAAATCAGGCATTTCAAATCATACATGTACATATAGCATTTAAACAATAGGATACAACCCGAACCCAAGCCTAGATGCCATCCGCTAAACATCACCCGTACCAACCTGCCCACCGTGGGGACTACTAAGTCAACCCTCCATCCGCTACACACCATCGAAGGCAGTCGCTGCAGTCGACGTGCTCATCGCCCTTATAAAATTCGTGGCATAGCCACCAGATAAAATAATTGTGACCGGAGTCACCGTATTCAGTTATCGTGGTCTTAGATCACCACATTCACTTCCCCTT
Source organism: Gossypium australe (assembly GCA_005393395.2). Classification (NCBI taxonomy): domain Eukaryota; kingdom Viridiplantae; phylum Streptophyta; class Magnoliopsida; order Malvales; family Malvaceae; genus Gossypium; species Gossypium australe. Next base: position 23,710,545 of record CM016626.1, read on the forward strand.
TCATAATATCCCATATGCCCATGTCATACAAAGTCATGCAACATAATGCCTTAGGCCCGATTTCACATTCTTATCATATTCATATTCATGGTATAGCAATTCATATCATACTCATAGTGGGAGTAGGAAAACGTACCTTAGTACTGTGTACCATAACATGGTACTTAGCCATATTTTCACATTCGTATAACATACATACATGTTAAACATTGCCTTAAACTTATTAAGAAATAGTGTGGGGTACACACCTGATTAACTTAGCGGTTCACTTTAAATCCCAAAAATCTTGATCTAATGCCTTAGATCTTAAATCCCTACATTCGGCCAACCTTAAAATGTTAGCAAAAAGCCTATTCGGCTATAAGACCAAATCCCAATAGGATTAGTACACTTAAAACCTACCTTGGTGCCGATTTCACTGCTAACCCAAATCTTGAAATCTTTGCTGTACTCTTCTTGCATTCGGCCAAGCATTAAATCACTTTAACAAATTAGTTTCGGCTTTTGGAAAATAAGAAATAGATCTTAATCAACAAATAGGGCCTTGGTCGAATATTCTTACTCACTTACCTTACCAATCCAAATCCCGAAATTAATCCCTTGGCTATGAAGATGTCGCAAAACCTTGATTGCTTTGAATCCCGAAGACTTCCTCCTTCAAGTTTCGGCCAAAGAACATGAATAGAATTAGTCCCTAAGTTTCGACTATGGCTTCTTGAGGAGATGGGATATTCGGCTACAAGGGAATTGTGGCTGAGAGAAAGAAAAAGAAGATTGGAAGAAGAGTAGGAGAATTTCGGTAGCTCACCTTATGCACCTAATGACCGAAGCCTTCAAAAGAAAACTCAAAGAAAAGAAACCTTCACACTTAAGAATTCGGCACACACCAAGAGGAAGAAAAAGAACCCGAAAACACCTATAACCCCTTTAAATAATTTCGGCACCTATCTCTTCTTCATGGCCGAATACAACAACCCCAAGAGTTCCCCACATTCGGCCACTTCTCAAATCCCATGATAAACTACTATTTTATCTCCACACATCTTATTCAAATTATAAACACATAAATCTACAATTATCTAATTATAAATTGAATTAATCCTTACCTATTCACAATAAATAAAATAAACCAACCATTTACCATATCCCACCTTTTCCCTTTTATCACTTTACAACAAATAAAAAAAATCCCCAATTATCCTCTATCTTCCCACTTAAATTAAATTAACCTTATCACTTCATTTAAAATTTAATAAAAAAAATAAGCCACCATTCTCTTATCCTACCCATACAAAATAATTTAATAAAACCTACCATTATCCCCACATGTTTTTAAAATAAAAATCCCTCTCTCTTGCCGTCCACACTTACTAGCCATGCCTTGGTGCCATACACATTTGTTAATAATTTATTCCAATAGTGTGGCCATTGTTTACTAATTGATTTTGAAATTCATTCCACCATGTGTCCTCATTGTCGTCCAAGCTTATAATCCACTAAGCAATTGCACATTTTTAATTTCATGCATCCAACCCTTGTTTCATATTTTAATGCCACCAACCTTGCACCCAATTTAAAAGATAGAAACCCATCCCCATATTGCCACCATGGTTTCTATGCTCAATCCATGTTGAATATTTTAATGCTCCATTTCATACCATTTCATGCTTGAATAAAATATCAATAAGCTCCACCTTTGCACTATGTAAATTTTCAAGATTTGTTTATTCCCCCATTAGTTCCATTTGGCTGCCCAAGGTAAGTGCACTCACGCATGAACACACCTTCCATCACTTTTAATTTCCTCATTCTTTCTCCATTAGTGCCGTACAAGTCTTGAAGGATAATTTAAAATTATTCCAAGACCAATACTCCCTTTTAAAACTTAAAACTTAATATTCTCTAAGGCATTTCCTATTATTCTAAGGTTCACAACCATTCATACAAACACATTCATACACACAAAGACATGCTTTCACATTCAATTAAGCAATTATGCATAAGCCCATTTTCTGGATGTTACATCATCAAACAACAAAAATATCAAGCTATCAACAATGGCAAATCACAAATTCATCATCAAATTCGAAAACTAAAGCATGGGCTAGCAAGTATACAAAGCAACGATTTCAAAAACGTAAAAATTATCAAAAACTGAGCAAAAAACAAACCTAAATCAAGCTCCCAAGTGAGCCGAACCTTAAAGCTTTCAAATGGTTTCTTTTTCTTTGAGTTTCAGCCAAAACAAGATGAACATGCATGTTATTTTATGTTTTAGTTTATTTATTACATATTAATATTCAATTTACCATTTTATCCATCATTTATACATTATAAAATCACTTATTTTAAGTCTAATACCGTCCATGCTATTGTTCAATGGCCAAATTACAACATAAGGATCTCATAATTAATTAATCAAAATAATTAAGCACTTTAACATATAACATGCTACTTTTACATTTTACGCAATTAAGTCCTTTTATTAAATTAAGCACACAAACGGTAAAATTAAATCACAAAATTTTCACACATATCAAATAACATGCTGTAAATACCAAAAATAATATTTAAAAAAATTTTACGACCTCGGATTTGTGGTTTCAAAACCACTGTTCCGATTTAACTAAAATCGGGCTGTTACAAAGTCCAAAAGAGTAATATTACACATTTACACTATAAACAGTCATAATAAAGACAGTGTAACTTGCACATTTGCCATTTAGAACTTCAACCAACAGAAATAGAAAATAGTATCATACGAATTTCATCATCAAATCTTCTATCAAACATGTTGAATCAGAGAACCAGAGAAAGATAGAGCAATACCATTCATGAATCAACCAGACTTACAATAATTTCCGTCTATTACCATGTTTAGCCAACCTTTCCTTATAATGATTATAGCATCTGAACATAAACAGTTATATATATACCTCTGAGAATAACAGTACATATAGAATACTCATATAAAATACCAGAAGAGATTGTTATAATATACTCAATTATAACAGCTATATTCAAATATTTTTGCAATTTCATCACTATTCCACTGGCTAGTATAGTCATTAATAATCTCGCATCATTCAGTTCACTCAAGAAGTTAATTCGGAAGAAATTTTCAGTTAACCCGTTTTGTAGATACCATATCTGAATAAGTCGATTTCTCATAACAACTTCTTTCTTTAACAATGGCACTGCGTATCCCAAATAGTTTTCAGAAAAATCTAATATCTCTCTTCAAAACCCATCTTTATTTACTAACCCATTCTCAGTTTTAACTACTTTATTTATCATTTAACCATTAAACTCTTCAGTTCCACATTTCTGAACTAAATCATTATAAATCTTATGAATTTCATTACATATAATTGTACTAATAAGGGGGTGGAGATCGTAAAGCCTCACAATTTAACTTTCATGTATATACTCATATAACATAACATTTATCATTCTCATATACTATAAAACATTTATCCGTACCTTTTCGAATTCTATTTCATCATAAGTAACATTTTACTCGGATACTTGAATATCACTTTCAGAATTATCCGAATTAGCTCGGTTGGAAGGCATCTCTGTCTATTTGTGAAACAATTCTCATCAGAGTGAGTAGATATCACACTATCACAGGTTATATAATGGCATGTATTTCTAAACTTCACATATGCTACGCTCAGTCTGAGAACCAGCTAAACCATAGCTCTGATACCAATAAATGTAACACCACAACCCGTATCTGTCGTCGAAACAAAGTTACAGAGCATTACCGATAATTACAGAGCATTTTCAGATAATTCGAGTAAATTACTGTTCATAACAAAACTGTTCACATGAGTCATAGTCACTAAATTATTTATATCTTGAGCTACAGAATTCTAAATTAAGATTCGCTTGATTTTTCCGAAACTAGACTCAAATATCTTTCTACCGTAAAATTTTCAAAATATATGGTTTAGCCAATAAGTGCAGTAAAATCTTCAAATTTACCCTTGTTCTGCTATTTGACAGCTTCGACCTTTCTTTACTAAAAATTAATTATCTCTTAGTACGGGGTCTGGAATATGCTTCTGTTTGCTTCTATTAAAAATAGACTCATTAAAAATTTAAGCATATAAATTTGAACCCCTAATTATTATTATTATTTTTTTACAATTTTTGATAATTTTCCAAAGTCAGAACAGGGAAACCCGAAATCATTCTGACCTTATCTCACAAAATTTATTATATTTCATAATTTATAACTTCATTGCTTACACCGTTTCTTCTATGAAAAGCTAGACTCAATAAACTTTAATTTCATATTTTATTCAACCTCCAATTCGATTTCCACCAATTTTGGTAAATTTTCAAAGTCAGATTATGCTAACACATACATAATCACCATATCATAATTTCATAAATATACCAAACCAATCATCACTAGCTATTCCAATGGCTAGGTTTCAAACCACAATTTACAAGACAAAATTTAGTCAAATTAGCCTATACATGCCATTATAACCATAATTATTTTACCTTATATACTGAAATGAACTGTTGGATAGTGTGAGTGATCTCCGCCAAGCTTCCAATCCAACGAGCTTCCGATTTACTATAGATGTAATACCCCGAAAATTATTACAGTAAGAAAGTAAGATATTATCCTTGATATAGTTAAGTAAGGAAATAAAGTGACAAAAAGGGAAATTTTGGATTATGTCAACATTAGGAAGTATATTATGATATATTACATTATTAATTCAAGAAAGGACTAAATTGTAAAGGTGAGAAAAGTTTTGTTGTCTAAGAGTAAATACTTAAAATTTAAGGGGTTAAAGTGTAAATATGAAAAAGTTGAAGGACCAATAGTGCAAATATTTTAGGGGTGGAATAATCTAGAAACTAAGAAAAATGGATGAGTTAGGACCAAATCGAATAGATGAAGAATTATGAGGGACTAAATTGCAAATTTTCCAAATTAAGTGATGACTCAATGATGGAATTTTAAAAGATCATGAAGGGCAAAATGCTCAATTAGTAAGAGAGAGAACTCTAGAATGTAATGATTATGTTGATGATATTTTAAATTAATTAATTAGAAAAATATTACATTATTAATATTTTAATAAGATATTTTTTATTATTTTATTATTTTATTTAGTATATATGTGTGTGTGTGGAAAGAAAAAAAAATACAGCACACCACCCACCACCTTTCTCATGCATCCAACGTTTGTGAAGAGAGAAAGAAAGAAAGTTTTACTTTCTTTATAATTAGGTCATTGCACCAAAAATTCACCATTTTCACCTAGTAATCAAGAGAATTTCCATAACTACCAAGAGAAAAAAATAACAAGGAGACTATGGGAAGCTAGAATATCAAGTTAGATTGAAGAATTAGAAGCTGGAAGAGGGAGAAAATCAAGTTAAAGATTGAAATCAATAAGACAAGGTAAGAATTTTAAGATTTCAATACATTTTAAGTAGAGTTTTCTTATATAAGGTAATATCAAAAGTATGAAAATGATATTAAAGTAGAGTTTTCTTATATAAGGTTCTATGTTCTATATTAGTGAAGTGAAATAAGAGAAGATGATGGAAAATATTGTAGAGAAAGGAAATAAGGGTGTTATAAACTTGGTAATCAATATTTTGCACTAAAACAGTTTTGGACAGCAGCAGTAGGCTAAATTTGAAAAAGCACCAAAAATTATGGAAATTGAATTAGAGGATGAATAAAATATGAAATTAAAGCTTATGGGGTCTAGTTTTTCATAGAAGTAGCGGTATAAGCAATGGAATTTTAAATCATGAGTTATAATAAATTTTGTAAGACAAGGTCAGAATGATTTCGGGTTCCCCTATTCTGATTTAGGAAAATCATCAAAAATTGTAAAAAAATAAGTAGGGACTTAAATTTATATGTCTAAATATTTAATGAGTCTATTTTCAATAGAAACAAACGGAAGCATCATTCAAAGCCCGTACTTAGAGGTAATTAATTTTTAGTAAGGAAAGGTCGAAGCTATCAAACAGCAGAACATGGATAAATTTGAAGAATTTACTGTACTTATTGGCTAAAGTATAAATTATGAAATTTTTATGGTAGAAATATATTTGGTCTAGTTTCATAAACATCAAGCGGTTTTTAATTTGGAATTTTGTAGCTCAAGATATAAAATATTTTATTAACTATAGCTCAAGTGGTCAGCTTGATATGAACACATAAGCAAATAGTGGAATTATATACATTAAGGATGTGGTATGGAGAGGAGGAGGAGGAAAAAAAAAAAATATATATATATATATATATATATGAATAATCAGCTAGCATGGATTTATATTAAATGGATAATTTGCATGTTTTAGACTCAGGGATTAAATTGAATAAAAGTAAAATTTTAGGGGTAATTTTGTAAAAATATAAAAAATGACCAAATTGCATGATATGGATTATTTTATTATTTAAATTACAAAATTAAATGAAATTATTAATTTAGATTAAGATCGGTTGAAAAATCGAGGAAAATAAAAAAATTACCAAAATGGCCCTGAAACTTGGTATTTCTGCAATTTAGCCAGGTAAGTTCGTGTAACCTAATTATGTGATATAAGGAAATACGAGTTGATGGTACATGAAATACTGATATAATGAATTAACTGATTTATGTTTATGAAGAAACGGCAAGAGAATGATATTTATCATGACAAGTAAATATGTGATTATATTTGATATGTTGATACAAGGAAATTAAGTATGCTTAAGGGACAATATGTTTGATTTTGATTTGTTCCAAATATGAATACTAGATAAAATAAAATGTCTGATAAATAAATTTGTAACTCCGGTAATGCTCCGGAACTCTATTCCGGTGACGGATTCGGGTTAGGGGCATTACAATAGAACAAGGAAAAAATAAAACGGAGTAAGCATATAATGCTTAGTAAGTCCGTATAACTTGGTAATTAACTTGCCAACCATTCCTATTCAAGTTAACATACAAGGTTCAACTAAATCATTTGGTCATAAGCTCTTACACATATTCTCATTACCCATGTTAATCACATATTTCGTATAGACATCCAGAAACACATATATATATCCAACAATATTCAGATTCTCATACACATAAATTTTTCCACAACATATATTCGCATAACATAAATACAAATTATCTCCATGTATTTCAGATATATTTCATATCAATTTATCTCGAGTTCTGGTGTATTTCATGTCAGGTCTTTATTAAAAAAAATCAATTACAGTATTGATAATCACTCGGTAGTACATTCAAGGTGTACAAATCTAATCTAAAAAATGAACGTATTCATCAAACCATTTCATGTTCACATATAAACATCTCATACTTCCATATTTCATTTCATGTAACATAATTTCATATTTTTTAGATAGATACATGTAAAAATCCCTTTTCTTTTCGTATTAGTATTTTACACGTTGAATTATTGAAAACATCGATGGATACATAGGTAGTACACTTGAGGTGTACAATTCCATAGTCCGTCAATTCATATCCAGTAGTACCTTTTAGGTACACTCTCGAGCCACATATTATATAGCAGAATTACCAGTCCAGGCTAAATTCTGACTGTAACATATACTCTAAGGGCTTTGTCAGATTACCAGTCCAGGCTAAATCCTTTATATGACAAAGAATTCTCTATAGAGTCTGATCTAGATTACCAGTCCAAGCTAAATCCAGTCAATTAGGATTACCAGTCCAGGCTAAATCCTAATTGAAACATATGCTCGAGAGGCTCATTTCGGATTACCCGTCCGGGCTAAATCTTTTCCATAATGAGGTCAATAAGATTGTTCGTCCGAGCTAAATCCTTCCAGCAACAAATTCAGGACCTCATTCAATAAGGGAAATCACCATTATCCATCGACTTCCATTTATTCAAACGAGGTTTAACATTTATCAGGAAATTATCGGGTATATTTTCAATCTCATATATTTATGCATTTATGTAATTCACATTTTCACATTCAACTCAAGCACAAAAATAACATATTTATCATTTGTCACTTTACGGGTATTATCATTTATTTCAAACGTTATCATTTATCGGGTTTTATCAGATATGTAATCATTTCACATATATTTATACAATCACATACGCAATTCAATTCAAGCATAAAAACATGCATAGCTAAGTTATACGAACTTACCTCAATAAATGTTCGTATACATAAAGTCTATTAATCCGACATTTTCTCATTTCTTCGTTCTAGCTCCTTATTCGATCTACCCGGATTTGAAGTTAAATTATGAAAGACCACCTCAAACCCTCTTCAGTGGTTGTTTCTGACAGAAAATTGATGAAGAAAATGTCTAGAAACTATTAAAATAACATTTGGCAATATAAACTTTATTTTAATTCCAATTTTGTCCCTAATCACATAAATATCTTTGATTTTTTTCATGTTATGCCGCCTCAGCCATTTAAGATGGTCTATTTGCCCTTTTAGTCATCTTTTACTTACTATTAAGCTATTCAATCACTTTAGCAAGTTTTGCACTTTTTCAATTTAGTCCTTTTTAATTAATTGACTACTGAAACGTTAAAATTTTCTAATGAAACTTTAATACTACCATATTGACACTCCGTAAATATTTATAAAAATATTTATGGCTCAGTTTATAACACCGAGGTCTCAATATCTCTTTTTCTCAATTAATTGACTTAATAATTTTTTTATAAACACAAATTTACTAATTCAAAAATCTTTTAAAAACCACATTAAACTCATAAATATTAAATTATAAAATTTACGAGCTCATTTGCTAGATTTAGTGGCCTCGAACCACAATTTTCGACATCACTGAAATCCGGGCTATTATAGAGTTGATCTGCGAAAGTTGAACCATGCTTTGATACCAGTTTGTTAAGGATAAACCCGTAAAAATAACGAATAATAACAAAAAGAGAAGAAACTTGCACACATAAATATTTACGTAGAAAACCCTCAAAGCGGGGAAAATCATGGGCAAAAGAGGTATCGACTTTTCATTAAATGAGTAAACAAACGAGAGTACAATATAGAGAAGAAAATAAACCTAAATGTACTAAACATATAAACTCAAACCCAAAAAAAAGTTTTAACTCAAGAACAAAATTTTCTCCATAATTACTACGGAACTAGCACCAAAATTCATGTGCAACTACATCTTGTCACATTCAAAGAAAAGCCATTGTTGAATGACATATCCAAACAGGGATACAGTGGCCCCTTTAAATAGCCTATGATTAGAGTACTAAAATATCTCTAGAATAATCAGAGTCCAACTGGGAGAAGTAGTCCTACTTGAAGTCTAAAATGTGACTGTCAAATCAAAAAACACGTTGTGACATGCCAACTCTCCTTGTCACAATGTCGATGCCGTATTTGCCTAGGGTTTACATCGTGATGTCCCGATGAACCCTACATGTTCGTCACGACGCCGGGCCTGTGTTGGCTTTTCTTTGACTGTTCGTTGATTGTTGTCTTAAATACCTACAAACTTTCTGGTAAATACGGGGCACACCCCACATAAAATGAGGAATATTTTCATAAATATCTTGGGGTAGGTGGGATGGGTTTGCTCTAAACCCGACCTCAACTATTTTTTAAATTTAATTCACTCCAAATTTGATTTCAAAAATAAATAAAATCGGTTTAAAAAAATTATTACTTTAAAGTAACGCTTAATCGAGAAACTTCTTACTACTCGACTTGACAACTAGGCAAACTCTAGAGATTTAGTTGAGGGTAAAATAAAACAAGGAATCTGGTATTATTATACAATTCATTTATCCTACCCATATATGACACGTTACTTTGACCTCCTGATGAAAAACCAAGGGCATAAAAGCTTTAACAGGTTCCATTAAAGGGAGAAGAAAAATAAAAGAAATATTTCCTTTTCTTTTATATATTTAAAAGGAGAAAAACATTGAAACTACTCCTCTGTACACTCTCATCTCAGTACTGAGATTAATCAAAAATGGAAGATCCGAAGAGGTTGGTTTCTTCGGAGAAAAGCACCGGTTCTTCGAGCTCGGTTTTGGGCACGATCCAAGGCCTTCCCTATCGGACCCTCCAAATCACTGATTCTTTCAATTCGGTTCTAGCCATGATTCAGGGCCTTCACGATCATCATCGTTCAAATCGGACCAATCCCAGTTCTCCTCAGTTCCCTTCGAAACAACCCAAATATTGGCCAATTTTCGGTCCTCCCAACGAGGACCTGATCAGCAGTTTACCAGATTCCCTGTTGCAGGAAATCCTTTGTTTTTTACCCATTGAAGACGCTATCAAAACCAGCTTTTTGTCTCGACGATGGAGGTCTCTGTGGACCCAAATGCCCACCCTTTCATTTACTCGTGAATGCTTTGCTTCCAAGCACGCTAAACGTGCTGCCTTCGTTAACGAAACGCTGGCGCGCTTCATTGGTCCCAAGATTAAGAATTTCCTCATCAACTTCAAATTTGATGAATTCATGGATGCTTCCCTCGATGAATGGGTCCTTTTTGCTACATCCCACCATGTCGAAAAGCTCTCTCTGCTTCTCGATGGTGGGTTCCTTTATGCCCCGTTTGCTGAGTGTAAACCTTACAGTTTGCCTCAGTTTCTGTACGTGAATTTTTCTCTGAATGAGTTAATTTTAAGACAATGTGTTGTCTCACCCACCAGCCAAGTTTCTTGGCCAAGCCTTAAGGTCTTATCTATAAACTATTCCAGGTTGGATACTGTGGCAATTGAATATGTTCTGTCTGGCAGCCCCAATTTGCAGAAATTGAAATTGCATAACTGTGGAGGGATTAATCGAATCAGTTCCATGAGTTTGGAGGTTCTAGTGGTGGATGCAATCTATGAGCCTCATGAGAAAAATGAGTTAGTGACACAGATTTCATGCCCAAATCTTCAGTCATTGAGCCTGTCGGGGTATATGTACCGTCGAACATTTAGACTGATGCATGCTTCGTCTTTAACAAAAGCCAATCTGAGTTTTGTGATGACCATTGACAAAAAAGATAAGTATGATTGCACAAAGCATCGGTCCATCTTGAGGGACCTCCTAGAAAAGTTTTGCCATGTTGAGGAATTGACCGTCGGGACTTGGTGCCTTCAGGCAGGTTCACTGGCTCACTATTCTCTGTACATGCATGCTCTACACTATACATATTCAATTGATTTACCTATGTACATATATCTTTAAGAGTTGAAAGTCCAAAGAGATCCTCAAAAAGGCTTTGAACATTGGGGATTTACCATTCGTTCTTACTTTGTTGATGTCATGTTGCTTTTCCAAATTGAACTGTCATCAATCAACATGTTTGTTTTCATCTTGATATAGTTCCATTACATTCTAATGATCATTTTTTCCTTTTGTCTTCTTGTGAAAGGTTTTATCAATATGGGAAATAAAGGGCATATCTTCTCCATTGTCGAAACGCCATTGTTTGGTACTGGAAACTGAAATATGTGAATGGGATATTCCTGGGATCGTGAATCTGCTTCACAGTTCACCTTATCTGAAGAAACTGGTGATAAATTTGAATTACTGTGACAACTCTAAGGTAAACATCATCTCTTCTCTTTCATTGAATATATCAGATATGCTGCATATTGAACTATGGGAAATCAATGAACACTAAATAGTGGATTAATGAACTTGATTCAATCTGATAATGGACTAATGAACATTAAAAGGTTTCCTCATTCAATGCAAGATTTAAGACAAAACCTAGAAATGGCAATAAACTTCAAAGCTTTCTTGTATCCATACTTAACAATCTGAGAACATCTTTTATATGATGTTGTGCTTCAAAAGACATCAGATATTGTCATTCCAATTAAACTAAACTTGCAAGTTATGTTCTTTCTATAAGTTTTCTAATTTCATGCTATGTTTCCTTCCAATCTTGTTTGAATACAATTTCTGCTGATGTTATTTCTTTATGTTTTCTCATTTCTGTTTCTTTTGACAAATATAATGTTTTATTTCTTTTCAAGTTCCAAGGACTGTGAAGTATGAACAATAGGCCCTAAGACTGGTATAGTTGGCCCAATTTAAAAGACAAAACAAGAAATTGAAAAAGCCCACTGAAAGTGGGTTTACAACCTAACAATTAATGGAAGATTACAATTACATGCTCTTTAGAATGCATATTATGATTGATGAAAGACACATAGCACCTAACAACACACACAGTCTTGCTTGAAATTCTCTAGTTGTGAAGACCTAATGTGTACTTTTTGTCTGGTTTGTAGTTCGAGTTTGATCAGACCTTTTTTGACTCTTATGAATTTGATGGAGTGGAATTCCTGGCTTCAACTAACTGGATTTTCAAGTGTTTTCTGCAAAGTCTAGAGGATATTGAGCTAACTGGTTTCCAATCAAGTTCTTGGGGGTCCGAATTTTTAGTGAGGTTCATGAGATTTCTGCTCAACAACACAAAAGTGCTCAAGAAGGTGACTATCTATGAACAGGGTGGCACTCTTCTTGAATCCTGGCAATTTTCTGGACCAAACATGAATCCTGAATTGGAAAGTGCTAAGAGAAACCAGATTCTATTGATCCTGTCAAGTGGCTTTCTCTTAAATGCCAATATCCCAGATCTTAATTATTTCAAGGATTTCCTTTTATGAATCCAGGTTTTATCAGAGTTGGTTCTTTTGATAGATGAGATCAGGATTCAAATCTCTCTGCAATTTATTTGCCTTTTACTAGTTAGACTAAGTCTCCTTTATACCATAAAAAGAATAAAATTCCTTTTTTCTTTTTCTTCTAAATTACATTATAGATACAATTTCATTTTCTTTAAAAAAAATAGTAGTTTAGCCTGAACTGTGGAGGTAGAATTCAGAAGAAGCATATCAGGATGCCAAACCATTTCTTGGTATGTTTGTAATGTTGGACAATGATGGGAATGTTGAACCTTAGCAATATTTAAAAAAAAAAAAAACTGTTTTTTTTAATTAGAGGGAGTATATTTCTATTTGAAAGCACAAGAATTTATTTATAGTAATTGGTCAAAGAAACCAAAAGAGGGATATAAATTATGAACCAGAAAGAGACGGGCAATAAAAAGACCAGACGGCAAACAGAAATAGCCTGCCCTGTTGTAGTTTTCTTACAATTCTAGGTTCTGTTGTGACACATCTGCTTGAAGGCTTACGTGGCTTGACAAGTAATTTATTAGCAGAAATCTCCAAGAGAAGCTCCAAATTGAATGAAGCCGGTGGTCTGTTCTGTGATCTTGCTTGTATTTGGTACACTGATTCGTGGTTTTTTAAAATGAAGTCATTTTTATTCTTGAAAAATGAAATATATATATTTAAAAAATAATAATTAGTTGATAAATTAAAAAAGAAAGAGTTTTGGAAAATGAAAATATAAAAACTTAAAAAAAATTAAATCGGAAAAATTGAAAAAAAATGTTTTTAAAATTTAATTGATGAATATATATTTTTTCAACATCCAATACTTATCAAATCCTAACTTGATTTCAGTCCACACAAATGAAGGAACTTTTTTAACAATAAATTTTATTTTATTTTATTTTTATGTGGCCACTTATGTGTATTTAAATTAATTCTATTTTGTTATTTAATAAAAATATACTTTAACTAATTACTGTTATTTATCAAATTCTGATTTTTGGAATGCTCACGGCAGAACACAACCAGTATGCCAAGAGATGCTGACTATTGTAAAAAAAATTAGTACTAAAATTTTTCATGATTGAAAATAGTTTTTTTCCTTTTTCATTTAATAAACATATTTTTAATTTTTAAGAAATTTAAAATAAAACTTTTAAATGAAAAAAAAAACCACAATTTCTTTTTCAAATCAAACCTAGCTTAGGCTCCATTTGTTTCACTGAAAATGACTTTCGGAAAATGATTTCTGGAAAATGATTTACTTTTCTGGAAAAGCTAATATTTTCTGATATTTGGATGAACCTGTGTAAAATATTTTCTATTGTTTGGTAGATTTCTTTAAAATATTTTATAAAATTTATTTTCAATTAAACAAACATACATTTGAGATTTTCTTATTTTTTTATTATTAATTGAATTTATTTTTATCTATAATTTTATATTTTACATTGTTTTTGCATATATTAAAAATATTATGTTAAATTCAGATTTATTGCAACGTCATTTTTTAATTACATGACTATTAAGTGAGTATTTTTTATTTAAAAATGTGACATCAACAAAATTGATAAAAAAAAAAATTAACGATGTCAACAATTGGACTTGATTTTCTAATTTGAAAAGTAAAGGGACTAAATTCTTGAAAATAAAAGTACAAAAATTAAATTACAAATCTGTGAAGTGTATATAAACTTATAACATATTTTAACCTTTATACTACAAAACATTTATTATTAAAATATTAATATTGAATATTTTCAATAATATGTGAATAATATTATTTAAAATTATTATTTTTAAAGTTTATTATTAAAATATTAATAATAAATTATATTTATTATATTAATAATTTATTATATGACTAAATATAATAATTAAATATGTATGTTTAATAATATTGAAAATTATAATATTTTAAATATTTTTAAAAATAAAATAAAATTTATTATCAATATAATATTAAGCTTGATTTAAGTTAATTTTTATATAAAAATAAAATTATATATAGATGAGCTCTTTTTCGAAAAATGACTTACGCTTTTCAAAATGGTAAATCGTTTTACAGGAAAAATAGCTTATTTTACTTTAATCTATAAATTATTTTCCATTGACTAAATTATTTTCCGTAAAATAAACACAAAAAAATATAAGATCTGTAAAATATTTTACATATAAACAAACGGACCTTTAAATTAGAATTTCTAAGTGTTTCAAAATATTTGACGTAAAAATCTGAAACTTGATTCTCCTCTATAGTATTGATGATAAAAGTAACGTATTGGTGGTTGTCCAATGCCACTACGAAAGTTAGGCATATGCTAAAGACGAAAAGAGAATATACCGTCTAATATTTTCTATCTACATTCCAAATACTAAATCCCATAATCTATGTCAGTAACATATTTTATATACTTTTTCTTTTTGCAAATAATAAATGTATCAATTTGAATTTAAGCTGGGTTCATCTTTTCTTTTTCTTTTTTAATTATTTAAATTTGAATTGCAACAATGTTACTTGTTGTAAGGGTGTGTTGGCAATGAATTTTATTGAACAAAATCATGTTTAAGTATATTTTAAATATATATATTCTTGAAAAGATTATTTTCACTTTTTTTAAATATATCAGGTTCATGTTATATGTATATTTTTATATGTTAATTCAAAACCTTTTTCATTTATTTTAAAAAATTTCAAATATATTAGGTTCATAATCTTTTTTACCATTTTCTTTTTCTTATAGGAAGAAAATAGGCTGGCATTAAAACGAAGAAGGTCAGCATTATAAATGTATTTGGTGAAAATAAACAAAATTTAGTACTATAAATATATACTATGAAAATATATAGATTTCACAAAACTAAAGATATTAGCCAAATTTTAGGGGTTTGTTTATAATTAAAAAAATTAAGTAATGAATTTAAGATATATAATTTCTTCAGTATATTATTTAAAATTATATTATCAATTAAAAAAATTAAATCATTGAAATATTAAAATAAAATAAATTGAAAAAAATCTAAATTTAGTATAGATTGTTAAAATATTAATTTTTTTTAAATTTTCCAATAAACTATCAACTTAAAATTTAAATATCTACAAAAGAATGACAATTATTGTCCCAATACCATAAAAAAACAAAACTTTATTCGTGTTAAAATAGGATTTGTTGAAAGTGGTTAACAATTTTTATTTTTTTATAAAATACAAATGGATAATCTAAAAATTATAAACTTTAATTCAATTTGTAATTTGATACATAAATTTTGATTTAGTGCAATTATATATACAAAACTTTGATTGTAGTTCAAATATATAAGTGATACTTTAATTTTAATTCAATCATATAAATTTAAATAAATAAGTACGTCAATTTATTTTTATATTAAATAAATATAATTATTTATATATATAATATATAAATATAAAATGATTTTATATCAATAATTATGATAATAATTTATGAGAATTGAATTAAATTAAAAAATATATAAAATTACAAGATTTATTTATAAAATTACATATAAGATGAAAATTAATATATAGTTTTGAGATTTTCCATGAATTTTTTAGAAGAATATTCCAATAAAGGGAAAAAAGATTTCCTTTTCTGTTTTATATTTTGTTGACGTGGATTTTTCATATTGAAAGTCATAAAGTTCTCTCCGAGCGACCACCCAAGGAAAGAAAAAGGCAAAATCCTTACCGAATTTTCTGGCCATTATAAATAACCAGAAACACAGGCCTCCGTGAATTGAACTCACCTCCATTAACAATCGACTACTACACCGCGCCTCCATTTCTTCTTTGACCAGCGCCAATTAACTCTTCAATTTTCTACCGTAAGCTTTTCTTCCGAAAATTCTTTTACTGAATTTTCCTTTAAAATTATCTTGATATCTAAAAATATAGATAATAGTAATATTGCAGTTTATCTTAAATTACAGTTTTTTCTTTTCCTTTTAATTTGTGAAATTCAGGCCTAAGTTCAATGTTTTTCTTGTTAAGAATTGATCTATTTCGATTTGCAAGGTAATTAATAAGTGCTTCTTTCGCTTTTCAGCGGTAGTATTTCGAGATTAATGTCTGATTGCTGAAACATCGATGGCCAAACCTTTGAAGAAGTTGGTTTCATGTGTTATTCTTGATCTGGATGGTACACTTCTTAACACTGGTAAGCTTAATTTCTTCATATTTCTTTGAAAGTTTGTTCTTTTTTCTGCTTCTTAACACGTTTTGGGTTGATAGCTTTTCTTCTCTCCCCCCCCCCCCCTTTTAAATGCATTTTCAGATCACCCGCTTTTAGTCTCAATTATATGAAATAAAAGAATATATGTGCACACAGACATACTTTTGGGTGCTCCGATTATGGACCCAATTTTAAAATATTTGGGACTATTGCTTGCTTGATGTTTTGCAACTATTTGCTTTTGAGTATTGATTTATATAGTAATGATTTGTTTTACTTTCATGATAGATGGTGTAGTAAGTGAGGTTTTAAAAGGACTTTTGGCTAAGTATGGTAAACAATGGGATGGAAGAGAAGCTCAAAGAATAGTAGGTAAAACACCATTGGAAGCTGCTGCAGCTGTAGTGGAAGAATATGGTCTTCCTTGTGGAAAGGAGGAATTTCTTGCAGAACTTCATCCAGTATTCTATGCACAGTAAGTCAGGTTTTATGTGTTTTCTGTTAGGCGTGGAAATAACTAGAACTGGTACAATGTTGAGGCTCTCATTTATGCACTTTGTAATTGTAGGTTGTGCAACATTAAACCTCTTCCAGGTGCCAGTCGGCTACTTAAACATTTGAGTGGTCATGGTGTGCCCATGGCTTTAGCTTCAAACTCTCCAAGGGGAAGCATAGAATCCAAAATTTCTTATCACCAAGGTTTTCTTCATAGGAACTTCTAGTGACTCTTGAATCTCTTATTGGAGCTGTCTACTTAACCTTTACTTTGCAGGTTGGAAAGATTATTTCTCTGCCATTGTTGGTGGTGATGAAGTGACTGCAGGGAAGCCAAGTCCTGAGATGTGAGTTGCATCAGTATATGGTCTGATCTTCTGTTAGATATATTTTCTCTAATGTGCAAATAAAATTCTAGGTTTTCTTTTTTGTTTTACCTTATAAAAGTCTTAACACTCTCGATTTCCTATTAAAGATTCCTGGAAGCTGCTAAAAGGCTAAATAGAGAACCTTCAAGCTGCCTAGTCATTGAAGATTCTATGTAAGTGGCTTCCACCTTTATTAAGGTTTCCTGGCTAATATGTTCTCTCTTTTGATGATGCTCTATTAGTTACACTTTCCATTTTGTAATAATTTAAGTTAATTTTTTACCCAGAACATGCTCTGTATATTATTTTGTTCCTTAAAACAATTCCTTAATTTTTTATACTAATTGTTCCTTGAAATAATTCTTCTTGTTATTTGCACAAGTATTTAAATGTTCACGATAGCAGCTGGTTTTTTTTTTTTTTTTTTGCAATAGAAATTATAGCTCTAATTAATTTATATGGAGGACAAAATGAAATAAAAAAGGTAGAAAGAAAGGAACTCTAGCTGTCTCAAGTCCCTACTAAATTTCATTGTTCTAGCAGTCCTTTCGGCAACTTAGGAACATTTTGAGCTAGCCTTTAAGTATTGAAAGCATGCCCTATTTTTCCTGACTTATTGTCTTGCAACGTTTAGATGTTTTGTTGTTTTTATTAATTAGCACTAGCAACTCATAAGCATACGACAGTTTTTTCTTTCAATAATACTGGGAACTTGCATTGCCAGGCCAGGTGTTACAGCTGGTAAGGCTGCTGGAATGGAAGTGGTTGCTGTGCCATCTGTTCCAAAACAAGCGCATCTTTACACCTCTGCAGATGAAGTGATAAACTCTCTGCTTGATTTGCAACCTGAAAAGTGGGGCCTACCTCCATTTCAAGATTGTAAATCTTTTGACACCTACATCTTTGTATTACATCATGGTTAGTAACCTTTACTTGTAAACAATAATCATGAGAAAATGGTGTTGTGATTGCAGGGATAGAGGGAACTTTGCCAACAGAACCTTGGTATATCAGTGGTCCCGTCATTAAGGGATTTGGCCGTGGCTCAAAAGTTCTTGGGATTCCTACAGGTATATAATAAACTGTTTGCTAAGCTAGTCTCTGTCTTTACGCTATTTTGGCCTTTGTGTGGGAAGAAATCACACAGATATCTACCTGTAACTCAGACCCCTAATAACTTAAGAGTCTTTGAGCCATGTTGCTTTGTTATAACATCCAAAGTCTTAGACATTTGTTCATATTTCGTCTGTTTTGCTTCATATCCTGTTCTCTTTCGTTTCTTTCTTCCAGCCAACTTGTCACCCAAAGGTCACTCAAGTCTCCTTTCAGAACATCCTTCAGGGGTATATTTTGGTTGGGCTGGATTGTCTACAAGAGGTGTTTATAAAATGGTCATGAGCATCGGTTGGAACCCATATTTCAACAATGCTGAAAAGACTATAGTGAGTGCAATAATAACTTGGATGTTAACCACTGCAAGTCTTATTAATGATTGTAACACTTTATTTTCTAAACATGATTCATGCTGCAGGAACCATGGTTGCTTCATGAATTTACTGAGGACTTCTATGGTGAGGAATTGCGTCTTGTCGTAGTCGGCTATTTACGACCCGAGGTATCATCCAAAATAGTTAGCATGCCTTTGCAGTTGTCCCCCCCCCCCCCCCCCAAGTTGTGCTTTTTAGTGACAAGTTTTGCATGCTAACAGGTTAATTTCCCATCCCTCGAAAGCCTGATAGCGAAGATTCATGAGGACAAACGAATCGCAGAGAGAGCCCTTGATCTTCCATTGTATTCAAAGCACAAGGATGACCCATATCTAAGTAGTTCTTTGCACAGTGAAAGGAACCATTCATGATCTACTGGATTTTCAGTTTTCATTTGGAAAGAAACTAATTCGTGAAAATATTGTTTCCTTCTTTCATGACAGAAGCCATTCAATACGAACAAAAGGGCCATCAGCCGTTATTTTTAGATTGGATGTTAAAGAGACTATGAACATAGATCAAGTTTTCAATCTGTTGTATCAGTCGTTAATGTCATGTGAAAATATCATTTCCTCGCCTCTGTGCACGTTTATATAACTATTTTCTACATTCACGCACTCATATTCATATGGCAAAAAGTACAGACTTTTTCATCTTTTTGATAATCTACTCTGTTCATTATACCTAAATAAAATTTTAACTTTTAGCCCAAATATTTTTAAATGGTATTCAAAAAAGTTTTTAAAGCTTATTATAAACCAATATTTTTATCTAGGTATAATAAAAGTATGAGAATTTACTTAAAAATACTCAAAGAGGACAAAAGGGAAAAAAAAAAAAAGGGAATGTATTGTGGCGAAATATGCAATTCAATTTAAGTTTAGAGGTTTCTAAGCAAACTAAGCCAAAAAAGTCAAAAACCTAGAAGAAAAGGGAGAATAAAATAATATTTATTGTCTAAGTTTGACAATTTTTTTTTTTTACTTTGTTCTTAGATTTTTTTTGTTCGCATCAGTCCTTAATATTCTTTTTTTTTTTAATTTGGTCTTTGAACTTGAAATATTTATTTATCAATTTGGTCTATGAACTTAAATTCCATTACAATATGATGATGTGACATTTAAAGATTACTCTACATCATTACTTAAAAATTTTAAAAAAAATATTTTTTTGTATATTAAAGATTTTATATAAAGTTTTTTAAACTTTTAAGTGATAATGTGATACAATTTTAAAAGTGGCACGTCACCAAACATGGACAAAATTCAAGTTTAGAGATCAAATTAGGAATAATAACAAAGTTTCAGGACTAATGTGGAAAAAGTATTCTGGGGCCAAATTAGAAAAGTTGTCAAATACAGGGATTAACTATTGCTTTATCCGAAAAAAAAAATAGTGGCAGGAGTGGCAAAAAGACGAGACAAGTAGACAACGCCACACTCGCGATTCCAAGCTCCTCTTTCTCAAAGCTATAGTGTTTTGGCGGCAAAATGGGAGAAGAGGAGCGAGAAGAAGAGAATCAGCTACCAAGCTCCCAAATCGAACCAACGGAAACCTCAGAATCTCCAAAGCAACAGGAATACGAGTGGCCTAAGATTAGATTCAATGTTCCTCCCTACAGAACTTACCACTTTCATAATCAGTTCAGAACTGGTCTCAACCCTAACAATTTTCTCAAAGGCGTCAAATGGTATCTTCTCTTCCCCTTTTTCCACCTTCTCCTATTCTCTTTTTCCCCCTTTTTATTTTGAGTTGTATGGGTTTGGTCTTTTGCAGGTCTCCTGACGGCTCCTGTTTTCTCACCAGTTCCGAGGATAATACTCTTCGCCTTTTCTACTTGTATTTTTTTCTAGTACTTCTTTTTTAGCCTTTCTTTTATGGTTTATTTCTTCTGGATTTTTATTAGTTTTTGTCTTCAAAATTTATTATTAGGCCAGATGATGGAAGCGCTGATCAAATTACTGCATGCTCTTCAGTCTCTGAAGAAGGTAAATTTCTTATGTACTCCTTATAACAGGTTGTATGGGAAAAACCAGTGTGGCTCTTTTTAGATCTAGTTTAACACTGTGGTTTTACTTCTATACGTATAGATTCCTATGCTGCGCAACTTGTTGTGAGTGAAGGGGAATCTGTTTATGATTTCTGTTGGTATCCATATATGTCAGCTTCAGGTGCTTTTCTTATTTTACATTTTGTTTCAATAAAGTTCTTTAGTTATAATTTCATTTGAGGTTTAAATCTAGTCCTATGTGACTGCAATGTTGTTCAATGTAGATCCAGTTACCTGTGTGTTTGCTACCACTACCCGTGACCATCCGATTCATCTTTGGGATGCTACTTCTGGCCTGGTAATCATTCATTTCGATCTCATATTTGCATTTATTGAATGAGATTAATGGTTTATCATTGAAAGACTTCAATAAAACTTGATGATTATGTTGTATCTAGCAGCGAGCAGGCAGAGTTTTATTAACCATTTGCATTTACTAAATTTGGTGTCTTAACTTTTACAGCTACGTTGCACGTACCGAGCTTATGATGCCGTGGATGAAATCACTGCTGCATTTTCAGTTGCATTTAATCCTGCAGGGACTAAGTAAGCAAAAACATCCACACAAAAGCATCATAATTTGCTCAATTTCTTTTCTGTTGAATTGAGTTCATATGTTTTGAGCTTGAAATTTTTCTCTTGCGATTTTTGAAAAATATAAAATTTCAAACTTATGTTTTCTCATGTACCTTGTTATTCCCTTTGGGGAATGCTCCACTTTCAAAGAAGTTTAATCATAACATGGGCATTTTCACTGGCTTCCACTGATATTGCATTCTCTATTTCTTTATTCTTGTAGGCTATTCTCTGGCTACAACAAATCTGTTAGAGTGTTTGATGTACATCGACCTGGTAGGGATTTTGTACAATATTCAACACTACAAGGGAACAAAGAAGGTCAAACGGGTAATTTTTGTACTGAGCTAGTTAATGATCCCATTGAAGCTAAAGCATGTTGTAATGATCTTAGCATTGGACTACAGGTATTATATCTGCAATTGCCTTTTGTCCTACTCACACTGGAATGCTAGCGACGGGATCTTACAGCCAAACTACTGCAATATATAGGGAAGACAATATGGAGCTCTTATATGTTTTACATGGACAAGAAGGTGGGATAACGCATGTAAGTTAGCATTTATTCCAGTCACATGGTTTTATTTATTATACTGGCTAGGAAAGGCAAAATGTTTTTCTTTTTCACCTTTGTTTCAGGTGCAATTTTCAAAAGATGGAAATTATCTATATACTGGAGCCCGGAAGGTAACGTTCTCTACATATTCCTCATTCCATATACAACCAATTAAATGAAAGACAGATTTTGCTTGCCCTTTTCTCTTTCTTCGTTCTTGAGTGATGCATACAATCTTTGTTGTATAATTAGTGATTATCCCTTTCTTATGAAATAATTGAAGGATCTAAAATGCATTTTGCTTTTGTATACTTTTATATGATAATAACTTAAAATACTTCTAACTTGTTGATTAATTAAGCAATATTAATGTTTAGATCAATGCCATAGAAAGGTTGTTGTATCTCAAATCAGTCTTTAGAATGCTTGACTGTAGTGTAATTTTACCGGTATCTAAACCACCAAAAGTTAATGCAGAATCCTTTCCTTTATCGGTTTCAAAAATGCTCCATGAATGGTATTATGATTTGTTATTATATGTATGAATAACTCCATTTTTTCATTCCCTTCAAACTTTCCATTTTGATGAAAGTTGCTCTAATCATTTAAATTTTCCTGTATGAAAATACCCTAAATTGTAATGGCATCACCAATGCTTAACATTGACGGTGTCTTTTATCAATTCATCATTTAGGATCCTTATATCATGTGCTGGGACATAAGAAAAGCTGTTGAAGTTGTCTACAAGTAAGTAATTTAATCTTATAGATGCTGCTGCGAACTTTTTTTTTTTTTTTAATTCTTTTGAAAAAGAAAGCAAAACAAAGAAATATATATAGATTCAAGCAATCAAGTAAAAGAAATTAATTTGAGCACACTCGTATACCTTAGAAATGAAATAGTTTTGAATGCATTGAATTTTAATGCTTATAATCTTGTTTGTGGCTTCAAAATAACCACCATAAAAGTGGATATATACCAATTTTCGTATGTGGTTTTTAGTCTTCTTGACTGCAAGTTTTACTTTATCATGCACACTTTTAGTGACAAAATTGAAGTCCATGTCTTATTTACACCTTGTTTGCAGGTTATACAGATCATCTGAATCTACCAACCAACGAATAGCTTTCGATATTGAGTGCTCAGGTCGGCATCTTGGTACAGGTGGCCAGGTAAAATTTTGTTTTTCATCCATTACTTCTGATCCAAATTCTAATGTCAATGCACGATTTATACTCTGCTGATTTCTCTGAAAATTGTTTCCAGGATGGTCTTGTTCATATTTATGATTTACAAACCGGGCAGTGGGTATCAGGCTTTCAGGCTGCAGCTGGTTGAGCATTCTGCATTTCTTTAGGAAGAAAGTGATTCATTTTTTCTTATCTTGAGAAATGATTGATTTCTTACCAGTTGTAATATAATCTGCAGATACCGTCAATGGTTTCTCTTTTCATCCTTTCCTGCCAATGGCTGCCTCTTCATCAGGCCACCGAAGATTTCAAATTCTCGAGGACGACAATGAGGATTTGCAGTTGAGAGGTACTTCCAGTTACATCAATAACTACTCCTTTCACAAATTCGTGAGGACGAATAACTTATTATTATGGTTTTCACTCACTTGTTCCTTTTCACAAATACTTTTGCACTGTGACAGAATTATGGTGGTGTTTTTTTTCATAGACGTAAATGATATCTGTCAATGATGCCATTCTGTGATGTAGGTGAGGAAAATTGTGCTTCTGTTTGGAGTTTCTCGTATGATGTTACTGCTGGAGAACAACTTTGAATGTTGGGTCATTTTGACGGTCAATGGGAACATAGAAAGGGATCCCCCATTTTTGTAACTAGGTGAACATGCAAGAATGTCATTTTCGTAATTATGGTACTTTGTCACATTTAATGCAAACATTACGGTGGTTGAGCAAAATGTTTGTTTTCTTGGTTCAAAACATATGCCCATGGCAATGATAAGCGCCACCATTTATAACATTGTTGTGGTGGAATGTAATGTTTGATCTCAAAAGTAGTTCACTTCCATTTCCCAAAAATATCAAGGCTCAGAAGTTTTAACTCTTATCAAATGTAAAACAACGCTTTGTCACTGCAAGTCTGGCTTAACTTTATCTGTGTCTAAAACGCAGGAATTGAAGTCTGACTGATATTTTTGATAATGGGGCGGCTCCTGGAATTCAGAGCCACAGTTGTCATAGAAAGAAAAACCAACCTTTTTTATTGATATTTTTTATTCTGCGGCGGCTCGTGGAATTATGAAGCTGACAAACCATCTAAAGATAAACCAGAGAGATGATGTTCATGGTAGATCAACTGGTGTCTTAAGTAACCTGCCTTTGTTTGATTTCCGAGATGATAATGTTGATATGATTGAGTATATGCATGATATTAATATATTTTATATTTGTTTAAGTTTGGTACGAAATATGAATTTAAAATTTTGTTCAAATACGTTTATATTTGTAAATAGTTAACTGAATTTTATTTTAGACACGACCATATTATTTTTAAAAAAATTTAAATAAAAATTTAAAAGATATTTTTATTTTTATTTAATATTTTTATTTATTAAAATTTCATATATATAGCTTCTTAATATTTTTTTTAATGTTTACATCATAATAGTATTATATATTACTATATTTTTAATTTTTATGTATTATACATTACATAACATATAAAAATATCATAATGTAAATTATTGCTAATTTTAAAAAGGGTTGGTTGGGGTCAAACCTTGAATGTTCAAATTCAAACTTAACTCATATTTTAATAGTGCCTAATATTTTTGTTCAAATCTTACTAAATTTTAAATGGGCATTTGAGCTTAAACAAGTTTTCTGGTACATGAACAGGTCTAGTGATGACCTAATAAATATCTTTTCTTGGTTGCCAAACCCCAAAGAATCAAGGAATCTTGCTTCTTCTATACCAAACTCTATTTGATCTTTGTACTATAAACAAAGTAAGTAAGGTTAAATTGGAACAAAGTTAACATTTGATATTTAAAATTTGACATGAAAATTTATTATTTTTCATTTACAGTTCAACTCCAAATATAATATTTCATCTATAGAACCATAAAAAAAAATTTCAAAATATACTTTTGTTAAACATTAAAAGTCATTCTCAAATAATAAATATTAATTTTGTTCCAATTTAGTCTAGTTTGATTCCCTTTTATAGAACATTGACTAAATTAATACATTTAATAATAGATAGACTAATTTGATCCAAATCCTATAAGAAAATAACTTGCTAAGTACATTCGCTTCTAATAAACTAAACAAATATACATGTAACTTGTTCTACTTCATTCTCTCTCTACTACAATACACTGAATTGGCCCCAAAAATTTAATGGTAAAATCATTGTACAAAGCCCAAATAGTCCGGGCCCAAAAATAAAACAAATAAATTTTAGATGGCCCAAAACCCTAATGGCCCAGTTAGGCCCGAAACTAATCAAGATTAGGGAACCCTAGGGTTCCCTCTCCTCTGATGCGCCGCAAGCCTTCCCCTGATGCGCCGCACTCCACTCAGCGCACCGCCGCCCCACTCACCAGTTACCATGGCCTCCACTAGCACCTAAAAACACGCAAAAAAGGAGCCAACGCAGTAGCAACAAAGAAAAAAGGAAAAATAATGTGTTTTATTTTCTTTTTCAGCTTTATAAAAGCCGAATAATCCATTGTAATAGGGCGATTTTTTTTTCCATTTTCTCTCAATCAAAAAATACAAAAATAACAGCCAAGATTAAAACAAAAAAAAAAACAAAACGCAAAGTTTCGAAGGTATTCCTTTTTTTTTCCTTTTTTGAATCTTTTATTTCGCAAATATACATATATATAGAAAATATATAAAATAAAAAATAAAAAAGGAAGAAAAATATACCTTTTTGCGAATTCCGGCCACCGCCGGGGACTCGTCGGAATCCTGCCGGAAATCGCCCAGGCCAAGAGGGAGGAAGAGAGAATCTGTTTTTTTTTTTTTTGAGTGAGGGCTGAAAATGTTTTTTTTTCAAAGGTTTTTACTATTTATACTGAAAGCAAAACGGCGTCGTTTTGCTCTGACCATTTAAATACCAAAACGGCGTCGTTTCAAGCTTCGACCCGATTACCCGACCCGCTCCAGGTAGGATTCGCGTGTTTTTTTAGCTGAGGGGTTTATTGCGCTTTCGGTCCTTCCGCAATTTTAGTCTTTAAAATTAAGTTTTATGTTATTTCAATTTTGGCCCATAAATTTCTCGCAGTTTATAATTCGGTCCTTTAAAACGCTGCGCTTAATCACTTGGGGAAAATTGCGCTCCTCGTCCCCTAGTTTTTCGCGCGCACTGCAATTTAGTCCCTTTATTGTTTATGTTACCTAATTTGACTCTTTTATTTCCGTTTTACATTCAATTTGGCCCATTTATTAGCTTGCAATTTTTATTTATTATTGCTATTGCTTTATATTTTCATTTTTATTATTATCAATTATTATTATTATTATTATTATTACTATACTATTATTTTATTATTCTTATTATCCTATTATGTTATTATTCCTTCTATATTACTATTATTGTACTATTACCTACTACTACTACTACTACTATTATTATTATTATTATTATTATTTACCTTTTTGTTATTATTTCGATTATTATTATTAACGCACTATTACTCGTATATACTTACTACTATTATAACTATTACTTATTATTATTAGTAGTAGTATTATCATTATCACTATTATAATTATAATTATTATCACTATTATTATATTTATATTATTATATGGTACATACTTTATATCAGTATTATTATTTTATTATTATCACTATATTCATATTAGTACATTGTACATATTTTACCTTAAGCTTACTATTATACCTATAACTATACTGTACATATTATTACTATTTTATTTATTACTGTGCCATTTACTATTATCATCGTTATTATATTATTATGTTGTACATATTACTATTATTATTATTTTATTTATCATTACTATTATTATTATTATTATTATTATTATTATTATTATTATATTCATGTTATCATATTGTATGTGCTTTTTTTTATCTCGATCTTTACTAACACCCTCTAGCTTTTGTTTTATTATTATTTCAATGTCGTTTTCTTTATTTTTATAGTTTTCTATATTTTATTACCAGTATTGTTGATTTTGTTTTCGTCATTTCACGTGGATCAACGGTTTTAAATCGCAACTCGACATTTGTTTGATTCATACAAAAAGGAGGTAATATTTGCGTGTTTAGAAGGCCGGAAAATTACATCCTAACGTGTTGGGTGTCGATCTTTTCGTCTGACTAAATACTCAAATATCCTTTTCTTTTACATGCCTTGAAGATTAAAGATGATCTCGATGTTGAAATATAAGGGTGTTACATCTTAACGTGCTGGGTGTGATACTTTTTTTCCTTCGAAGCGAGTTAATCTTGAGATTCAATCCTGATTCAATTAGCCATTTTTTTTTGAAAGTCTTACCCTAAATATCTCCAAAGTTTCGACATTAGGACAACATTAATCAATTTGGTACCAACTTTGGGCGTTGCAAGGGTGTTAACCCTTCCTTGCACGTAACCGACTCCTGAACCCGCTTTCTCGAATTTCGCAAACCAAAAAATATCTTTATAGGTGACCCGATCACACCTGAATAAAAAGGATCGGTGGCGACTCCATATTTTTAAAAGTCGATTCCCGTTTTTTAAAACCCCTTTTAAGGATGGTTTCGACAGCTTGGCGACTCCACTGGGGACTTGAGAGTCAAGCCATAAATTGATTTAACTGTTGTCCTTTTAATCGAAAACTTGGAAAAATTGTTTTGGGAAAATCATTTTTTTTGACGCCTTTGATTGTGCTATAATGTCAAGTTGCATGAAATACTTTGGCATTGCATTGCATGACCGTTGGTCACACCTTTAAGTGGGAGCGAGAAACTAAGCTTTCGTGAGGTTTTCACCTCCGCATGGGCTAGTGGATTGCTTCCGGGATACATCCGTACCTATGCTCTTCGTGAGGTTTTCACCTCCGCATGGCCATAGAGAAATGTATCCCCCTGAACTGAACTCAGTCCGTATGTGTAACATCCCGGAATAGGGCCTAAACGGAATAGTGGTTGCGAAACCACAAATCCGAGTCAGTAAAATATTTTAATATTATTTTCAGTGCTTATAATGAGTGAATTATTATGTGTGAAATTTTCGTGATTTAATTTTATTGTTTGGGTGCTTAATTTAATAAAAGGGCTTAACCGCGTAAAATGAAAATTTAGTGGTTATTTTTAGAAGGGCCAAATAGTGGATGTTCTTTTAATATGGAGGTTTTATGTTGCAATTTTCCCAATAATAAAAGGTAGTGGACGACAATGGGTTGATACATATCCTTATTGTACAAGTTATATATATATATTAAATAATAAATGTAATTTAATAATAATATAATAGTAATAAAACATAAAAGAAGTGGGTGAACATCTTTTCTATCATGTTGTCTTCTTCATTGCCGAAACCAGAGAAGAAAGAAAGAGCTTGAGCTCTTAAAGTTTCGGCCTTGCATGCTTGATTAAGGTATGTAATTGAGTTCAGTTTTCGATAATTTTTACGTTTTTGAGATCGTTGCTATGAGATCTACAAAACCCATGCTTGAATAATTGATTTTTAGTGAAGAGAGGTCAAGACTGTCAAACTGTGTAATAGAGGAGACTTTAACTAATAAACTGTACTAATTGGCCACACCAAAAATTCTGGAAAAATTATAGTAAGAAGATATATGAGTCTAGTTTCAGGGAAAATTTACGGATCTTGATTTCGAGTTTCGTAACTCGAGTTATAATTAATTTAGTGAACATGACGCAGACGGACAGTTTCAATTTTTATGCCCAGAACTAGTAAGTTAAGTCTAGTAATGCCTCGTGCTCGACTCCGGCAACGGTCTCGGGTAAGGGGTGTTACATTTATTGGTATCAGAGCAAGAGTTTAGTCGGTTCTCGGAATATTCAGTATGAGTAAGAGTCTAACTATACATGCCATACTTATATTTTGATAGTGTGACGACTTCTGACAATTTTAAAAATGTTTTTCTTTTATAGTTATGGATCCCGAACGAGATGGTGCAGATGATGTAGAGAGTAATGCGCCCGCTCCCACTGAAGGGACGGTGCCACAAGATAGTCGTGAAAGGCCCGTTACAGTTAGTCAGGGAGGAGGGGCTCGAGAAGCCTTCTTCCAAGCTATGAATGAATGGTTTGCTGAGTTCGTTCGTACGAACCCGGCCGTTAGACCTTCACCCCCTCATGAGCCACAGACCACCCACATAGCTCCCCCAGTTATAAATACAGTTAGAAGAGAGAAACCATCCGTTGACAAGATCAGAAAACAAGGGGCTGGAGAGTTTCGGGCTACCAAAGATGATGATGTAGAGAAAGCTGAATTTTGGCTCGAGAACACTATCAGAGTCTTTGATGAGTTATTCTGCACATCGAAAGAATGTATTAAATGCGTGGTGTCACTTCTTAGAGATTCGGCCTACCAGTGGTAGAAGACACTTGTGTCAGTAGTACCGAAAGAAAGAGTTACTTGGGATTTCTTTCAAGAGGAGTTCCGTAAGAAGTACATTAGTCAGAAGTTTATTGACCAGAAAAGAAAAGAGTTCCTTGAGTTAAAACAGGGTAAGATGACTGTGATCGACTATGAACGTGAATTTATCCGACTCAGCAATTATGCTCGAGAGTGTGTGTCTACAGAGGCTATCATGTGCAAAAGATTTGAGGATGGGCTCAATGATGATATCCGACTGTCAGTTGGTGTTTTAGAGATAAAAGAGTTTGTTGTTTTAGTTGAACGAGCCTGTAAGGCAGAAGAGTTGTTAAAAAGAAAGGGTAAAGCTGAAATTGAGATGCAAGACACGAAGAAAAGATAGATGAGCAAGTCATTTCAGTCTACATCCAAGAGGCCTAGAGAGTTTTCTACGAGACCTAATTTTTCAACCAGGTATTCTAGCCGAAACAGAGGTGGAAGATTTATAGATTCAAAAGCTCAAACCACTTCGATTGCGAGTGTTGGCAGTATTCAGCCTGATAGGCCCGAGTGTCCTCAATGTGGTCGACGCCATCCAGGTCAATGTCAAGCAAATAAGACTGGTTGTTTCCGATGTGGTGCACCGGATCATTTCATTCAGGAGTGTCCCGAGATGGTTAAAAAAGAAGTAATACCGAGTGCAAGATCAGGTAATGCCCCCGTTAGAGGTAGATCTCAGAGAAATTCAGGAGTAGGGGCAGGTAGAGGTACATTTAGAGATACAGCAACAAGATCAGATGTTAGAGCACCCACAAAGACTTATGCTACCCGTGCTCGTGAAGAGGCATCTTCCCCCGACGTAATTACGGGTACATTTTCTCTTCATGATGTTAATGTTATTACTTTGATTGATCCGGGGTCAACCCATTCCTATGTTTGCATGAAATTAATGCCTAGTATGAACATGCCCATAGAGTTTACAGAATTTGTGATTAAAGTATCGAACCCATTAGGTCAGCATGTGTTAGTAAACAAAGTATGTAAAAAATGCCCTTTGATGATTAGAGGTTACTGTTTTCCGGCTGATCTCATGCTATCGCCATTTGATGAGTTTGATGTGATTCTTGGTATGGATTGGTTAACTGCACATGATGTGATAGTGAATTGTGGAAAAAGATTCATTGAGTTGAAATGTGTAAATGGTGAGTTCCTTCGGGTTAATTCAGATGAGTCAGATAGTTCAATTTCCATGATTTCTGTTATGTCTGCTCAGAAATGTTTAAGGAAAGGATGTGAAGCTTATCTTGCTTTTTTGTTGAATACTAAAGATCCAGAGTTGAAAATTGAATCAGTGCCTGTGGTAAATGAGTTTTCTGATGTGTTTCCGGAAGAACTACCAGGTTTGCCTCCTATCAGAGAAGTTGAGTTTGGTATTGAATTGATTCCAGGTACCACACCTATTTCTATTGCTCCTTATAGAATGGCTTCAATAGAATTGAAAGAATTGAAAGCTCAGTTACAGGAATTAACTGATAAAGGCTTTGTAAGACCTAGTTATTCACCATGGGACGCGCCAGTGTTATTTGTGAAAAAGAAAGACGGTTCCATGAGATTGTGCATAGACTATCGACAGCTTAACAAGGTAACCATCAAGAACAAATATCCATTACCTAGAATAGATGATTTGTTTGATCAATTGAAGGGAGCCACTCTGTTCTCTAAGATAGATTTGAGATCCGGATACTATCAGTTGCGAGTTAAAGAGTCAGATGTTCCAAAGACTGCTTTTCAAACTAGGTATGGTCACTATGAGTTTCTTGTGATGCCATTTGGCTTAACTAATGCTCCTGCCATTTTCATGGATTTAATGAACCGAATTTTCAGACCTTACTTGGACAAGTTTGTAGTTGTGTTCATTGATGACATCTTGATCCATTCTCATGATGAGACTGAGCATGCAGAGCATTTGGGAACAGTTTTACAGATTTTGAGAGATAATCAGCTTTATGCCAAATTTAGCAAAAGTGAGTTCTGGTTACGAGAAGTTTGTTTTCTTGGACACGTTGTCTCAGGTGAAGGTATTAAAGTTGATCCGAATAAGATTTCAGCCATTGTTGATTGGAAGCCTCCCAAGAATGTATCAGAGGTCAGAAGTTTTCTTGGTCTTGCCGGTTATTATAGACGATTTGTAGAGGGATTTTCCATGATAGCTACTCCATTGACAAGATTGCTACAAAAAGATGTCAAGTTTGAATGGACTGAGAAGTGTCAGCAGAGTTTCGACAAGTTAAAGGCATTGTTGACTGAAGCTCCTGTCTTAGTACAACCAGAACCAGGCAAAGAGTTTGTAATTTACAGTGATGCATCCTTAAATGGACTAGGCTGTGTACTTATGCAAGAAGGAAAGGTAATTGCTTATGCCTCTAGGCAGTTAAAACCACATGAGAAAAATTATCCGACACATGATTTAGAGTTAGCTGCTATTGTGTTTGCACTAAAAATTTGGAGACATCACTTGTATGGTGAGAAATGCCGAATATTCACTGATCATAAAAGTTTGAAGTACTTGATGACTCAGAAAGATCTGAACTTGAGGCAAAGAATATGGCTAGAGTTGATTAAAGATTATGAGCTAGTGATCGATTATCACCCGGGTAAGGCAAATGTTGTTGCTGATGCTTTGAGTAGAAAATCGTTATTTGCATTGAGAGCTTTGCACACTAGTTTGACATTATCAGATGATGGTTCTATTTTAGCTGAGTTGAGAGCTAAACCGACGTTTCTTAAAGAAATTTGTGAAGCTCAGAAGGATGACAGTGAGTTGCAAACCAAAAGAGTTCAGTGCGAGTCAGGTGTAGAGTCTGATTTTCAGATCGGTTCTGACGGTTGTTTGTTGTTCAGAGACAGAGTATGTGTACCAAAGAATGATGAGCTTATTAAGAAAATCTTACAGGAAACACATAGCAGTTCTTTGTCTATTCATCCAGGTAGTACCAAGATGTATAATGATTTGAAGAAAATGTATTGGTGGACAGGAATGAAAAGAAATATATCAGAGTTTGTTTCTAGATGCTTGATCTGTCAGCAGGTAAAGGCCGAACATCAGGTACCTTCAGGTTTATTGCAGCCTGTATTAGTTCCCAAGTGGAAATGGGATCGAGTTACTATGGATTTTGTGACAGGATTGCCTTCGACACCGAGAAAGAAAGATGCAGTATGGGTTGTGATTGATAAGTTAACAAAGTCAGCTCATTTTATCCCAGTTCGTATGGATTATTCACTTGACAAGTTGGCCGAGTTATATATTACAGAGATTATGAGACTACATGGAGTACCGTTATCGATTATCTCAAATAGGGATCCGAGATTTACCTCACGGTTTTGGAAGAAATTGCAGGAAGCTTTAGGTACAAAGTTGAGTTTTAGTACAGCTTTCCATCCTCAGACTGATGGTCAATCAGAGAGAGTTATTCAGGTACTTGAAGATATGCTTAGATGTTGTGTATTGGAATTTCAAAGTAGTTGGGAGAAATATTTACCGTTAGTAGAGTTTGCCTATAATAATAGTTATCAATCGAGTTTGAAGATGGCACCTTATGAAGCTTTGTATGGACGTAAATGTCGCACACCTTTGTATTGGACAGAGCTTAAGGAAAATCAGATTTACGGGGTTGATCTAGTCAAAGAAACAGAAGAAAAAGTAAAAGTCATCAGAGATTGCTTGAAAGTAGCTTCAGATAGACAGAAATTCTATGCAGATTTGAAAAGAAAAGACATTGAATTTCAAGTTGGTGATAGGGTATTCTTGAAAGTATCCCCGTGGAAGAAAGTTCTCAGATTTGGCAAGAAACGCAAATTAAGTCCCCATTGTATTGGACCGTTTGAGGTGATCGAGAGAGTTGGGCCATTGGCATATCGATTGGCTTTGCCAACTGAGTTAGAGAAGATTCATAATGTGTTTCATGTGTCTATGCTACGTCGTTATCGTTCAGATCCATCGCATGTGATTTTGCAAACAGAGGTTGAGATTCAGCCGGATATGACTTACGGGGAGGAACCAATAAAAATTCTAGCTCGAGAGGTTAAGCAATTAAGGAATAAAAGTATTGCACTTGTAAAAGTATTATGGAATAGGCATGGAATAGAAGAGGCTACATGGGAGCCCGAAGAGACTATGCGAAAACAGTACCCAAATCTCTTTACAGGTAAGATTTTCGGGGACGAAAATCCCTAAAGGGGGGAGAAATGTAACATCCCGGAATAGGGCCTAAACAGAATAGTGGTTGCGAAACCACAAATCCGAGTCAGTAAAATATTTTAATATTATTTTCAGTGCTTATAATGAGTGAATTATTATGTGTGAAATTTTCGTGATTTAATTTTATTGTTTGGGTGCTTAATTTAATAAAAGGGCTTAATCGCGTAAAATGAAAATTTAGTGGTTATTTTTAGAAGGGCCAAATAGTGGATGTTCTTTTAATATGGAGGTTTTATGTTGCAATTTTCCCAATAATAAAAGGTAGTGGACGGCAATGGGTTGATACATATCCTTATTGTACAAGTTTTATATATTAAATAATAAATGTAATTTAATAATAATATAATAGTAATAAAACATAAAAGAAGTGGGTGAACATCTTTTCTATCATTTTGTCTTCTTCATTGCCGAAACCAGAGAAGAAAGAAAGAGCTTGAGCTCTTAAACTTTCGGCCTTGCATGCTTGATTAAGGTATGTAATTGAGTTCGGTTTTCGATAATTTTTACGTTTTTGAGATCGTTGCTATGAGATCTACAAAACCCATGCTTGAATAATTGATTTTTAGTGAAGAGAGGTCAGGACTGTCAAACTGTGTAATAGAGGAGACTTTAACTAATAAACTGTACTAATTGGCCACACCAAAAATTCTGGAAAAATTATAGTAAGAAGATATATGAGTCTAGTTTCAGGGAAAATTTACGGATCTTGATTTCGAGTTTCGTAACTCGAGTTATAATTAATTTAGTGAACATGACGCAGACGGACAGTTTCAATTTTTATGCCCAGAACTAGTAAGTTAAGTCTAGTAATGCCTCGTGCTCGACTCCGGCAACGGTCTCGGGTAAGGGGTGTTACAGTATGAGCCTATAATGGGTGAGGATTGAGGAATCTGCTGGTTCAGGTACCCCTCTGTAGAGCCGAACTACATATAGTAAAATCTAAGAGCCTACCCTAGGTAGAATGCCGAAGCTCGGACGGTTACCTAGATAAGTGTTTGATGATATTCTACTTGCTCTGATTATGTGATACTGACTCGATTCGATTCATTGTTGTTTGCATGTCATTCCACATTAAAAGAGGTGTCGATTTCTGTTCGATTGCTAAGATAGGAAGTTTGCTATGGAAAACAATTTTCTTGATAAAGTAGAAGACAATGCGGCCGTACGCGTATGGTCAGAAAAGTTACAGTTGAAAAAAGGAGACAGTTTAGCTGAAGGTTATACGTCGAAGCTGTGGGACTTCACCCGTATTAGCGTGACGCAAAATGAGCTACGAGAGTTGCGCGACATCTGGACTCATTGGGAATGTGAGGCTAAACAAATGTTCTACCACAGTTATGGTGATATCTCTTACTTACTCGATGTCAAGATAGATAAACACATGTTTCGGGCTATGGTTCAATTTTGGAATTCTGCCTACAGTTGTTTCAGTTTCGGGAAAGTAGATTTGGTGCCGACCATAGAAGAGTATACCACCTTGCTTCGTAGTCCCAAGGTACAAGTTGATAAGGTTTATATTAGGCCTGCTTATATTCCTCCTTTTGCCAAGAAATTGATGAAGATTACTGGAATGAGCGAACAGTGGATCTCAGCTAGAATTCAGCAAAAAGGCGAGGGGAGATGTATCCCTTGGGCAAATTTAAAGGATCTAATTTTGACACACCCTGATGTGAAAAGGAAAGTTGATACTTTCGCCTTAAGCATCTATGGATTAGTTATTTTCCCCAAAACCCTGAGACACATAGACGAAGCAGTTGTAGATCTGTTTGACCGGCTGGATAAGCAAGTTACACCTGTCCCAGCAATCCTGGCAGAAACTTTCAGATCGTTAAACGCATGCCGCAGAGCAGGAAAGGGGAGGTTTATTGGATGTGCACAGTTATTAACCGCATGGTTTCACGCCCATTTTTGGAAGATGGAGAAAGCCTCTTATCGACCCTTTCGTGAGGACTATTCACCGTTAAAGAAGGAAATAGCCGTGTTAAGACGAAAAGATATAAAAGAAGAGGAATGGATGACGATTCTTCAGAATCTGCAGGAAGAAAACATTGAGTGGAAAGCTCCATGGATGATGCCTGAAGAGATACTTTATAGATGCGGAGATTTTAATTGGGTCCCTTTACCCAGAATTTGGGGAGCCGTCGGATACACCTCTCTACTGGCAACAAGACAATATAAGTCTAAGCAGTTTGTACCAACAACGCATGGTTTGGCCCAAAGTGAATTCTCTTATTCGGGAGAGAGTTACAAG
The DNA here is from genome assembly GCA_005393395.2 of Gossypium australe. Taxonomy (NCBI): domain Eukaryota; kingdom Viridiplantae; phylum Streptophyta; class Magnoliopsida; order Malvales; family Malvaceae; genus Gossypium; species Gossypium australe. The sequence continues at coordinate 23,746,964 of CM016626.1, forward strand.
AAGAAGATTACGGAAGTCGCGAACGCTTGGAAGCAAACACATCGGATGAAGAGAATAAACGTGGGTAAAATGGTGACCGCTGAGTATGAAGCGTGGTTGAGTAAAAGAACTAATGATAATATTCCGGGTCCAACTTTAGGTGATGTTCGATCAACGGAAGAATGTCTGCGAGTAGTTCCGACTGAGCTAGAGATTATAAGGCAAGATTTTGCGAAGCAAAGTTTAGAACTCGAGAAGAAGATCGAGCAATTGGAGGAGGAAAAAATGCATTTGAAATGGGATGTGGAGACACAAAAGGCAGAAGCGGAAGAGTTAAGAAAAAGGAAAAGTGAAACTGAGGAAGATCTGAATAGTTTAAAGAAGGACTACAAGAAGATGCGCCTCTCAATGAGAACTGCGGGGCTAGGAAAGACTTCAAGTCAATGGAGACAAGAGTTGCGGGAAGAAAAAAATAAGACCGAGCAATGGGAAAGGAAATTTCAAGAAATGAAAGCCCAGAAGGAGAATCTAGAAAGGCAAATGTTAGAAAGCCAAAACGGAAGAAACGAATTGAAGTCTAGAGTGGCAGAGTTGGAAAGGTCACTTAACTATCATCGAAACCGTAGCTCGGTAAAAGAGTTAAAAGCGAGTCTGAACGAAATGGAAGAGATGAAAAGGAAGATTGAAGAGTCGGAAATGGCCTTGCTAAAATGCCAAAACCATATCAAGATTCTAGAGTTAAATGAAGAGCGAAGAGAAACGGAGCTGCAATATTCTCGCAACCAAGTCAGAGATAGAGATTACCTCATGGGGGAAGCTATAACCCAGATACGAGAGATAGCTGGATATGTACGGACCTTAGCCATACAAGTTGATGTACTGAGCATGCAGTTCGAGACACGGTCGGATCAGGGACGAGAATTAGCCTCTCTACTTACGAAGATTAAAGCCTTAGGGGTCAGGGCAAGGCCGTATTTGTAATCTATTCTATGTAAAGAGCTTTGTTTTCAAAATAAAGTTTCCTATATGGAATTGAATCAGAGTCGATGCCTCTTTGTATTCATGCATTGCACATATCACATTGCATTACACGGCATCATATGCATTGAGGACCATTAAAAGATTCTAATAATAAAAATTTTTCAGCGCCCTGGAAACCGACGAAAACCAACCCATCATACATTATTATAATACCCGTCGTAAGGCAAAAACAATGGATCAGAGAATAGAAAGACTGAAACAGATGCAGAAGGATATGCGAGATCAGTTGCAAGCTCAAGTGCAGGAACAATTAGCGAAGATACAAGAAGAAATGAAGGATCAGATGCTCGAATCCCAAAATAACATAATGAACCAGTTGACCCAGCTATTGGCCGGAGGATCTAACAAAGGAAAGAGCACTAGCGACGACAATGAAAAATCTCCCCACCCTTCGAGTCCTACTCCAACTCATACCCAAGTACAATCAGAGGCCAACCCACAAATGACCCATGTTACCATCAGACCCCAATATCAAGCCGGTACGTCGACGCCAATGAATTTCCCAATGAGCTCGGGCTCCCGTCCAGGGGATCATCCAACTAATCCCGCAGTCCCCGACCTCGACGACCTAGCAGAAACGGAGAGGGCAAAGGTAGATATGTCTAAAAAATTCGAAGAACGGTGTAAGTGGATAGAAGAGAAGCTTAGGGCAATGGAGAGCGCAAGCCACCGTGGCGGGGTTAATGCTAAAGACCGGAGCTTAGTCCCAGACATAATACTCCCGCCAAAGTTTAAGACTCCGGAGTTCAAAAAATATAATGGGACTAGTTGCCCTGAGGCTCACATAACGATGTTCTGTCGAAAGATGGCAGGATACGCTGAGAATGATCAACTGTTAATTCACTGCTTTCAAGACAGTTTGGTCGGATCGGCGGCCAAATGGTATAACCAGCTAAGCCGCGCTCAAGTTAACTCATGGGAAGATTTGGCACAAGCTTTTACGAAGCAATATGGCTACGTAACAGACATAGCGCCGGATAGAATAACATTGCAAAACATAGAGAAGAAGCCAAGTGAGAACTTCAGGCAGTATGCCCAGAGGTGGAGGGAAGTAGCTACACAAGTCCAACCACCCCTCACGGAGAAAGAAACTGTCAAGCTGTTTATCAGTACTTTGAGGGCCCCGTTTATCACCCACATGGTAGGGAGCACAACTCAAAGCTTCACAGATATAGTCATGGCGGGGGAGATGATCGAAAACGCCATAAGAGGTGGAAGAATCAAAGCGAGTGAGGCTACTAGGAGATCCATTCCTAGAAAAAAGGATAACTAAGTAAACAATATGAGTACGTACAATAAAGGATACTCGAAAGTAGTTACCATTAATTCACCAAAAATCGTGGCTGCTAGGCAACAAGAGGCGACAAGACAAGAACCAAGCCCAAAGCAAAACTTTGAGAAGCTCCAGTTTACACCAATCCCAATGACGTATGGGGAGCTATATCAACGTTTATTCAATGAGCACGTCGTAGCCCCATTCTACCTGAAGCCGCTACAACCCCCATACCCTAAATGGTATGACCCCAGCGCTGAATGCGAATATCATGCTGGAGTAGCGGGCCACTCCATAGAGAATTGCACTGCCTTCAAAAAGGTAGTCGAAAGGCTCATCAAGGCAGGAATCGTAGAGGTTGACAATACGCCTGGTTTAGGGAACCCGTTACCCAATCATGGGGATAAAGTGATAAATGCGATCGGGAAGGATAGAGCTAGAAAGACCAAGGAAAACATCTCGGATGTGAAGACCCCGTTAATAACAGTTTGGAGGGAAATGTTAAAAAGAGGGCTGATAAAGTCAAGTCTCGAAGGAAAAGGTGAAGAACACGAGAATTACTGTGCATTCCATGAAGGTGAAGGACATGAGATCCAGGACTGCACAGAATTTAGACTATTGGTGCAAAGCTTCATGAACAATAAAGAGTTAGAATTTTATGAAGAAAGCTCAGAGGAGGGGAACATACATGCGACAGAAAGAGAATTGACTCGTCAAAAGGATAAGTTTCCGAAGATCATTATTTCCAGCCCGAGAAACCCAGAAAGCGGAGCTCAAACGGCGCCTAAGATTATAATCAAGAAACCAGTATCCTTCCCTTACAAGGATGACAAGAAGGTACCCTAGAGCTATAATTGTAATGTAACAACACCAGGAGTAGAGAGCTCAGCTAGCATTGTCAATGAAAGCCGAAGTAAAGTATCCCATACGTAAAGAGGGAGGTGTTACGACTCACCAGGCATTAGAATAAATACGGCAAAATTAAAGGCTACGGCAGTCGAACCAGAGGAAGAACCTAGCACCCTTGTCAATGTACCTGTGAGGGAAGAAGAGGCAAAAGAATTTTTGAAATTCTTAAAGCATAGTGAGTACAGCGTAGTGGAGCAGCTGCGTAAGCAACCGACCCGTATTTCAGTGCTAGCTTTACTGCTGAGTTCGGAGGTACATCGAGAGGCGTTGATAAAAGTACTGAACGAAACTTACGTTACCAAATATATATCTGTCAATAAACTTGACCGATTAGTTGGCAACATAAGTGCTGATAACTTCATCTCCTTCAGTGATGATGAAATTCCATCTGGGGGCATGGGATCAACCAAGGCCTTGCATATAACTACTCGTTGTAAGGGATCTATCCTACCGAACGTGTTAATTGACAACGGGTCGGCCTTGAATGTTTTACCATTGTCGACTTTGAAAAGGTTGCCAATAGACAGTTCTCACATGAAGTCGTGCCAGAACATAGTGAGGGCGTTTGATGGCACCGAGAGGAGAGTGATGGGAAAGATAGACATACCGTTACAAATCAGGCCGAATACATATGAAGTAGATTTTCTGGTGATGGATATCAAGCCCTTGTACAATTACTTATTGGGAAGACCCTGGATTCATTCGGCAGGGGCAGTACCTTCATCCCTCCATCAAAAACTAAAATTGGTGGCAGATGGTCGATTAGTCACCATCAACGCGGAAGAAGACATCATAGCAACAGTTACCAATGACGCACCATATGTGGAGGTGAATGAGGAGGCCGTTGAATGCTCTTTTCGATCTTTAGAGTTCGTCAATGCGACATTCATTCGTGAGGGGGCTAAAATTCCGGTACCCAAGATATTCAATACCACGAAGATGGGCCTACAAATGATGGTCAAGAGTGGAGCCTTACCGGGAAGAGGGCTAGGCAGATGTCTCTAGGGTGAAGTTCAAGCTCCATCATTGAAAGAGAAGAGAGACCACTTTGGCCTGGGTTTTAAGCCAAATGCTAGCGAAATGAGAAGGGAAATAGAGAAGAAGCAAGAGAGAAGAAGGGCACGATTGAATGGGGAAGAGGTTATGTGGGAACCAATGACGTTCCCTCATATATCCCAAACCTTTGTATCTGGAGGAATAATTCACCCCGAGAGAGGGTTGTCGAATGAAGGTCCTCACATCAATGCTATAGACGAAGGAGAAACTGGACAAAGGAACCTGGCGGGCATTCGTCCTTATGAACCTGGGAATGCTTTGAACAATTGGACTGTGGAGGAATTGCCTGTAGTTTTTAGAAATTCCACAGAGTAATGTTCGAGAACGCATTTGTTGTTTTAAGCCTAAGAACAATAAAATTTCTTTTGTGAAACAGGCTAATGATTCAGAAGTCTTTATTTGAATGAAATGCATTTTGATTCATTATGGAAAATATTTTGTGTTTTTTCTTCTTCTTTTTTTCTCATTCATGGCATGAATAATTGTCCGCGAATTCATTCTTCATACATTTTGGCACCCATTACAGATCCCTAGATATCAATGATGTAAGCAACGATACTACAGACCTAGAGGCCCATTTTGAGCATGACATGTGTTTAGAAGAATCTCAAGATTTTGAAGGTGACAGAGATGGTGACTTGTCTCCGGATCTGTTAAGAATGGTACAACAGGAAAAGAAACAAATCTTATCCCTTGATGAGGAAGTAGAGAACATATCCTTAGAAGAAGGAAAGATGGTGAGAATCGGAGCACGCATAACCGAGGAAACGAAACAAAACCTGGTGGAGTTATTGCGGGAATTCAAAGATGTCTTTGCGTGGTCCTATCAAGACATGCCGGGTCTAAGTACTGATATTGTAGTACATCGCCTCCCCATAAAGGAAGAATGTAAGCCAATACAGCAAAAACTACGAAGGATGAGGCCTGACGTAGTATTGAAAATAAAGGAGGAAGTAAAGAAACAGCTTGATGCTGGTTTTCTACAGGTGGTCAAATACTCAGACTGGGTGGCCAATATCGTTCCTGTCCCGAAAAAAGATGGAAAGGTCCGGATGTGTGTAGACTATAGAGACCTGAATAAAGCCAACCCAAAAGACAATTTCCCTTTGCCTCATATTGACACGTTGGTGGATAACACGGCAGGGTACTCGTGGTTCTCTTTTATGGATGGATTTTCCGGATATAATCAGATCAAGATGCACCCTGAGGACATGGTGAAAACCACTTTCATAACGTTATGGGGCACCTTCTGTTATAAAGTAATGCCTTTCGGGCTGAAGAATGCAGGGGCAACATACCAAAGGGCCATGGTAACCTTGTTCCACGACATGATGCACAGAGAGATTGAAGTATACGTGGATGATATGATCGCCAAATCTCGAACAGAAAAGGAACACATCGAAGTTTTGAGGAAATTGTTTTTAAGATTGAGAAAGTTCCAATTGAAGCTTAACCCGACCAAGTGTACTTTTGGAGCTCGGTCAGGGAAACTACTGGGTTTCGTGGTCAGCGAGAAAGGGATCGAAGTTGACTCGGATAAGGTCAAAGCTATACAAGATTTGCCTCCACCACGCACTCAAAAAGAAGTTCGAGGTTTTCTTAGAACATTAAATTACATTGCTCGGTTCATTTCACAATTAACCGAGAAATGCGATCCTATATTTCGTCTTCTCAAGAAACACAACCAAGGGGTATGGGACGAAGAATGCCAGAGAGCTTTTGACAAAGTCAAACAATATCTGTCAACTGCCCCAGTGCTATCTCTACCAAATCCAGATAGGCCACTGATACTGTATCTATCAGTGTTCGCTAACTCCATGGGATGTGTACTTGGTCAACGTAATGAGTCAGGAAGGAAAGAAAAGGCGATATACTATCTCAGCAAAAAGTTTACCGAATGTGAAATGAGATATTCGTCGATCGAAAAACTATGTTGCGCCTTGATCTGGGCAACCCGAAGGCTAAGGCAGTATATGTTATACCATACGACCTAGTTAATTTCGAAGCTTGACCCATTGAAATATATGATGGAGTCAACTGCTCTGAACGGGAGGATGGCAAGGTGGCAGATTTTGCTATCTGAATTTGACATAGTCTACGTGAATCAAAAGGCTATAAAAGGGAGTGCAATAGCAGAATTTCTGGCCAACAGAGCCTCAGAAGATTATGAGCCTTTGAGCTTTGAATTCCTCAATGAAGAGTTGATGTATGTGGCAAATGTTGAAGAAATTCCGTGGAAGTTGAACTTTGATGGAGCGTCTAATGCTGTGGGAAATGGAATTGGGGCAATCTTGGTGTCCCCTAGTGGTGATCATCATCCACTCACAAGCGGATTGGATTTTGATTGCACAAATAACATGGCAGAATATGAAGCTTGTATCATGGGAATTCGAGCAGCCATAGAGCGGAAGATCAGGGTGCTAGAAGTCTATGGAGATTCTGCACTAGTGATTTATCAACTCAAAGGTGAATGGGAGACCCGAGATCCTAAACTAAGTGAATATCGGAAGATAGTTTTGGGATTGATTAAGGAGTTTGACGACGTCACTTTTAATTATCTCCCACGTGATGAAAACCAGATGGAAGATGCCTTGGCAACTCTGGCTTCTATGATTAAGGTAAACCGGCCAGAAGATATGAGACCCATCCAGATGAGTATTCTCGAAGTCCCAGCCTATTGTTGTAATCTGGAAGATGAGGAAAGAGATGGTCACCCTTGGTATCAAAATGTGTTGCAATATATAAAAAATGTGAATACCCGAAGCATGCAACTGAGAATGAGAAAAGGACGCTCAGGAGATTGGCCTCTGACTATGTCTTAGATGGGGACATCCTCTACAAAAGGAGAAAAGATCAGGTGTTACTGAGATGCGTTGATGCTATAGAGGCCAGGAAAATCCTAGAAGAAGTTCATGAAGGCGTTTGTGGAACACATGCCAATGGTTTTACAATGGCCAGGCAGATCATGAGGTTTGGATATTATTGGTCCACCATGGAAGGAGATTGCATCGACTATGTTAAGAGGTGTCATAAATGTCAGATTTATGGAGATAAAATTCATGTGCCTCCGTCACCTTTACACGTGATGACTTCCCCATAGCCCTTTTCCATGTAGGGCATGGATGTTATTGGACCAATCTCACCGAAGGCTTCTAACGGGCATCGATTCATTTTCGTAGTCATTGATTACTTCACCAAGTGGGTAGAAGCTGCCTCGTATGCCAATGTCACAAAATCAGCAGTCAGTAAATTCTTAAAAAAGGAGATCATATGTCGTTATGGAATGCCTGAGAGAATTATATCTGACAACGCATTGAACCTGAACAACAGCACCATAGCAGATGTTTGCAGCCAATTCAGTATCAAACACCACAACTCCTCTCCATACCGCCCAAAAATGAATAGTGCAGTAGAAGCAGCCAACAAAAACATCAAGAAGATAATAGGGAAGATGACCGAGACTTATAGGGATTGGCATGAGAAATTACCATTTGCACTCTATGCTTATCGAACGTCGGTCAGAACCTCTACTGGGGCAACACCTTTCTCGTTATTCTATGGGATGGAGGCAGTCCTACCCATTGAAGTGGAAATACCTTCTCTTCGAGTTTTGTCAGAAATAAAGCTGGATGAAGCTGAATGGATCCAGGCTCGATACGACCAATTGAACTTGATTGAAGAAAAAAGGCTAAGGGCTATCCGTCACGGTCAGATGTACCAAAAGCGAATGATGCAAGCCTATGATAAAAAGGTGCGCCTGAGGGAGTTTAAGGAAGGAAATCTTGTACTGAAAAAGATCATTCCCATACAAAAGGATTTCAGGGGAAAATGGATGCCGAATTGGGAAGGACCATATGTGGTGAAGAAAGCCTTCTCTGGAGGTGCACTGATTCTGACCGAAATGGATGGGAAAAGCTTAACCAATCCTATAAACTCAGATTCAGTCAAGAAATACTATGCTTGAAGAGGCCAAGATGAAAACCCGTAAAGGGCGCTTTGAGACAAAAAAAACGGAAAAGCCAAGATGAAACTCACAAAAGGGCGCCTCGGATTCAAATGATCTTACTACACCTGAATAGATGAGGAATGAAGTTGGGGCATCAACAAAGTACTTTGAGTCATCTAAACACATGCTAGGCCCAAAATAGTCTTCATAAAGTTTATATCTAGAAGCCCAATCAATGATATCCAGGGCACCTGACCTTTTGTTATCTTTGATACTTTTTTTTCAAGACATGTTCTCTAATAGCTTTTCTTGTATTTCGGATAATTTATTCGACTTTCTTTCGAAATCAATTCATTGCCACATATTGCATTAAAATAATGAGTGATGAACTAATAACTTCACAAAAGAAGTTCTATACATTACTTTGGAAATTTCTAGATAAAGCAGGAAACCAAAGCAGGACAGTGGTTTAAAATTCCCCAAGCACGTGACAGGACTGAATTCTTTGTGCAGTTCAACAGTTGTGATTGAAGCATACCGTTGGGTCATTTAGAGGATGGTATGGCAGGCCAATTGTGGTAAAATGAATCGAATGATAGACAGAAAAAGTTGAAGTTCCCAGGAGGGATGATTTGATATACGACTTACAGCTCACGAGCCCAAAATTACCATAAGGGCCAAATGTTTAAGAAAATGATGCTTCAAGATGAACGAAGACGAAACCTTGAAGGATAAATAAGCAATAACGCCTTGAAAAAGAATCAAACTCATAATATGTTTGCATCATAGTATGTCTAAATAGGAGCATTTGACTCACTTTGATCATGACATCCTAATCATTAGGCATAAGCATGCACCCATTCTACAGGTTATGTCCTCGAGAGGACAGTGTAGTAAGGTGGTCGAAGACAGCAAATTGGGCGATCCTGATGTTTCAGGAGCAGATTGAAGATAGCAAGTTTGGCATTCCTGATGTTGCAGGAGCAGATTGAAGATAACAAGTCTGGCATTCCTGATGTTGCAGGAGCAGACTGAAGATAACAAGTCTGGCATTCCTGATGTTGCAGGAGCAGATTGAAGATAGCAAGCCTGGCTTTCCTGATGTTGCAGGAGCAGATTGAAGATAGCAAGCCTGGCTTTCCTGATGTTGCAGGAGCAGATTTGTAACACCCCTAACCCCGAACCATCGTCGGAACAGGGTTACGAGGCATTACCGGACATATCAGACAATTTACAAATATAAATTTTGTTTAATATAAATTTCGGCAACATTTCTGCTTATTATTATATAAAACCCCCTGTAAATTAAACCATATTCATTTCAATCATAACCAATTCATTCCATATATTTATTTTCTATTCCAAATACCTTCTAATCAAACTCAATCAATATAATATCAACTTAAATTTATCAAAATATTAGTTAGATTAAAATAAATATACTTCATTCATTATAATTCTTAAACTTGTAATACTAACATTTTTAACCATTTACATTCAAAACATAATAACCTTTATACACAACCTACGTACATGCCACATTATGAAAAGGAAATATACATCACCAAAAGTTTGCTGAAGTCGGGTCTGGCTTCGGATGCTGGTTCAGTATTTGACTTCTACAACCTGCGCACGGAAACAACCGTACGCTGAGTATACATATACTCAGTGGTATTACCATAATTCAAATTATAAACATAATAATCATATCATTAATTCATATAACTTTAATTTAACTAAACCAATTCAAACATAACTTTCATATAAGTTTGTCCTTCTCAATATATTCATACAATTCAATTTTAGCTATTCAACAATTGAAATAATACACAATCATGTTGAGCCACTATCCATTTCTTGAACCAATGGTTCATATTTTCTATTCTCATACTCATATTCCAATCACATTTTTTTTTCAGTTCATGTTCTATTTTCGCATTTCTTCCAATGGCTCAACCATTTCATTTTATTCAATTTAACTTTTTCCTTATTTACCCCTATTAACAGACTCGGACTTTAACGGATACACGGATTCCAACCCAAACACACCAGTACGGCACATTGTGCCTAAAACGGTACATAGTACCTGATCAGTATACGACACATAAGTGCCTGAAACGACACACGAGGTGCCTGATACGACACACGAGGTGCCTAAAATACGACACATAAAGTGCCTGATTTACGACACATAAAGTGCCTGATCGGCAAAGCCGATAAATCCCGTACTCTTCCAAATCCTATGGCATGCCAATTATATCCGACTCAGCCCGACTAGTTAATAGGGTATTTCAATTCTCAATTTCATTTTCATTTTCATAACAAATTCAATTTCAATATCAATTACACTTTTCCATTTCAAACCACATACAATTCAATTTCAATACATATTCATCATTCAACTCAATTTCCATTCAATTCAATAAAAACACTTACCTTATAATTTACTTACCATATTCATAAATTAATCTAACATTTAATGAATAAATAAATAGTTTGAATTATAGTAATACAAACCCGAATTTGCTTGGTTATTCCTCGGTAACCTTCTCCTTTCCTTTGTGGGTTGATGCCTCGAGTTCCTTTTTAGCTACGAAAATAATAATAATTTACATTATTAATTACAAAATTAAATTACAATAAATAATTGAATTTTATTCAATTTCTACTCTTCCTCTTCATTCCACATCCTTTATACACAATTCTATTATTTACTTATAAGTTCTTTCAAAGCTGTCTACCTGAGTCATTGTCACTAAATTATCTATATCTTGAATTACAGAATTCCAAATTAAGATCCGTAAATTTTCTATGAAACTAGACTCACATATCTTCTTGCCATAAAATTTTCAGAATTTTTGATTTAGCCAATAAGTACAGTTTATTCTTTGAAATCACCCCTATTCTGTTGTCTGACAGTTCCGATCACTCTTTGCTAAAATTTAATTATCTTTTTGTACAGAATTCAAATCATGTTATGGTTTATTTCTTATAAAACTAGACTCATTAAGGAATCTAACCATATAAATTATGTTCCCAAATTATTTTTATACAATTTTTAATGATTTTTCCAAGTCAGAACAGAGGATCTCGAAATCACCCTGAACTAGTTTCACTAAAATTTAAATATCTCATAATACAGAACTTATTTTCTTTCTCTGTTTCTTTCATATGAAAATAGACTCAATAAGCTTTAATTTCATACCTCACTCAACTTCTAATTCCACTTCTACGATTTTTGGTGAATTTTCAAAGTTGCTCTACTGCTGCTGTCCCCAAACTGTTTTCTTATAACTTATTTTGCAATTAACTCCTAATTAAGTTTACTTATTTCTTAACTTAATTCATGCTTTGATTCTACTTAAATTCCTTCCATATTCAACTTGATTATATAATTTTCATAATAAAACCCTAATTCATAATTTCTTCCAAATTAATCCCTATAGTAGAAAACTTATAGCTTACTTTACAATTTAATCCTTTTACTAATTCTAACTTAGATTTCATCTAATTTAATCCATAATTCATCTTTTTCTTCAACATAAACTATATTTAAAAACCTAAAAACTCTCAAAATACCAACTTAGTTTCATCAAAATCTTGCTTTAAAGCTTCTAAAACATCAAAATTAAGAGAATAGAACTTGATTGACTTACCTAATTAAACTCCAAGCTTTAAAACCTCAATTTTCCCTTTTCTTTTTCTTTCTTTCTTTCCTTTCACCTGTTTCGAAAACTTCTCTGTTCTTTTCTGTTCTTCTTTGTTTCTTTTTATTATTTCATTTACTTTATTTTGTAATATAATATTATATTAATATAGTTATTTAATATTAATAATAATATATTTTAATACATAAAAATCTCAGATTTTTATGCATGTATGCCGCCTCAACTTATGCTAAATGGCATATTTGCCATTTTGATCCTTTTTATTTTCTTTTAATCTACAATTAGACTTTTACTCCTTATTCAATTTGATCCTTTTTCCTAATTACTTTAAATTAAGCTAAATTCACTAAATAAAAATCTAATTAAACACACTATTAGACTCATAATTACTCCTAATAATTATTTACTAACTCGGTTTACTAAGACGGAGGCCCGATAACATATTTTTTTTTCTGGTGCCCACGGATTTTGGGTCGTTACAAGATTGAAGATAGCAAGTCTGGCATTCCTGATGTTGCAGGAGCAGATTGAAGATAGCAAGTCTGGCTTTCCTGATGTTGCAGGAGCAGATTGAAGATAGCAAGTCTGGCATTCCTGATGTTGCAGGAGCATATTGAAGATAGCAAGTCTGGCGTTCCTGATATGGCAGGAACAGACTGAAGATAGCAAATCTGGCGTTCCTGATGTTGCAGGAGCAGACTGAAGATAGCAGATTTAGCATTCCTGAAGTTGCAGGAAGCAGATCGAAGACATCAGTTTGGTGATCCTGAAGTTTCAGGAGCAGATTGAAGATAGCAAGTCTGGCATTCCTGATGTTGTAGGAGCAGACTGAAGATAGCAAGTCTGGCGTTCCTGATGTGGTAGGAACAGACTGAAGATAGCAAATATGGTGTTCCTGATGTTGCAGGAGCAGACTGAAGATAGCAGATTTAGCATTCTTGAAGTTGCAGGAAGCAGATCGAAGACATCAGTTTGATGATCCTGAAGTTTCAGGAGCAGATTGAAAACATCAAATCTGGCAATCCTGATGATTCAGGAACAGATTGAAGACAACAAATCTGTCAATCCTGATGTTTCAGGAGCAGATTGAAGATAGCGTCTAGCAGTCCTAATGATGCAGGTGCAGATCGAAGACATCAAACCTTATATCCCTGAAGTTGCAGTGGAGCAGTGGAGCAGATTAAAATGACGGATCCTATACCTCTGAAATTGCTGTAGGACGGATCGAAGATCTTATCTCTCTGAAGTTGCAGTAGAGCAAATCAAAACAAACCTTATCCCCTTTGAAGTCACAGTAGATGAAGGGGTCAAAACGAGGCTACCAGAGGAAAATGAGCACTAAGAAGTCAAGACTCTGTGGGTCCCGACAAATTTGGGCTTTCTTTATGTCTTTGCTCTATTCTCGTTACACGACAATGAGCAAAGAGGGGCAGCTGTACAAAGCCCAAATAGTCAGGGCCCACAAATAAAACAAATAAATTTTAGATGGCCCAAAACCCTAATGGCCCAGTTAGGCCCGAAACTAATCAAGATTAGGGAACCCTAGGGTTCCCTCTCCTCTGATGCGCCGCAAGCCTTCCCTTGATGCGCCGCACTCCACTCAGCGCACCGCCGCCCCACTCACCAGTCACCATGGCCTCCACTAGCACCTGAAAACACGCAAAAAAGGAGCCAACGCAGTAGCAACAAAGAAAAAAGGAAAAATAATGTATTTTATTTTCTTTTTCAGCTTTATAAAAGCCGAATAATCCATTGTAATAGGGGGATTTTTTTTCCATTTTCTCTAAATCAAAAAATACAAAAATAACAGCCAAGATTAAAACAAAAAAAACAAAACGCAAAGTTTCGAAGGTATTCCTTTTTTTTTTCTTTTTTGAATCTTTTATTTCGCAAATATACGTATATATAGAAAATATATAAAATAAAAAATAAAAAAGGAAGAAAAATATACCTTTTTGCGAATTCCGGCCACCGTGTGCATTGGCCGGCGACGGTGGCCGGGGACTCGTCGGAATCCTGCCGGAAATCGCCCAGGCCAAGAGGGAGGAAGAGAGAATCTGTTTTTTTTTTTAGTGAGGGCTGAAAATGTTTTTTTTTCAAAGGTTTTTACTATTTATACTGAAAGCAAAATGGCGTCGTTTTGCTCTGACCATTTAAATACCAAAACGGCGTCGTTTCAAGCTTCGACCCGATTACCCGACCCGCTCCAGGTAGGATCCGCGTGTTTTTTTAGCTGAGGGGTTTATTGCGCTTTCGGTCCTTCCGCAATTTTTGTCTTTAAAATTAAGTTTTATGTTATTTCAATTTTGGCCCATAAATTTCTCGCAGTTTATAATTCGGTCCTTTAAAACGCTGCGCTTAATCACTTGGGGAAAATTGCGCTCCTCGTCCCCTAGTTTTTCGCGCGCACTGCAATTTAGTCCCTTTATTGTTTATGTTACCTAATTTGACTCTTTTATTTCCGTTTTACATTCAATTTGGCCCATTTATTAGCTTGCAATTTTTATTTATTATTGCTATTGCTTTATATTTTCATTTTTATTATTATCAATTATTATTATTATTATTATTACTATACTATTATTTTATTATTCTTATTATCCTATTATGTTATTATTCCTTCTATATTACTATTATTGTACTATTACCTACTACTACTACTACTTATTATTATTATTATTATTATTTACCTTTTTGTTATTATTTCGATTATTATTATTAACGCACTATTACTCGTATATACTTACTACTATTATAACTATTACTTATTATTATTAGTAGTAGTATTATCATTATCACTATTATAATTATAATTATTATCACTATTATTATATTTATATTATTATATGGTACATACTTTATATCAGTATTATTATTTTATTATTATCACTATATTCATATTAGTACATTGTACATATTTTACCTTAAGCTTACTATTATACCTATAACTATACTGTACATATTATTACTATTTTATTATTATTACTGTGCCATTTACTATTATCATCGTTATTATATTATTATGTTGTACATATTACTATTATTATTATTATTTTATTTATCATTACTATTATTATTATTATTATTATTATTATTATTATTATTATTATTATTATTATTATTATTATTATTATTATTATATTCATGTTATCATATTGTATGTGTTTTTTTTTATCTCGATCTTTACTAACACCCTCTAGCTTTTTTTTTATTATTATTTCAATGCCGTTTTCTTTATTTTTATAGTTTTCTATATTTTATTACCAGTATTGTTGATAATGTTTTCGTCATTTCACGTGGATCAACGGTTTTAAATCGCAACTCGACATTTGTTTGATTCATACAAAAAAGAGGTAATATTTGCGTGTTTAGAAGGCCGGAAAATTACATCCTAACGTTTTGGGTGTCGATCTTTTCGTCCGACTAAATACTCAAATATCCTTTTCTTTTACATGCCTTGAAGATTAAAGATGATCTCGGTGTCGAAATATAAGGGTGTTACATCCTAACGTGCTGGGTGTGATACTTTTATTCCTTCGAAGCGAGTTAATCTTGAGATTCAATCCTGATTCAATTAGCCATTTTTTTTGAAAGTTTTACCCTAAATATCTCCAAAGTTTCGACATTAGGACAACATTAATCAATTTGGTACCAACTTTGGGCGTTGAAAGGGTGTTAACCCTTCCTTGCACGTAACCGACTCCCGAATCCGCTTTCTCGAATTTCGCAAACCAAAAAATATCTTTATAGGTGACCCAATCACACCTAAATAAAAAGGATCGGTGGCGACTCCATATTTTTAAAAATAGATTCCCGTTTTTTAAAACCCCTTTTAAGGATGGTTTCGACAATCATGATGGTAAGAATCATAGTTAGAAAATTGATTGCTCAATCGATATCATAAAATTAAAATTAAATTGGATTAGTAAAAAATTAATTTAAAATGCCAAAAAAAATTATTCCAACTAGTTAAAACTATTTTAAATATTTAATTTTATTAACTTTCACGTAGAATTTTTAGATTTATATATATTATGATTCACCAGTTGAATTACTAATCTAATTCTCACAACATTGGCCAATATCCACCACTAATCGTCACCTTGGAAGCAATTGACAACCACCATCAAAGTAGCCGACTCCCATCATTGTCCCCAAATCCATTTTTTGCTATTTCTTATTTTGTATAGACTAGGGTGTCAATGAATTGAGCTAATCATATATATATATATATATATATATATATTAATATTAATATATTTTATATTGACTCAAATTTAGTTTAATCTAAAATATAAGTTTTAAAATTTGTCAAATCTCATCCATATTTACAAATGATTAAACAAAACTTATTTTAAATTTGTTCATATTATATTTAATTTAATATGCTTTCTTTTTATTAAAAATTTGAACATAAACCACTTCATATTTTTAATGTTTACATTAGATTTAATTTATACAAATTAAATTTAAAATATATAAAAATAAAACATAACAATATATTACAAAAATATAAAACAAGTCAAACTTAAATTTGGAGTGTTGAAATCTAAGTCATATGTTAAACATACTTAATAATTTTATCTAAATCTATTTTTAAAATATCATATTTTTATTTAAACCTTCATATTTTATGAATAAACCCAATAACTTCACCATCAAACAAGTTTAATATCAGTCAAGTATACTCGTGAGATTTATTCTTCTCCATAACTTATTCCCTCCTCTGATTCTTCCAATTCAACTGAAAATGTTTTCTCTTTTTTTCCTCGAATGCTGCTGCTATTTGATTCTTTTTTATTCTGTTTATTTTATAATTTTGAAATGGATTTGTTTAAAAAAAATTAAAGTATTTTGTAATTTTCTTGCTATAAAATATCACATTTGAAATAAATACGAAAGAGTGGTAAGATAAAAAGAAAATAAACAAAGAGAAATAACATTTTTTTAGAGTGATTTTACTTTTGAAATAAATTAAAAAAAAAGAAGAAGAAGAGAGCATTCAAACAAACTTTCAGAAGCCTTTATTTTATTTTTGAATTTTTCAAAAGAAATATTTTGGGTAAATGGAACCAGAATTTTTTGAAGTTTAAAGCAAGGTAGCTCTTAATTTTCCGCGGAATTCAACGGTTAAAGACTAAATATGAAAAAGAAAATGATATTAATGAGCAGGAGTAGAAATAAAAGTAGAATTTTAGAAATTAAGTATTGACGTATGTTGACCGACCAAATGTATAGGAATAGGACCCACCCTTGTTAAATATATGCAACAAAAGCCATCAGCCTCCAATTTGGAAGAACAAACCAATGGCTGCTGTTAAATCTTTTATTATCGTCCGCCCAGTATCTCCAAACTCATATCCACCTTACACGTGCCTCATCTACCCACAGATGAACAGACACCAAAGTTGCTAAAATGAAAGCAGACCGACAAAGCCGACTTGGACCGACCATATCTCCACCATCACCACTCAAGTTGCTTCTCACCTAAGCTAATTTTTCTACACGTGTACATTCCCAACGGCTAGTTTTTTTTTTTTTTTTTTTGTTTAACCGCGAAGGCAATATATTAAATTCTCTCTCCCGACACGCACGAGGGAGGGAAAATTAAAAATAATTAAATAAAAACAGAAAATTTATTTATTTTGGGGTTAAATAATCCAGTAGGTTCTAGATTTAAATTATTTAAAAAAAAGCTAAAATCGCGTAGATATTTCTGTTCTTTTTAAAATGAAAACCGCTTTTTTACCGGAAGTTTACATTTTTAAAGCAACTCTGTCTATAGAATGCAGTTAGTGGTTTCCTTTCTTTAGCAGCACAACAATCAGTTCTTTTCTCTTAATTTTAGGGTTTTATCTGTTCACTATAATCTAATCCATCAGTTTCCTCTGCCTTTTCTGCTTCTCTAAAGATCCTTTTATTTCGTTTTGAGGTATAAGGTAGTTTCATTAACTCTTCTTAGATTCTCCTCTGTATATATATATATATATATATATATATTCCATTTACTGATTGTAAAATCAGTCTCTTTTTTGAGTGGGTTTTGATTCTGATTATCAAAAGACTTTTAACAGTTGGAGTTGGATATGGAAATGGCTTTGAGCAAAGTACTCCGTACTTCTTCATTGAACTTGAATCACGGTGGAGTAAATGAGGAGGAAGAGTTACGGTTAGGGTTTGTGAGACGCACGCTTGGATTAGGGAGGAAAAGGGTCGGCATATCAAATGATATGGAGGATTTTTCGCCTCTTGATTCCTCTGCAACCAAACTTCCACTGTTGAAAAGGCAATGCAGCGAGAGGATAGTCATGATGGTGACGTTTGATGATTACCATGAAAAATCATCTCTTGAATCACTTCCTCAAGATCTTCTTGTAAGTGCTAAAAAAAACCCATAGCCTCAATTGTTGTTATTAGTTTCTATTTTTGGATTGAGTTGTGATTAATGAGAAAGATTTTTGCTTTTCCTATCTGCAGATTAGGATTATTTGTGGTGTGGACCATGAAGATTTAAAGCGACTTTTAATTGTTTCCAAATCAATCAGAGAAGCTGTGAGTATAGTAAAATCATTTAATTTGGATTGTAAACTGTTCACTTCCTGCTTGTTAAGTATTCTAACCTGATTTTGACTCTGATTGTTCCTTTTTCTTTTCTCAGACTGTAATTGCAAAGCAGTTGCATTTTGCTTATAGCACACCAACAAAGGTCAAGGCTTTTCGAACATCCATTGATTTCGAGGAACCAAGTGAATTAGACGAGATTGAAGCTCCAAATGCACCGAGGCAATGGAGGTCTCATAGGTCAATCAACCGGAATAAACTGGCTGATATTTCAGTGGCATTGTTTGCTTGACACGAAGAAGATTGTAAAATAGCCTGTAGAAATAGTAGTAGTTGTTGTAGATTAAAAGGGGATTGATTAGTGGATCTGGTTGTCGGATCATTGTACATGGGGTAAGATTCTAGACAAGCAATTTCTTCAAATGTTTCGTTGAAGATACATGGTTGCTTTTTAGCTCCTTTTTGTATCTTTGTGTACATGATAGAAAGAAAGGGAGATTCCAGATTCGGGTGTATTTGTTTGGAGGGCAATCTTTACCCTTCTGATTTGATAAAGTTGATTCTAATAATATAATAAATGAAGACATTTCCTCGTATAAACTATTGTCTTGTTTTGTTTACTGGATTATGGTTAGATATACCTTGAAGTTCTAAAGACCAAGCATAATCTTACCAAGTTCTCAGAAAGATAGTTTCTTGGTAGATTTCAGTTGCTAGATTTTGTGATAAATTGTACAACTTTGAAGGTGAATCAAAGAGGGGATTTCATGCTTTACTGTTTAATAATGGTGTACAAACGTCCATTCCTTACTGATATCATCTGAGGTCCTTCTATAAAAACTGCTGTGCCGGTACCATTTCTTGAGGAAATGTTGAATGGCTTGCCTTTGATCAAAGACATGTCCAATCTATTTTCTAGTGATTTATGACAGACCATAGATTAATGAATGGGAAATGTATTTCTAAATCTTCTTCCTATATGGGGATGAACAACTATTGAAGAGTTTGAAATCCATTGAAAATTTTCAAATTTTGACTAAAATTTTGTCAAGTAAAAAAGGCAATTAACAGAGAATGAATTGAAGTGTGTGTGAACTGTGAACTAATATGAAAGCTATTGGTTGCAAAATTGTGGAAATCTTGATTTCAGCAATAAAAAATTAATTGCTTTTTAATGCTGGTAATATTTTGAGGAAGGCTGCAAATTGTCTGTCACTGTTAAATGTTGATAATAAATTTCAACCGGCAAAAATTATTTTTATTTGGATTAGGAAAGTGATAAATGGTATTGTTAATGGTAATTTTTGCACAAATTTGGGATTGAGCATCCGTTAGTATTGTCTTTGCTACATAATTTTGCTTATTCGAGAAAATAATTTTATAAAAAAATTGAATCAGAGCCAGAATATCTCGTTTTTAAATTTTGGGCACAACTTAGATCACCAAAAAAGCAATATCCAATCTAATTGCATTTAAATGAATTCTACTTGCATTATGAAAGTGATGATACTTTTTTGCACAAATGTCAATTGATTGTGGCATTGTTATAGAATCTATTTAAGGGTCCATGTTTAATACAAGTCAAAATGCAAAGGAAAAGGCCTCTTTTTCTAGTGCTTACTTTACCACCTTGTTACTGCAGAACATCGTAAGCCTGATTTGAACTTAAAGAGAATCCGATGTTTTTTTTATTTATACTATACCCAACTCTTATCTTTATTTTAGAAATTGTTGCTAAGATTATGTCATCCCACTACTCTCATTTCTTGCTACATATCTTGAGGTTGTACTTTGCTTTGCTTCACATTAGCAGCGCCATACACAGATTAAAAATTTCCACATAACATGATACATAAGTTTTAATTTTGTATAATTCTAAACATCGAACTTTGATTTTTATCAATTGAACACATTAAAAAAATAAAAATAAAATAAACTCCACCTATTTATAAGTTTACGCACTACATTTGTTTGGGTAAATGTACCTGAGAGGTCCCTCTATTATAGGGACCCGATCAAATTAGTCCCTCTACTATTAAATGGATCAACTATACTGTTAAAAGTATCAGATAATGCCAAATTGAAATAGAGTTAACATTTATTGTATAACAGTGTTGTTTACTATTTAACTTAGTTAATATTTTTAAAGTTTTATAGTTTTGTAACTATAATATTTTCTTTGGAATTGAACAGCAATTGAAAAAAAAGAGATAATTTTCAAGTTTTTTTTTTAGACGGTAAATATTGATTCTGTTACAATTTAAATTTATCTGATTCCTTTTAATAGTGTAAAGATTAAAATAATGATTTTAATACTGAAGAAACTAATTTAGTCCAATTCCTATAATATAGGGAGTTTTAAGCCATATCTACCCCTAAAATTTTCTTTTCAATAAACTTTTCAGCAAGGGGGCATATCTGCAAGAAGCAATTATACCCACTTACAAATTTGATTTACTACGATTTCATAATTGAAGCCCAGGGAAGGGAGCATAGGCTTGATGGGCTTGAAATGCTGCTTGTTCACCTGATTTCAATGGAATCAGCCCAATAGAGAGGTCCAGTAAAAGATTTATCACGATCTCATCACTCTTCAGTCACGTAAATTATGATGCATTCGGTGGGTATTAATCATTAATTTGATACTTCAATTCACACTTGGAATTGGATGGCATTATTACTTGGATTTTGGGTTGGTGAGATGAAACCGTTTAGGTTTTTGTTGCATGTCATCGCAAACAGTCTTGAGCTTCAATCCAATGACACCATGACATAAGCTTTTTTTAAGCAACTTTCTGGTAAGCTATATCTTTCAATTTTAAAGCAACCATAATAACCATATATTGCTATTGGGATCTATCTTTGGAGGTCCCATGCATCACGCTTTTTCATTATCTTGCCCTGGAAGTTACAAAAGCTCCATTCCATCCATCAATTAAATACAAAATTTGGAAGCTAATTATTGGATCGCACTTGGAAATATAATTAAATTACGATTGTATAGTCAACTAGTCATGTTTTTGCATATGCCACGATTGATGCAATAGCATATAGAGAAAGCAATAAATGGGTGAGAGTTGGAAGGGCTTAATCGCCATGATTTCTGGGTTTCAGCACATGCATGTTTTGATGTTCAATTTTCATTGACTGGTCACACACTTCATGGTCTCCTAGGCCATATGCCTTAGATAGCTACTTGAAATCAAACCCATTTTTGCTTTGCAGGCTCCACATTGTGTAGCGGTCTTTATTATGTTTGTTCAAATAGTAAGCACCCCATTCAGCCCTCAATAGTAGGCTTAAGGGTTCAATTATAGGATCCCTATTAATGAATCACATCACCGGTCATTATTAATAGATTTTTCAAATCTGGTTATTTTGAAATTAGATCAAGATGTGTGATTAGAAATTTTATCTTTTATGTCATTAACATGTGTTCAACACTGAATTTTTAAGTCCAAAACAAGAGAAAAGAATCAACATATAATTGGAAGATTCGATTAAGAAGTGAGAGAAATTAAGCAGACCCAAATGTCTCCATCAACCCAAATTTTGTAATTTTACCCTATTGTAGCTCATTATTGGATCATTTTTCCTTCACTTGTTTTTGGAGTAGATGAGCATGAAATATATTTGTTATCTTTACCTTTCTCTTTGAAGCAAAGGTATATTGTAATTGTGCACTTGTTTAGCATTTTCACTTGTGACCTACTCAAAGGTGTGCCAAGATCATCACTTTCCTGCTTTAGCGCACAATTAATATAAACGTACCTAACGCCCCTCCTTTGGCATTAAACAACAGAAACAGTACAGAGGATTCATTCTACGTCTTTTTACACAGTGTAGCTCCACAAACAGCTCTATCTCCAATAATGGAATAAAGAAAATAAAAACTAATGAACAAAAACATTACATATCACATAACCATGGTGACAACAAAACAATCAAAGCTTTTGAAAACTGGTTGAAACTAAATCGTAAGAAAAAGCTTAAGGAATTCTTATCTCATTCTAACTGAGTTTGCTCATTGGATCTTGTATGATAATGATGAGATGTAGACACGATAAAAAAATAAAAATAAAAATAAACCAAGTCCCCACTACTGATAACATAAGGCTGGTGAATATGCAAGTACTTGACGGGTTTAACAAGCATTCGGTCCCCCCAAAGGTGATGGGTTGAGGCCATGTGCTTACCCAATTATGCTGTTAAAAGAGGATGAAGAATCATCCAACACTGTTTGGGTGAAACATTCAGGTTTTAATGGAATTTGCCAACTCCCTTTGCTTCTTAAAGAAAAACCCATCTCTTTTTTTTAATCAGTTCTACAAATATAGAGTTTAAATTTTGATTAATCAAATCCATCTTAAAGGTTTGTAAAGCCTTAGTTATTGCGTAAAGATGTTATGAAAAACATTGATCCGTGACTCGCACAATAATGGGGCACTTTGTCTAGGAATACGACAGTTGTAGCATGGAACTAGACATCTAATCATGTCATGTTTAGTTCATGGGTCATTCATTTTTTTATAAACATTTAGTTTGTCTTCTTCTAAGGGTTGATATTTTTTGTTTCCTTTGTGCCTCCTCTTTTTTGTGTAAGGAACAGATACCCTAAATTCCTCATCATCTTTTCCTCTAGAAACTTTCATTAATTTTAATGACTGGGATCAATTCCCTTTATGTTATCTTTTAGCATAATATATTTGCTTTGACAAGAACACAGCTTTTTGGCTTTTTCTTCAGCTTCTCTCATAACCCTAAACCTCACCAAGCCTAAAATAAGGATAGAAAAAGAAAGCTATATATGTGACTGCTACCTCAAGGCATCTAACAAAGGGGCTTCACATGGTTTTGAAGTGGAGGGCTTTTTTCTTTTCTTTTCTTCTTCTTTTTTTTTTCCATGCTGAGAAAATTGAAAGCTACTTTTTTGGGGGGGGGGGGGGGGACTTTTTTTTCTCTTTTTTCACCAAATGGAAAGGGTGTCCTCAAAAATTGGGTGGTCCATAAAGGCTTTGCCTTTATTTGTTTGTTTTGGCTCAAAGCCTTAATCCTGCAGCTTTGTCTCTATTATGGTCTTCATTGTATATCTTACTTATTGGCTAATTTGTGGGTTTTAGTAACCAATTGTCCCAATAATTTTTTTATTTTTCATATTCATTCATACAATCATTTTAATAAAAGCCTTAAAAGATAATATTTCGTGAAAGCTACGATTTTCTAAAAAATTTCCTTTTGATTTTCATGTGATTCTTAATTAGTATACTTTATTCATTTACTTGTTAAAGAGATAAAGTAAAGTAAGTTTTATAGAGAAGATTAAGGATTATATGCTTTCGTGGAGTACGTGAATCAGCAAAGAAATCACAAACACAATATTCACATCATATTCTTCACTATACTCACCCTTTACTACTTACTCCCTAAAAACTAGTGGTTTAAATTTGTTCATAAATCTCTTTTAACAATCATGCTTATCATTTGCTTTTTATAAAGTTTGTAATTTTTGTTTATAATTTAATATATTAACGTATAATGTATATAAAAGTTCTAATCGATACCTCTACTATATTAATATTAAAATGCGTTTGAATTATTAAAATATTAATCATAAAAAATTCAATTTAATAATATAATATGGTTGAGACACTTCATTTCCTGATTTTAAGATTGTTGTCTATCAATATTTTACTTGGACGAATAAATTGGTAAAGTGAGAGGTGTAACTAGTTAAGGATGGAAGGAATTAAATATTAATATAATTAAGTAAAGTTGAGAATGTTACCAACCTTAAACAAACCATATTCTCGTGCATTAGACTCAATGCTTTATATTTTAATGGTTCTGTTAACCCAAGTCTTAAGTAGGATATTAAAATTAGTTAACTGAACTACATTTCAACTAATATTATATAATAATCAACTGAGTTATACCCATTGTTGTACTCATCTTACAAACTTCCAAACATCTAAGCTGAAGCCTCTCTCACCCAATTCTCGCCTTTTTCGTCTTAAACTTCTCGTTTTAACTATATGAACTTATCACCCGAGATTTAAGTACTGAAGCTGAGGTATATCAAATTATATATGTAACTGACAACTTTAAGTAATAAATTGAATAACTAACTCAAACTCAAATTATTTTATTTTCATGTAGTTTATACAGGTGAAACTCGAATCTAAATATTTTTAAATATTTTTGGAACATTTGGTTCGATGAATGTAAAATTAATTTCGATAATAACATTATATGAATGTAAGATTATAGTCTTATACGGGTAGAATGTTAAGTATGTTACATTGCCCGTTTGATTCATTTGGTTAGAAGTAAAGATATCGATGTTTAGTTGATGAAAAAAAAAGTAGTTAAAAAGAATCTTTATTATAAAATTTATTTATTTTAACAAGTTTAATTTCTTTAATATACTCTAATCTTAATTTTTATAAAATTATAATAATTTTTATTTTTATTAAGTGAATATGTGATATTGAAATAAATTTATAAATCATAATTATAATAATTTATGGCTAACCTTAAATATTTAAATTAACTAAGAGTATACTCATAAACTAAAATAATTTAAAGAATAAATTGTACATTCTGACATTTTGGTACTATCTAAAAATATAAAATTATGAATTTACTAAAATATGAATAATCTAGAATGGAATATAAAATTAAAAATACAAAATTATATTCAACCAACCATTAAAATCTCAAAACATCAACTTTGATCCCCTGTGTTAAAAGGCGCGCAAGGTAGATGTGTATGTATTGAAAGTAACGGTTACCTAATACGTCAACGGTTAAATTGAGTAGTAATTAGTGCACCATATGATGTTCTGCTGCTCTGAAACGTGATTTTAGTTACCTGCTAATCTCAAAAATTAAAGTTATATTCCCAAAAAGAAAAGAGGCTGTATTTGGGGAATAAATTCCTCTTTCTACAAAGTATTTACTGCCCACTTGTGATGGCTGCATCCAGATTTTTTGCTACCTAGATTTTTATTCTCAAACAGATAAAACCCAGAGCTAGAGCTACCCAAGGTAAATCCATTCATATACAATCATCAGAACAGATAAAATACACTGTTGTGTCGTGTCCTTCATCAGACACACATGTCCTTTTAAACATGCATCTTCTAATCTGAATCACATCACTTACTCTGATCTTTAAACATGTTTCCAACTCCCAACAGTCTGAGTTTCAGCCCCCTTTTTTTAACCATGGTTATTATGACAGAAATACCCTTGGCTTCATCCTACTGACTTGTCACTATTATATAAAGTTCCAAAATGTCAGCCCTGTAAATGTACAATAAAGTCTCAAATTTGTTTCGGCTGCAAACATAGAGATAACTATGAATATGGATAGGGAGTCACTGCCTCTTCTTTCTCTCTCTCTCGTCTTATGATAAGATCACCTATTTCTTCCTTATATTCCTTTTGTAAAAGAAAAATAAAATGGGTTTACTTCAAAATTCGTGATAAAAGATTAAAGAAGACAGCAAGAATGGGAGAAGAAGAGCAACACCAAAACTCGACAGAATCTTTCATGGCAATGAAAGCTGGTCTCAGGCAGGCCATTGAGGTTATATCTTCTTTGATTTCCCTTTCTCATTCTATCAAAGTTTTCAGCGTTAAATGGCAGCTTATCCGAAGGAAGCTTGAAGAGTTAAATTCAGGCTTAATGGCCGCTGAAAACTGTGATTCAAGCCAAAACACACAAGTCTTTTCTGGCTTGATCCCTTCCGTTTTGGTCACTGCAAATGAGTGTCATAATCTTGCAAGAAGCTGTGCGGATCTTTCCTACAGTGGCAAGCTCTTGATGCAAAGCGACCTTGATGTGATGATTGCAAGATTTGACAGCCATGTAAAGAATCTCTCTGGGATTTACAGTGCTGGGATTCTGAGCCATGGGTTTGCCATTGTGGTTTCAAGGCCTGGCCTTGGTGCTGGTAAAGACGACATGAGGTTTTACGTAAGAGATTTGCTGACAAGAATGAAGATAGGCGACATAGAAATGAAAAGGCAAGCCTTGGTTAATTTATATCAAGTTGTGGATGAAGATGAGAGGTATGCTAAACTCGTAGTGGAACTTGGTGACATTGTGAATGTGTTAGTAGGCTTTCTTGATTCACCTGAGATGGAGATTCAAGAAGAGGCTTCAAAGATTGTATCTTTACTATCAGGGTCCGATTTGTACAAGGGGGTTTTGGTTGGAGCTGGGATTATTGGGCCTTTGGTTCGGGTTCTGGAAAATGGCAGTGAGTTGGGTAAAGAAGGAGCCGCTAGGTGTCTTCAGAGATTGACTGTTAATTCAGACAACGCATGGTCAGTGTCGGCTCATGGTGGGGTGACTGCCCTTTTGAAAATATGTTCAAGCGGTGAGTTTGGAGGGGAACTGATTGGTCTTGCTTGTGCGTTGTTGAGAAATCTTGTTGGGGTTGAAGAGATAAAGAGGTTTATTGTTGAAGAAGGTGCCATTTCAACGTTCATCAAGCTTGCAAGATCAAGAGATGAAATCTTGCAGATAAATTCAATGGAGTTCCTTCAGAATATGGCTTCCGGAGATGACTCAGTTCGTCAAATGGTTGTTAGAGAAGGAGGGATTCGTGCATTAGTACGCGTTTTGGATCCGAAATCATCGACCTCTTCAAAGACAAGAGAAGTAGCATTGAGGGCAATTGAGAATCTATGTTTCTCTTCACAGAGTTGCATAAACATGTTGATGAATTTCGGGTTTATCAATCAACTGTTCTTCTTGCTACGCAACGGTGAGGCTTCGGTTCAAGAATTGGCACTGAAGGTAACGTTTAGGTTGTGTAGCGCATCAGAAGAGGCTAAAAAGGCAATGGGAGATGCCGGTTTCATGCCTGAACTTCTCAAATTGCTCGATGCAAAGTCATATGAAGTGCGTGAAATGGCAACCGAGGCACTCTCTAGCTTGGTCTCGGTCCCAAAAAATCGAAAACGATTCGTTCAAGATGATCTGAACGTAGGCTTTCTTCTCCAGTTGCTTGATCAAGAGGATGGCATATCAGGTAACAAAAAGCTCTTACTCTCTATATTAATGTCATTGACAAATTGCAACAGTGGAAGAAGAAAAATTGCCAGTTCCGGATATCTAAAGAACATAGAAAAGCTCGCTGAAGCTGAAGTTTATGATGCCAAAAAACTTGTCAGGAAGTTGTCTACCAACAGATTTCGTAGTATTCTAAGTGGATTTTGGCATTCTTGAATGTAATATTTTTGTTTTTTGTTTTTGCTTACTGTATATCTCTGCATAAGCGTTATGCAAGTCTCATTAACTTGTTTTTACAAATCTTTTAATGTCACTGTATCCTAAATCCTTCTCCTTGGTAAAAAAAAGAAAAGGAAAAACAGCTTTTTGTTTTACTTGTAATCATTAGTAATCAAATAAAAGCTGTTCTTATAGATTCTGTAAAGATACTGTGGCATTCTTGTTTGGGAATTACAGTTTCATACATATATATATGTCTATATATATATATTAAAATATGATGCAATTGCAGTTTTATTAGTTAATATATGGTGTAGAAATGGTGGAAAGCAATTGAGGTGCTTGCACATGGGAAAGGCATGAAAATCCAGAATAGGCATGTGAACAGTGGCAATCAAGGTTTTGTCAGCTGCCATCATGGGACAGAAGGGATAGTGATTGATGAAAGTTCCTTCTCTATCTGTTTGTGTTATTGCCAGCATTATCTTCTTCATCTTATCATGATTTTTCTAATTCATGAAAACCACTTAATATTCTGATATAAAAGCATAGGCTTAGATCGCCAGGCATCAGTTTATTATTAGCTTGAGGATTGAGATATAGGATATAGAAGCATGATAATTGAGAGACAACTGTTTGAGTCAATTGAAAGAGGTTTTGATGGCCTAATGTTGAGGATCTAACCATTTGTAGAGTACACGAATTTAATGGTAATAAGTTAGCCGACTTGGTTTAATTAGGGGTGTGGAGTGTGGACCATGTCATGAATCAAAACTGGAAGTTGAGACCCATATGTTTCACTCAAGACTGCTGCTGGCAAGTGAAATGTTTCTTTTTGTGGTTCTGAGAGATGACTTCAATTGCTGTGAGAAGTTGAATCAATGAGCAATGATACCTACCAGAATCCAATGCCAAATGACACCTTGCTCAAGATTTGACTGCTTTCATTTCAATGGAAACCAGCCTCGTTGGCAAACCAAAAGAAATCAACAAATGCTGGTTAAATTTATTTAAAAAAAAAAAAAAGAGGAAAAATCCCAATCAACAAGACTACTTGATTTAGAAGTTGGGACATACAAAATATTCGAGGGAACCATATGGGATGATGAAATTATCAACATTAATGATCAATCCACGTAGCTACTGCAAATACATAGTGTCCATGCTAAAAGAAAGGTTGATAAATGAAATACCTAGTTACTGTATACCAGTAAATATCACGCGGTTAGGAGCGGGTAAGTATTTATTAGCATTTAGGTGATTGAGAAGCAGGGCATCAGACTTTCTGTTCTGGTGCGGCGTACACCCCAAGTTGCTTGCTGCTTTTAATTATTACAAGATCTGATTTCACTTGCCTTTGCTAACATAAAGGGATATAATTTGGGCCATGTTGTCGATTGGGAATTGAGTTGAAAGAGCCCTTTAAACAAACAAACCATCAAAAGACAAGTAAAACTATATCGGCCCAAAAGTATTGGATCCTATGTCAGATGAGGCATAGAAAATCTTTTCAAGCTTTAGTTTGTGCTGCATTTTTGTTTCATTTGACAAGTGTACTCGAGTCCTAACATTGATTCGTTATTTTCCATGGCTACCTAACATGGTTTAGTAAGTACCCAAGTCATAAAGACTGTTTTCCATGAACCATGTATGCTGGTGAACAAATTGATTGTTATTCCATGTTGAATAACGAATTGTAGGCTGAATTATTCTCCCTGAAATATCATACTTCCAACTCTTGGTGGTCCATGATTTCTATGCACAATCAGTCACTAAGCTGTCAATTTAAATCAAATAAAAAATATATTTATCCAAATCCAATTAATTTTATTTGTTCTGCTTGGGAAATTTGGTGAATAAAATAACTAAAGCGACAGCATCAGAAAAAAAGAAATGCTGGTGGTGATGGACCACTATTAGTTTTTAGTTATCCTTTTCGAAGAACCAATCAAAGTATCCGATAACATGTGCAAATTTGGGCATGGAATTGAAAATTCAAAGCCCTTCCTTCACTCTTAAACTGTCATTTTCATCGATATGCAAGTCTTTGCTGTCCTGCGTTTAATCTCTGCTGTCATGCTTTGCTCATCTATGTAATCTGATTTAGAGTGTAGCATACCAGTATTTTTAATTTAATATATTTGAATATGGATTATGGAGAATGGAGTAGAGCTGTTTTAATATTCAATGTCTGATTAAAAAAAAAAAAAATCTTATCCTTTGCTACTATGATGGAATCTTGATTGGGTAGCCAGAGAACAACTTGATCATTTAGGGAGCAAAGCTCAAATTTAACCGACATTATTGGCTGTCAATGTAAACGTAGAGTGGTTATGTAGGAAGGGTGAAATTGAAGATTTAATCCTTGATGACCAGGGTCAGATCTACCTCCAAATCAAAAGTATTGGTCCACTTCATTAATACCGACATTTTATGTATTGTGGCAGAGACTTATCAAGTTTACTTCCTGGTAGAGTTTTCTTCTTACGAATGGTCAATTTTTAGGGTCAAATCCTTCATTTTTATTATATAGAACGCGGTCGTAGTCAGGAAAAAGGGTATGCAAATTGCAAGCCCCTATTGACCATTGTCCATCTACTTCTCAGTTTACTTTCATTTAGGCTATATAATATGCATTGCAGTGGTAAATGATGCAACTTTACTATAGGCTAGTCAAGGTTTAATGCATGTAAAAGTGAAGTCGAAATGGTTATACAAATCTGTTGTACTTTTAAAGTATACACATATGTTGTTGTATTATTATGATTATTGTTGTTGGATATCCATAAGGAAGGAGACACGGAAGAGGGTATGGTGATGTTGAGAAAGGTCGATTCACTCTGCAGGGTGAAGAGTCGGATGAGATGAGTGAGCTAGGAAGTTAAGGAAGCAAAGGAGGATTTTGAGGACAATATGGAGGCTATAATGCTTGAGGATTGATCATTTTTTCATCAAGTATATATAGTGGAGGTTCCCTGTTTGGTGGTATTGTCATGATAAATCTGCTATCAGATCATCATTGTGGAATGCATGGGAGAGATATTTGTGATGAGACATATTCTGTAATTCTCTTTGAGTTATGATGTAAAGTAGTTAGGTTCAAGTGAGATTTGTTGGCTTAAGGAGTCATATTCTAAATAAATGAGTAAATATATATTCTTTTAAAGAAAATGGAAAGTTGATTGAAATTAGATCTCCTGAATTATTGATTCTTTAGAGATTAATGGATGGATACAAAATACAGAGACAGTGTCTTGAGTGGCTTGCTGCCATATGTCCTAGGATGGAGGGTATAACATTTATTATTATTATTATTAAACTCCCTTTCGTGTGACAAGGAGAAGAAAACAATATTAAAATGGGTGATTAATTGAACATGTGTTGGCATGTTCTTTTGTCTTTACATAAAACAGGTAGATTAGCACAAAAATTGCAATAAATTAATTTAAATGTTGGAAGCAATGACAGAGATATACAATTAATTATAGTAATTATAAAAATGATAATAAACAACTAAAGCAATCTCATGCTAAAAGAATGAGATGAACCGTCTACTTGCAGAATGTGAACGTTAGCTGACAATTCCAGTAAAAATAGTATTATATTTTTCTCTGAAAGCATCCTTAAAATCTACAAAATTAAAGAGAAGGGGTTTATTGATTTTATTTTTAATTTTTTATGAGGAAGTCAAACCGTGGTATTTTAATGATCAACTTTGTTTTTTGTTTTTAAGAAAAAGATATTCAAGCTCTCACTTTAGTAAAATAAAATTATTTTCTGTTTTAAATTAGAAAAGAAAGAGAGAGAGCGCAAATGGGCCAACATGGTAATTGAATTTTAAGGATGTGATATTGGTTGGCTCTGAAGGAGCAGCACCATCTATTCATTTAAAGCCGAGAAAACCATGAACACCGCAACCCAAGTGGTCGAAATTATTATTATTAAAGCAAATTGACAGCTGAGATCATGTGAACCTAAAAACAATATTTGCTATTGCTAAGCAACGGCGATCTTATTCATATGCCCTTGGTCAATTTGTCATAACTAGCATGGCCGTTACGTTAGTTTGCATTATTTTCAGATAAGCATAAACCATCAAAGTAAGACTTCAAATTATAACCAAAAAACAGAACCCAATTTTCATACTCATCTGCTTTTCTTTTCTTCATTTTCCCGTAATGATTCTGACAAGTATTGGGTTGACTTCGATATTGCATTTGGAGCTCTCTTTTCTTCTCTATCTATGCTTATCCCTTTGATGGCCGGATAATGGTAGTAACAATAGCCTTCTTATACTTGAGTTAATACAGCAAAGGTTGGCTATGTTTGACCCTATTTCACCCAACTGGAAAATGCTGTAATTAAGAAGTAGGGCACTTTGGAATTGAATCTACTTAATTAACTTTTGAAACCTTTTTTTCAAAGAAAAGAACTTTATTAGTTGAGTTCGACAATGCTGCATTATTGGGATTCAAGAATTTAAACACACAACATTTCATCCAAACTTTACTTCATTTCCACCTTATAATTGTGTTTTTCAGAATACAAATTGAGAAGCTTGCATTTTAGTTTCAATCGTATATATACTTTACTCCCCAAATTAACTTAAAATCTCTCATCTTTAATATTTAAAATATATATATGTATTTGCTTAAAGCAAGTCTAGGTACAAAATCAAACTCAAGGGAACCGAACACTGCAGAAATAGTTGGCAAACTACGCACGTGTGTACACAAGTCATTGCTTCATTGGGTTCTCAAACATCAAAAGTTCAACCAGCTTCAAGGATTCATTTTGAACAAGTGTGTGTGTGCGCGCGTTTTTTTATTTTTATATATGTTGTGGTAATTTTAGCAAATAATGGTCTCATTGTACTTCACCCTCCCGTAAGTGAATTAAGTCTTTAGCCCGATCAACTGAATCTTTAAAAATTTTGAGTTATCCTATATAAACCTACTAGATTTATTTTATTTATGATTAATTACAAAATTGATTATTTAATATAATACTTTTACTAATCTATTCCAATTAAAACTACTAATATACTTGTAACTTCTGAAACAAAATTATAATTATTATTTAACCTTTTACAATGTTTTATGTATCATTTTGATAATATTTACTATGTATTTTAAAGTTATGTACATGTGAATATATTTATATTAAAAATAATTTATATTTTTTAATATTAAACTAAAAAATCAATAAATATTTGGTGTAATTATAAATTATATTGTACTCTCGACTGAGATTTTGAGAAGATAAAAATTTAAACTTTAAGGAGAAAGAACCACAAATCTCAGAAAAAAAAAAATAGATACTTTAAGGAGGGAATATCAGTCCTACCCCACTCCTCTACCCAAACAATCCAGGAAAGAAAAAGTTACCCAAGATTTTACGGTAGTAACCTTTTGGATAGTGGCTACTAACCAGTAAGAAGTAACCAAGGCATGATGTCCCCAGCTTCCTATTTGCACCACTTGACTCTTCCTCAGTTTCTGTTTTTGCATTGATTCCTTCCATTCTACTCTATTTGGGTCAAGCCACCCATCTTTGAATGCCCCCACCAAACCATAAGGATATGGATGTGGCTTTGGAAAAGTCAACCAATGGTTCATGGTTTACAACTTAGCGGTAACAGAGCCAACGGACGGTGCGTGCAAGCCAATATGCTATATTGTTAACAAAGTACAGCACTTTAGCTCTCCAGTTGCCAGTTTTGGCAATCCAATGTTTGGGTCACGTCGGCTGTTTTGATGCGTTTGACGTCAACCATTGCTAAAAACAAAACTCCCTCTGCAAAGAAAAATCGAAAGTGAGAAACGATGAAACCTCCAAAAGGGCACCTCCATTGGTGGGAAAAAAATATGTTACTTTCACCACAACTTTTATGCTAATGGGATTTGATTTACTTTGAGAATCCGCAACAGGAAGCCTTGTTTTCACACTTTTTTTCTTTTCCTTTATTTTGTACCTTCTTTTTCTCTTTTACTGATTTCTGTGCTTCTAGGATGTTTCCAAAGAGAACCTTCTATTCTTCACTTTTGTAAAAAGCACTCATAGTAAAAACCCCATTTATATGCCATTTAACTTTGTTAAATACTTACAAATTTTCTATCTTTTTGTTTTGGTACAAAATATCTGATTTCCAAGGGTTTTTTTATTTTTCAAAAAATAATGACTAAACCCTAATTATTGATTAGTTGTTCTTCTCACTTTAAAGATCATAAAATATTTCATTATTCTCACTAAAATGATTAGTACACGGGTGATGATTCCTTTTGTAAAATAATTATTTAAAAACATAATCATACACATAATATTCCTGCTAATTTGTCGTTTCATTCTTTTTTCCTCCTCTATCCAGAGCAAAAAAGAGCAAAGAATAAAGAAGAGAAGTACTTGAGAATATATTTATTTAAGATGTATCCAGATACGTTATTTCACCTCTGCTCAAAATGATAAATTTCCATGAGCCTCCATATACCCAAATATAATTTTCAAGTAATCAACTCTTGGATGTATTACGCATTGAAACATCATGGTCAAATGCTATTCTAGAAGTGAAATTAGGTGAGCCCCAAGTAAATATTCCACATCTTACACTGTAACATGCATATTCAACGTAATAGAGTTTGATGTCAATGCAATTGGACCACCCAAATCAAACAGTCTAATCTTGGGAAATTTATAATCGAACAAGTGAGTTTCGTTTTATTACATATGTCCTACTGTGGTAAGAAAAACAAAACAAAACTAGTTCAGTTGAGTTGAAGAAGATACTCCGTTTTGGGAGCTTTACAGTGTGTCTGATCTTATCTCCATGACTTCAGGGGAAACGACACTCACAGCAAGAGTCTTTCGAACACAACAATGAACAAATCTCCTCCAACGTCATCTCAAAATCTTCTCCAACCGAACTTCCCTCAATAATTGCCAAATCACCGCTCCTTTGCTCTTTCCATGCATGGTTGAAAAGATAAGAAATAAGATTCAAGCATAGGATAATATCGATTCATTATGGTAAAAAATCGATTTTGAATTTTTTTAAAAAATTTGTTTTTATATTAATAATTGAAAATACAACTATTTAATTGATGTAAAATATGTTCTACCATGCCAATTAAGCTTTAGCTCGATTTATATTATTACATCAACAATAATTGGGAGGATACAGGTTATAAATATTTTAGACATTGCATAAAAAAAGTCCAATCGGACAAAAATTTTATTTTCAATCGCTATATTAAAGATATCAAGTTGCTTCAAAATTTTATATTCATAAGATATATAATTATATTGATAAATTTAATGATGACATTGTTATAATACAAATAAAATAAAAAAAGTAAGAAAAATATATAAAACTAATTTAATTTTACGCTAACTAATATAAGTTATTCACTTCTAATTTATTTATTACCATAATCACTTATTTAAATCTTTCTATCAATATTACGTCGATTGAGTCTTAACTCGATTAGTATGGGCACTGTTGCCAATGCAAGAGGATATAGTTTTGAATGCGTTGAAGCGCATTATCACTCTATTTATGTGTTGGGAAGGAGCTATGAGTAGTTTTAAACATTGTGTCAAAAAGAGTAGATAATAAAGTTATTAAAAAGAAAGATATCAATATTAACAAAAAATATCATTGATATAATCTTCCAAGCATCGCATTTTTTCCCATAATTAGGGGGAGAAGAAATTAAAAGTTTTTAGGAAGAGATTCTAAAAATATTTGTTACAAGATTAGCATTATATTAAATACAATAAATAGAGGAAATGTGATATATATGCTAAAAATTATATATACTCGTAGCTTCTAATAAAGAAAGAAGAATTTACTCGTATATTTGGGGTATTCACATGGAATATAAAAAAGTTGGGTGTAAAGATGTTTAAGCTCACGTTTTCTCCGCCTTTATGACTTTAGTCCGACGTGACATATCTAACATTATCCGAAGTTGGATAAATAAATATAGGTGGAGAGGCTAATATTTTTGGCCAACTCAGATTGAATAATATTTGACGTGTTGATTTCAGTTTAATGTATGCCACCGACTCCTCCTCTTCAACACAATCTTGTTACCAACACCTAAACTGTGTTTAAGCTACAGTGATATGGACGTATGTGAATGCGGAGTGACATCACCTGCCATCAAACGGTGGACATTAAAGGAGACTTTTATTTCAAAAGAGAATATTATAATATAAAATTACTTTATTTCCGTGAAAAATAAATTTCTATCTTTACCGCCACATTTAACTATTACTACTATTAATTAAAGAAAGATTTTAGCAAAGCCATATCTCATGCACCAAACTGAATAAAACATTACTACTCTTATGGAGATCAAAAAGATATGGAAGAGTCCCAAGACCAAACATCATCTAAGGCAAACCAAATTTAATTTATTTCCATCTTACACTTAAATAAATACCATTATCGATTAAATTTT
Organism: Gossypium australe; assembly: GCA_005393395.2. NCBI lineage: Eukaryota > Viridiplantae > Streptophyta > Magnoliopsida > Malvales > Malvaceae > Gossypium > Gossypium australe. Next base: position 23,783,103 of record CM016626.1, read on the forward strand.
AATTAAAAAATAATATATTATCTTTATGACAGCTCAACCTTTTTTCCGCAAGTATCGTGAAAATTTATTCTTCTCTCTATATAAAGGCCTCTCCTGCTCTTCTAACTCCTCTATCTTCTTTCGCTTGGTTTGTAGTATTCACTTCATCTTTTTGTTTCTATTCATCGTCTTTCCCCATCTTTAGATTTCTCTCTTCATTCCTGCTTTTGAGTTTACGATTGAAGTAAAGAAAGATCGATAATGGCGGGTGGAGGAGTAATTGGTGTCGGCGGTGGCGACGGCAGGAAGCCGTACCCCGGGAACCTTACTCCATACGTCACTATAACATGTATTGTTGCAGCCATGGGGGGTCTGATTTTCGGTTATGATATTGGGATTTCTGGTAATGTTTCAAAGATTATGATTTTTTTTTCTTGTTTCTTGGATTGGTTCTTGAAATAGAAACTAATGTTTTCTTTTTGTTGTATGTGGGGTTTTGACAGGTGGGGTGACTACTATGACGCCATTCCTTCAAAAGTTCTTCCGAAGAGTGTGGGAGAAGAAGGAAGCTGATAAGTCGACTAACCAGTATTGTCAATACGATAGCCAAACCCTGACCATGTTCACATCGTCGCTGTATTTGGCTGCTCTTTTGTCTTCCTTGGTAGCCTCCATCGTCACCCGGAGGCTTGGAAGGAAATTGTCCATGCTCTTTGGTGGTCTACTTTTCTTCGCCGGAGCTCTTATCAATGGATTTGCCAAAGCTGTTTGGATGTTGATTGTTGGTAGAATGTTGCTTGGTTTCGGTGTCGGATTCGCCAATCAGGTAATTTAACCATTATCTACTCCAAAAAAACTTTTGATTTCGATCTTATGTATGGATTTGTTTTTCTCTCCTGTTCTTGATCACAGATTCGTATGCTTATTGGGTTCTTAATTCTTACTTGTTCCCCTAAGTTTGAGTTTTTGTTTTGTTTCATTGCAAGTTGTTCGTAGAGAACAAAATAAGAAAGTGCTCTTTGTAAAGAGTGACAAAAAGTTCATTTTTTTTTAAATTTAGAATTTTGCAGGGTTTTTTAGTCGTGTAACGTGTCCCTTTGTGTTCCTGTTCCTTGAAACCTGAATTTTTTTTTTCAGATCTGTTTTTTTTTCCTTTGTCTTTTGAGATTGTTCTGAGTATTAAAAGATCAGACAAATATTTGGTTTTGAAAATGACAAAAAACCATGCCTTCACAATGCTGGTTTCAGATCCAGATATGAGCTTCTCTATTCCTTTTATCCGTAAAAAAACATCTCTGGGTTTTTTTTACACATTTTGATCTATTCTTTTTCTACCTAAAACTGACCAATCTTCTTCAAGCTTTCATCCCTTGAGGTCTGAATGTCAGCAATAACTCACCAGTTTGTCGTTAATAATGAAATACAATAAATGGAGTTACAATTGCTTGAAAACAGTGTTTGTTTGTGTTTTATTATTACTGTTGTCTTTTATATTTCCTGGTCAAACGTGGCCGGTTTTTCCTTGTCTGACATCTTCTTGATCTATTTTTTTCCGCTAAAGGTTACTCCAACGGAGAGTGAAGCTTTGAAAATTGAAACAATACGTCCTTATTATATAATTTAATAAAAATGGTGGTTGCCTTCTTTCTACAAGTGTGACTTCGATGTGTTGAAAAGAAATCAAGTTTTAACTTCTTTTTTTAATCCAATATATTCACACTGACAACTTGACAAAGCTATGTGGTCCCCCGAGAATGACAATTTCTACATTACTTCCTTGCCTAACGTTTAATTTTCTAAACTATTCGTAATATTATAAGTTTAATTTCGACTAACTCTTTTCTTTGGGTGTGATTTTTACAGTCTGTGCCCCTCTACCTCTCAGAAATGGCACCCTACAAATATAGAGGAGCATTGAACATTGGGTTCCAATTGTCAATTACAGTTGGTATCCTAATTGCCAACGTGCTGAATTATTTCTTCGCTAAGATCAAAGGAGGGTGGGGATGGCGCCTGAGTTTGGGTGGCGCAATGGTCCCTGCCCTTATCATCACCGTTGGATCCCTAGTTCTACCTGACACACCAAACTCCATGATCGAACGTGGTCAAACCGAGGAAGCCAGAGCCAAACTCAAGAAAATCCGAGGGGTTGATGATGTTGATGAGGAGTTTAAGGACCTAGTCGCTGCCAGTGATGCCTCGAAGCTTGTTGATCACCCTTGGACCAACTTGTTGCAGAGGAAATACAGGCCTCATCTAACCATGGCCATCTTAATTCCTTTCTTCCAACAACTAACCGGCATTAATGTCATTATGTTTTATGCACCTGTATTGTTCAACACAATTGGTTTCGGGGACGATGCTTCCCTCATGTCCGCAGTTATCACCGGTATTGTTAACGTAGGTGCAACATTGGTTTCAATCTATGGTGTTGATAAGTGGGGAAGGAGGTTCCTTTTCCTAGAGGGTGGAGTTCAAATGTTGATCTGCCAGGTACTTAGGATTTTTTTTCACATGAAATTTTACACATCGTCAACTAAATTAAGTTGGTGGTACTAAATTTTTTTATGCTTTTTGCAGGCTGTTGTGGCGGCATGCATCGGTGCAAAGTTTGGGGTTAGCGGGAACCCAGGTGACCTTCCCAAATGGTACGCCATTGCTGTGGTGCTTTTCATCTGCATTTACGTGGCCGGATTCGCCTGGTCTTGGGGACCCCTCGGATGGTTGGTGCCTAGTGAAATTTTCCCATTGGAAATCCGATCAGCCGCACAAAGTGTGAACGTGTCGGTGAACATGATCTTCACATTCGCGGTGGCACAAGTGTTCTTATCCATGCTTTGCCACTTGAAATTCGGGCTATTCCTGTTCTTCGCCTTCTTTGTGGTGGTGATGTCCATCTTTGTGTACTACTTCTTGCCCGAGACAAAGGGTATTCCAATCGAAGAGATGAACCAAGTCTGGAGATCTCACTGGTATTGGTCCCGCTTCGTCGAAGAAGCTGATTACCCTAATGGAGATATGGAAATGAGCAAGGGAAACCATGGTCCAAAGAATGTGTAGACTTCACTCCACCAAACTATGGATTATTTATTTACTTTTCTCCTCGTTTTCATTTTTAGGTTTTGACATTAGTATATACTATTGGTTTTTAATGTTATTGGATCAAATATATATATATATATATATAAATTTCAATCATACAAGTGTCTTGTGCTTTGATTTCTACCTGTAATTGAAAAACAGGAATCTCCTCAAATGATTTGAGATATTTGATCAGGATAATCTCCTCAAGTATCTGGCAATGGATTTGGATTTTAATTAAAATACCAAATAAATAATTTGCAGGGTTCATGCACTTATGTATCCCAATGACGTGTAAAGCCATACTTGCAAATAATTATGCGATTGAATGAAAGGTAGTATTGTTCCTCTGAATTTATGACACAAGATGAAACCAAAACTAAGGTGATTCAACCATCAGCTTATCTACTTTACCAAAATTACACAACAACGTGATACCTTTTTTTTATTTAATTAAAAAATGGATAATGGATTCTCTCTGTTGATAACCAGGAATCTTTAACACACATTTTAGTTAGTCAATTATTTCTGCATTTCACTCCTTATTTTGTATCTTAAAGATTTTAGCTCTTAAGATAAAAGCTTTTTCTTTTCAAATTCTAACCCCTTTTTTTTTAAAAAAAATAAACTATAAAAATAATCACTTTTATTTAAAATGTTACGTTTTAGTTATTTACGCTATTATTTTATTACTAAGTGATCACTCTACCGTTAAGCTCCGTTACCTCCCTAACGGCCGTCTTACGTGACAGTCCAAATGGGTTTTAAATACCAACTTGGATATCCTATTCCTACATGGTAATTCAAATTAAATTTATTTAATTAAAAATATATTTTCATCCCAGCAACTAGACATTCAATTTGGCATTTAAAACCCATTTGGATTGCCACGTAAGACTACCGTTAAATTTTACCGTTAAAAAGGTAACAAAATTTAACGGTAGAGTTACCATTTTGTAACAAAACATAATATTTCAAACACAAACAATTAAAATATAATATAAGACAAATAAAAGTGACCCTTTTAAAAAAAAACCCTACAGTTGTTTTGCTAATTTGGCATCGAAGATAACATAACAATAAACCTTGTATTCAGTGAAAGATAAATACACCTGGATTTTGTGACAAATTTAGTATAAGCTGTCCGTGAGAAATGTAAAAGGAAAGTAACGTATGGAAGCTAAAATGGTATTGAAGAAATGAAAAGGGATGGGATCGGAAAGGAGAATCACATGATTACGGGGTGGTGAGCATTGGGCAATTTTGTTTCCCCCAGTTAAAACACCCAAAACCTTACCTTTTCATTACACAATTTTTTGGATAAGATGGGATTTAATTCTTTTGGTTACTTGTCCCTCTCAAGTATCAATTTTTTGGGGATAGCCTGTTTCATTTGATGTTGATTATGGGTATTGGAATCAGCCTTATGCTATGTTGGGCCCGAATAGATGTTCCTAATTGGAAACGTTCACTAATGTCCTAATCCTAAGCTTAAAAAACTACCAATCTGTTCCTCACATTGCAAACAAAAGGTTTTGCTTAATATGGAAAACAAATTAAAGAAAAGACAACAAAATTTCAAAAAATACAAATTAAGGTCGATGGAGACGATCTTCTGGTTGAACCAGCTGATTGATTATGCTTTTGCATCAACCCAAAGCCATTGACCGAGAAAAGAGTGAATCACACCCTATTCATTGAATCACCTACATTTCTATACATTTGATTCAGTTTAATAATATTAAACATAAATGAAAACATTTCAAACTTTGTTTTTCAGATTATGGTTTCAGACTTACTCCCCAATTTCTCAGCTTTCATCAAAAGAACAACAATCAAGTGCAATTTTGTTCTTTCTATTATTAATTTTTGCCTTGAGCTTTGTAAACCTGTTCTGCTCTTGGGTAAATCAATTTCCTGGATTAAAGACTTGAAGCAAAATCCATCTTTGTAACATACAGAATAAGGAAAAAGCTCAAATACTTGACATCTAAGAATTTCTTCATCGGTTTCACTAAAAAAAGTATACATCATATATTGTTTTTTTTTTACAAACCAAAACTTTGGCAGTGGAATCGTTAAGAATCACAATTAAGGAGGCGATCGTGTCTTTGGATTTCATCGTTTCAGACCACATCAACTATGCCATGGGGCATGGACGGCAAAGACTGTTGGGATTGCCAAGCTATAAGATGTAAAACTGGTTGATATCCCGGCAGTACAGAGGTTAGCTTTGGGTCCAGCAATTCAAATACATCACTCTCTGAAGAGACTCTTCGCTTTGATTTCTATTGTTTTCATTGGATTTGGCCTTGATGTATTGTCCATCATCTGATGAAGCAGCGGTGGGAAAATGGTTTCCCTTGCTGGCGTTAATAGGCCGTAGACTGGAACTCCATTTGGAGCTGCAATCTCTGCGGCCTTCCACTGCAGCTACACTTGCTGCCATGCAAACTCTACTCAAATAACTCATCTTTTACTAGTTTTCTCTGGATTTGTAGCTTATCCTTGATTCTTGCAAGTGTGTTGAAAAGCTAAGATGGGGGAGCCCTCCATTATATATAGAAATCAATGGAAAATTATCAGTTGGCGAGGATGGTGGTTTCGAGGATCCTGTCATTATCAAAACCGCATGTGGCAAAAGTGGCAACCATGGTTTCTGAGCTTTACCACTGGCGGAAACATCTTTTTTTTTTCTAATTATTGATTGGGGTCATCCAACTCAAAAGGAATTTGTCGGAATTTGTTTTTATTTTATATTATAATTGTTTTGTGAGAAACGTGGCAGCCAGTGAGCGGAACAGGTAATGCTCGATCGACCTTGTGAAGTACAATTGATGAAACAAAAGTATTTTATTAATGAAGATCGGCCTCTCTGTCCTCACCTTATCTTCAAACTGCGTATACTGTAAAACCAGGTAATGAACGTTGGAGAAAGTAAGTGAAAATGGAAGGGAAGATAGGGCCGAATGGCCGCTAACTAGGACCATGACAAACAAAATTTCCTGATTCTGATGAAGCCCAACCAACGCCACTTTTATAAGCAGCAACGAAAAGGGCAAGAAACAGCAGCAAAGGAGACGCCATCACCTTTTGTACTTTGCAAATTAAGGTGGTGAACATTATTTATATTCCAAAATCAATTATAATACAGTTGATGGGAGATTCATGGCTTTCAATAACAAAGTAACATCCACCCACTCCAATAAACCTAAACCATATTTTAATGTCAATCGTCACCATCTACATACCAAACCAAAATTGTCAGCTTCAACCTTTATATTACAAGACCAGTATACTGTTGATGTAGAATTTATGAATCCCCTTTAAACCATCACAGGCTTGTCGTGTTCTGCCGATCAAAGCCTATGGAAAGCCAACAGTTTATCATTCCCCTTCGAGGTTTCAAGTTGTGGGCGCCTTTGCCCAACCCTACCATACAGTACCAGGGACCGCTGTGATCGGTCCCAAAAATAGAAACCTTCTGTAATAACTAAAAAACGATTAAGTATCTAAATATGTCCATAAACCAAAAGAGTTCATCTTCTATCAACATAATCAGACATATAGTTAGATGAAGCCACCCATTTCACAAAATGTGAAAAAAAAAAAAACCTTAAAGACAAATTATGCGAACATTATATAACACTTGGAGATCCTTTTAGCGTATTACATCCCATGAACACGAGTTTTATTCCCTTGGGGGGGGGGGGGGGACAAAATCACATTTATCTACAAAGCAGATGGTAACTAGCTGAGTTTCCAATTACAGAAAAGTCAAGCTCACGTTTGTACAACAATAGATTACGAGTTTCCTCATCATTCATCCTAAGTACCAAGATGACACCCTTTTAAGGTTAACATTAAAAGATTTGACGGGTATATATGCACGAGATGATGATTATATCAGATTTCAATCACATAATATAAAGCAAATGATGAGAATTGCCACTTTAAGCTGAGTCTACTCCTTCAACCTGCTGTCGAGCTAGGTATCTCTCCCTTCGTTCTTTCTACAAAATTGAAATTGACAGTCTTTTAAGTAATGCATGTCACACAAGTAAATCATCTATAAACATAATTGACATCAGATGGTTATAAGAAAACTATTACCCATTCATCTATGACGAGTCCTTCCCCAATGATCCTTGGACCTGAATCCTCTGGAGGCTTTTTGCGTGCCTCCAGCGCAGCATCAGCCTCATCTAATTGACACTTCAATTTTTCCAGAGCCTGTCACGAGGCACAAACCCATAAATATTTAGCTAATTATGTGTTCTTCAGTTTTTTTTTTTTTTGGAGGGCTATTAGTTTCCTACAGTATTGATACTTTTGTAAAGATTTTAAGCATCAGCATTGTGGAAATTGTTGATATGCAAATGTCTAAAAGCAGAAGCAAACGTGAATGAAGGCACATATAGTTGTGGAAACGGGAGTAACAAGCTAATGGGACTAACAGGACAAGGACGCTCAGGATCTAGGAAAACAACCCGTAGTATTTGTTCTATTGCAACTTGATCCTTCTGCTCATCAAACTGCAAAAACCAGGCACCTAAGATTAATTACAAAACAAAATTACAAATATCCAACCACAAGAGGAAGAAATACAGATAGGTAGAGAAGCAATCGATCAATAGTATAGATGGTGAAATTTACAATTGTGCATCACGCAATGGCAGAAAGACAACCCAAAATATTATTGAAAAACCGTGCATGCCTCTTTCAAAATTGGCCCAAGATCAGCTTTGAGAAAAAAAAAATTCTCATCCCATCAAGCATGCACATAAGCAGCCTTCAAAAGGCCATTTACAGCAACACCAGGCCATCTTGATGACAAAAATGAAAAAAAGAAAAAATCTGGCTCCAAAGTGCCCCAAAGTGCAGTAGTTTCTTTATGCAGCAGGCACATATCCAGGGGTGGGACTCCCTTCCATTACATATATGTCCACTAATTTTCAACACACGAGCACCATTTACATGTATAGGATCTGCCTATGAAGGGTGAAAGGCATACTTATGAAAAGTGGTTAAAAAGTTCAACTGGAAAGTAATGGACAAAAGAACTAATAGAGGTGATCTTAACCCCAAGTCAATAAAAGAACAATGGGTATAGAAATTTGTTCCAGAATGACATTTTATGCTTCAAATTATAAAGCTTTGGAAATAAAAGAATCCAATCTATAGTACTGCAATATTTGTGATGACATTCTGATAAAGCTACTTATCTGAGAGAAATTTAAGTATCAACCACATAAACTAAATATTATTTGCATCAACAATACAGAATATTACTTCATTTTTTCATCATAAACTCACCAACATCTAAACATCCTCAAATTATAAAGTCTTAATTTTTATCATACATGTGAACCACACAAAAATGCAGTTTTATAGGAGTTCTACTAACCAGCTCAGGTATGTAGTCCATTGGACCTTTCACCTTAAGACTCATGATTTTAAACTTAACCCTGCTCTTTTGATCCATCTGTTTTTCATTGTTCTCAGGAGGCTCCACGAACTTGAAGACTAGTAAATCCATTCAAAAACAGAAATAGAAATTCACAAGAATGTTTCAAAAGATAAAGAAAAATAAATAAAACAAATATGTCTGCCAAGTGCCAAAGCATGATAAAAACCAGAAGAGAATGGTATGCATAAGCGTGCAAAAAAATATTTACCCGTTGCTATGATGCTCTCACCGGGGGCTAGAATGGCACCCGGAGGTCGCATGAAACAGCTCTTTGGTGCAGTTGTTTGAAACTAAACCAACAAAAACAAAAGGACTCATTATGAAATTCATCAAAGCAATGGTTATAGTATAAAACATTTAACAAAAATATACTTGCTTGTTGTTTTCAGTTCTGTCTCTAACTTATAAATCACTAACATACCAAATAAGGACAATGATGAAAACAAAAACAACAAAGGGAAACAGAAATGTTTCAAAGGTATAATGTGTACCTTGAAAGCTGTATATGACTTGCTTGTGTTTTTTATCCTGACTGCGCTCCTCACCTGTTTGCCAGGTTCATCTTGGAAAAACAAACCAAAATACACAATTAAGAATAAGAAAATTGTACTCTGAATGGGTAAAAATTTTAAATAGTATATAATAATGGCTTTTAAATTCACAATCTTCAAATTCGGATGCACTTCTTTAGAAATAAATCAAAAAGAAAATTTCCCAAATTAAGTCAAAATATCCTTATTTTTAGTGGTTCTCATTTCAAAGTTAAATTTGCTTAGTTACAAGTAAAAGGGGTGAAAAAACTGAAGCAAAACTACAAAATTATACTCTGCCTTTTATCAGTTACTTTAATTAACAATCTTAAATTTTAGTTGACTTCACTGTCAATTTCCTAACATAAGGATCAAAGTTTTTGCTTTAGCTTTTTGATCAAACAAATGGAAAATCCAAAATCTGATAAGATATAATTTTTGAAGGTCTGGAAAGATAATTTTTTAAAAGGGAAGTACATACATGGAAAATATAGCTTATTAGCTGGATCAAGTTTGAGCCGACGCCGAGTCGGCAAAAGCGACTTTGCAACGGAGGAAACCGAAATGGCAGAGCCGTGATGATTCGATCCTTCGACATGAGGTTGAGTTTGAACGTATAGATTAGACGCTGAGGAAGAAGACGGCGTCGTTCTGGTATTATTCCCGGTTTGGCGAAAAGGCAGCTTAAAAATTCCCCAAACTTTGCCATCGGACGGTGACTTTTGCTCGGTATCTATCGCCATCTCTCTCACAAGCACATGTACGGCACCGTGTGCCGCGTCGCAAAGATTCTAAAACCGAAAAACCTTTGCTGGAATTTGAACCGAGAAACTCGTGAAAAGGAAAACAAAGAGAGAGAGAGAGAAAGAGAGAGAGCGCGTCGGATTTCAGGGCAAGAATTTTACTGTATTTGATTTGTAAGCTTTTGAAGTCCGTTTTCCCCATCTTCGCCTTTTTCTCACCTTTACGAAGTTTTACCTTTTGGTGCATGATTAGCGGGGAGTCGGGGAAGATCAATAAAGCTTTTAGAAAACGACACCGTGTCCTGAACGTATGTTTCTCACGGTTGTGTTTCCTTTTTACCGCTTTTTAAGCTTTTAAAACCACAACGTTGCTTCTTAGTAATTTTCTGGGTAGCAGCGGCAAATTTTAATTTATTTTAGATCAACGTAAGAAACGAGTTTGGGTGAGTTGACTTGAGGTGACAAGTAAAAAAGGGGCAGGTGGGATTTTTTATTGACGCATTTAGATTTTGGAGTTGGTTTAACGTCATAGTTAAATGGGATTAGTTTGGTTAATGACAAATTTATTTAGTGATTTGAATGATTTGATTTTTGAGAGATACAACTGAGGCTGACTGAACCCTGCTATAATTAAAATTAATTATGCAGTGGTTATGATCGATGGATTGGTTCTTTTTAATAACTAATTTTCAACAGATTTTTATTCTTTAAAAGTGATTTTAATAAAGATTTTATTATAAATTCCTTATCAACAAATTCACCCCTTTCTTTTTTTTGTAAAACCTGTGAATAATGAGGCGGGGATTCAATTTGGTGGTTGAATGCGACATGCAACTTGCGAGTTGACTTTAGCGGCCCGAATTGAGTTAGTGACGGCCCTGTTCCCTGCCGTGATTGGGCCACCTACCCCCCTTATCCATATTTGCAGAGTAAATAAAATACACAAGTAACACATGGAAATGAAAATTCACATCTAAAATTTTGATACCGCCAAAATCAAGGTAGACCGAAACTCAAATGAAATCCTTATAGTGCTTGATGACCACATACAATCGTGCAATGTATAGGCAAATGGGGGAACCCGATGCCCAACTGGCATAAAGGGGATTAAAATGATGGTAAAAAAGAATTTTACTCTACCTTAATTCAAACAAACTGAGTCACCTCGGAATTCTTCAAATTTTTCCTTGAGAGATAAAGACCTTTTTTTTTTAGAAATAAAATTTTTGTTTGGAATATAAATTAAATTGATTTTTTTTTTTGAATCACACTCTCATTTTTAAACTATATTTATTACAGTGTGATTATTGAATGTAAAGGGATATCTTTGTCGAATTTCAACCAAACAGGCTTCTTCAAGAAAAAAAGCTCGACTTTTGTGTTCTTCTCCAGACTTTGTAGGATTGGATATTAATGGGGTTTGATACAGGCTTACATGTAGATGGTAAGTGTGAAGCTAAACTCTATGGTTATTTTCAAACAAAGCAGTATCACGACTAGAGTTATATTGTATTTGCAAGCCTTGATATTATGAGATGCAACTAATTCTGGTGGACTCTTGTACAACGTGAGTACGTATAAAATGCAGATGGATCATGGTCATTGCTTTATCCAAGGATAGGGATACAAAACAATAGGTCCGGCTAAAGCCATGTATCCTACTTTCCTTCGGTGTTTTGATTTTTTTATACACGTGAGATCATACAGTTTGAATTTATATTAAATGAGTGTCTGACCAAAATTTTAACAACTTTTCTATACAAATTAAGATAAATTTTGATTTTTTTTTTTTAATTTTTGATATCCGATAACCATATGAACTTCGATTAAATCTACATTAAAACCGAACTGGCAAAACTCTTCTAATTTTTTTTTCACAATAATTGAGTTTAAAAGCTTCCTCAAAAAATTTTTATTGAAAAAGTTTTAATTTTATAAAGTAGAATTAAATTCTACCGAATTTAACATATGTCATAAATGTTTCCATTAAATTATATATTTAACTTTTATCATTAACAAATTAAATCAATTGTGCTTAACTCATGTAAAAGCTGCTTTAACATGCAAAGGCGTCACTAAGGATAGCATACGCCTCAACCCTTCTTGGTTTTGTAAAATTACCTTTCAGATCCTTAAAATTTGTAAACTTATAGTTAATAAAATAGTAAAAATTGTGTTTTGGCACTCCCGAAATGTAAGAATTCAATTCCAGCCCCTAATATAAAATTTATAATTTCACCCTACCATGCGTCTTGTTGATACAAAATACAATAAGGGATGAGACGATGAGGAGATTGTGGTGATCTGAAGGAAGTCGATTCACTTAAATAGGTTGAGAGCCCAAGAAAGACAGAGAACAAATAGAAGATTATGGGTGCAAGGTAGGCTTAGTTGTAGAGAGTAAGTACTCAAGGATTGCTCAAGGAGATAAAGATATTTTCTCATGGTTTGAGAAGGTGTTTATAAGAGAAAACATCTTGTTTGTTTGTATGACATAATGAGGTAATTGTCATTATTGAGTACGTGAAAACATGTACAATGGGACCTACTCTATTATTCTTTTAAGCAGTACAAAGTTGTTACACTCAGGTGGTGTAACAACCCGAATTTTACGATTATCGGAAAGTGTATTTTCGGGTTTTTGTTTTCGAAAAAAGAATTCATAAATAATAAATATTTACGAAGTTAGTTGTGTGGTTAATTAGGTTTTAGCTAGGTGAATTAGCTTGAATTAAGGTTAAATAGGTATAAGGATTAGATTGAATATAGTGTGAAAGTTTAATTATAGATTAAAGAAAAGTCGAGGGATTAAATGAGAAAATAAACCATAAGTAACACTTGTATAGTAAAAAGTAAATACAAGTGTATGGTAACATAAAATACATTTGTACAAATAATGTACATAAGTATAAAATAATTATAAATATAAATACTTAATATTTAAGTATATAATATAATAATAAATAAATAAATTGTAATACCCCTTACCTGTATTCGACGTCGGAATAGGGTATGAGGCATTACCGGAATTACAAATTTATTTATCAGACATTTTATTTCATCTAGCATTTATATTTGAAACCAATCAAAATCAAACATATTATCCCTTAAACATATTTATTTTTCTCATTTCATGTCTCACTTGAATTTATTTCTCGTCTCAACATATTTAATTACCTTTTATTTACATATTAAAGATAATCACATATTTACATGTCATGATAAATATCATTCTCTTGCCGTTTATTCATAAACATAAATTAGTTAATTCATCATATCAATATTTCACATACTATCAACTTATATTTCCTTATATCACATAATTAAAGTTACACGAACTTACCTGGCTAAATTTGTAGAAATACCAAGATTTAAGGGCATTTGGTAATTTCTATTTTCATCAATTTTTCAACCGATCTTAATCCAAATTAATAATTTCATACAATTTTGCAATTTTCAATAATAAAATAATCCATTCCATGTAAATTGGTCATTTCCAACATTTTTACAAAACTAATCATAAAGTTTTACTTTTATTCAATTTAGTCCCTGAGCCTAAAACATTACAAATTAGCTATGCTAGCTGAATATTCATACATATTTTCCTCCTCCTCCTCTCCATTCCACATCCTTAATGTATATAACATGCTATAAGTAACATTATCAATAATTTCATTAATTACTCATAAGTATATTCAAAACTGTCCATTTGAGTTATAGTCACTAAATTATTTATTTCCAGAGCTAAAGAACTCCAAATGAAGAACCGTTAATTTTTCCTGAAACTAGACTCACATATCTTCTTGCCATAAAATTTTCAGAATTTTGGTAGGGCCAATTAGTACAGTTTATTCTTTAAAGTCACCCCTGTTCTGCTGTCTGGCAGTTCCGACCCTTCTTCACTAAAAATTAATTATCTTTTTATATAGAATTCATATGATGTTATGGTTTATTTCTTCTAAAACTAGACTCATTAAGGAATCTAACCATATAAATTATGTTCCAAAATTATTTTTATACAATTTTTAGTGAATTTCTAAACTAAGAACAGGGGATCACGAAGTTATTCTAAACCAGTTTTACAAAAATCCAAATATCTCAAAATATAGACTTCCTTTGCTTTCTATGTTTCTTTTATATGAAAATAGACTCAATAAGCTTTAATTCCATATCTCACTCCACTTCTAATTTGATTTATACAATTTTTTGTGATTTTTCAAAGTTAGACAACTGCTGCTGTCCAAAACTGCTTTAGTGTAACATGTTGATTTCTATTCTGTCCCTAATTCCACAATTCATACAATTCAGTCCTTGCTGGATTAACCCCTCAATTGAGTTAATTTTCTCATTTAATACTTTTATCTATCATTTTAAACTACTTCATAACCTTAGAAATCAGAATTTTAACACTAGGCCTTAATTTCAGCTATTTCACAATTAGGTCCTAAAACCAATTTCCATCAATTTCACTTGATAAAATCATCATATAGCAAAATTAAAGCTTCAAATCAATATTTATTCATTATATTCTTTCAGCATTAATCCACATAAAATTTAAAAATTAACCATAGAATCATAAACTAATGAATTAGTAAGTTGGACTCAATTGTAGAAAGTCCAAAAAACATAGAAATTTCAAGGAGAAAGCAAGTATTAAACTTACATGAAGCTTGAGTATGAAAACCAACTTGAACTCTCTTCTATGACTGTTTTTCAGCTGAAGAAAATGAAGAGAAATGAAGAGAATTCTCCAGATATTTCAATTTGATCCCCTTTTTATTTAGCTAATTTTGGAAATTTTCAATTTTTCTCCCTTTTTCTTCTTTCTCTTCTCTTCTTCTTTCTTTCCTTCCCCTGCTCTCTGCTTCGTTTGGTTTCTGTTTCTCTATTCTCTTTTTGTTTGTTTTTTTTATATAATAATATAATAATATAATAATATAAAATAATAAAATAATAATATAATATAATATTAAACATAAAAAAATCTCAGATTTTCTTCACAATAATCGCCTCAATTAAACAAAATGGCTTAATTGCCATTTTGGTCCTTTATACTTTCTTTAATCTATAATGAAACTTTTACACCTTTTTCAATTTAGTCTTTTTCATTTAATTACATATCCAAACGTTAAAATTTCTCAACTAAACTTTAATAATAACTTAATGACACTCCATAAATATTTTTAGAAATATTTATGGCTCACTTTATGAATTCAAGGTCTCAATACCTCGTTTTTGGCCCAATTTTTTTCTAATTAATTCTTTTAGTTCACAAAATTCACTAATTTTAAAATATTTCTAAAATCACACTTAACTTATAATTATCTTTATCGATTAACAAAGTTTTCTAGCTTTTTCGTCAGATTTAGAAATCTCGAATCACTGTTCCGACACTATTGACATTGGGCTGTTACAACTCTTCCCCCCTAAAAAAATTTCGTCCTCGAAATTTCCTTGTTATTTTGATCATGAACTTCATTATTTCTATAATTCTATAGCTCCTTTGTACACATATTTATCTAGTTTATCATTTATATCCATTCTATATCCTTTCAGTTTGCAATTCATTTTTAATTCAATATTGCAAACATACCTTATAACGAAAATTACTTACCTTTTTATATGAGGCCCAATAGATTAAACAGAACACTTAAGATATATGAAACAAATATAGAAGTGTATTATTATGTACTATTAATCAGATAGCACTTGATGAGTACCAAAGTGTTATTATCAGAGAATGCGCTAGAGTCCCTTAATGGTATACCACTAATATCCTAGTATATCTAATCTCATTTACTTGGGCAAATTACATTATGCACACATATCATTTTTCAATTCCAATTTCATTTTCAATTTATTCACAACTAAATTTAATTTTACTTTATCATCAATCTACAATTCAATATAATATTTATCCATCACTTAATTCAATTTCCATTTAATTCAACAATAACACTTACCTCATACTTCACTTACTATACGCATAATTTAAATTTAACATTTAATATTGAATAATTTGGATTATAATAATACAATCGTACGTTGAGCATGTCTGTATCTA
Source organism: Gossypium australe (assembly GCA_005393395.2). NCBI lineage: Eukaryota > Viridiplantae > Streptophyta > Magnoliopsida > Malvales > Malvaceae > Gossypium > Gossypium australe. The sequence goes on from CM016626.1 coordinate 23,798,970, forward strand.
TACTCAGTGGTATTACCATAATTCAAATTATAAAAATTATAATAAATAATAAATATCAAACATGTAACAATATAAATCATATGTGTTAATTTATACTTTAATTTCATACCTCAACAATAGTCTTTCCTCAAATAGCATCATATATCATCTATATTATCTAATCAAATTATGAACCTTTGGTTCAAGTTTTCAATTTTATATATCAATTTTAATTCATATTTCCACTTTTTCGTACTGTCAATAATTCAATCGATCAAATTCATTCAATTTTCTCATTTCATTTATTCAACTGATTTCAATATCAATGATTCGATATTTTAGCAAATTTATGAACCTTAAGTTCATACTTCAATTTTCACATTTCAATTCGATTCACAATTCAACTCATAATGTCTTTCTCATATCTTTAGTAGTACGGTCAATCAAATTTATTTAATTTTCTCATTTCAGTTATTCACCCTATTAACAATCCAGACTTTGACGGATACACGGATTCCAACCCAAACACACCAGTACGGCACATTGTGCCTAAAACGGTACATAGTACCTGATCAGTATACGACACACGAGGTGCCTGAAATACGACACATAAAGTGCCTGATACGACACACGAGGTGCCTGATACGACACATAAAGTGCCTGATACGACACACGAGGTGCCTGATACGACACACGAGGTGCCTAAAATACGACACATAAAGTGCCTGATTTACGACACATAAAGTGCCTGATTTACGACACATAAAGTGCCTGATTGGCAAAGCCGATAAATCCCGTACTCTTCCAAATCCTATGGCATGCCAATTATATCCGACTAGTCCGACAAGTTGATAGGGAAATCAATTCTCATTTTAATTTCACTTAATATTCATATCTATCCTTATTAACAAGACTCGGACTTTGGCGGATACACGGATCCCAACCAATCACACCAAAATAATGAAATCCTCCCAAACACACCAATATATCATATCCTCCCAAACACACCAGTATATCATATCCTCCCAAACACACCAATATATCATATCCTCCCAAACACACCAATAAGGCATTAAATGCCTCTTCGGATAAACCGAAGAATATAATACAGAAATATCTCCTCATCATATCACAAATCCTATGGCATGCCATTTGTATCCAATCTAGTCCGATAAGTTAATAGGGTGTTTAAATCATTTTTTTTATTCAAATTCACTTTTCCATTTTCTAATCAGTATACAATTCAGTACCAATACATATTTTAAATATTCACATATAATCAGACTTCGATTCAATTCCAACCACTTTTCAATCAATACACGATTCATATATTTACACATATTCATAATTTAATGCATTTTTATTCAATTCGTATTTTTAATTTATTGTCCAATCAAATTTAAAATCACTAATTACTTTTCAATCAATATACATTTCAATTACTCATATATTTTCTTTATTTAATTCAATTTGATTCAATTCAAATCACTTTTAGTTTCCTATTAATATACCTTCAAATATTCACATAATTCATAATTCAGTTACGTAATTTAAATAACTTTCTAATTTCCATTTCATTCTATTTTCACTTCTTATTTCAATCAGTTCACAGTATTGCAGTAATTCATTACATCAATAATTTCATAGTTTAATGCAATACACATAACAATATTCAGTAACTTCACAATTCAATTCAGTACTCAAAATAATATTCAATATTCCATAATTCAGTTCAGTATCAGTCTCAATTTTAGTACCCAATCATAAATTTATCAATTTACTAAGCACTTACCTTAAAATACTTACCACACATAATTAGTAAATTACACATAATAATGATAAAGTTTGAATTATAGTGATACAAATATCATCAAAGTCGGAAGATATCACATTATCTCAAGTTATATATTAATAATGGCATATATTTCTAGACTCTACATATACTATATTTGGTCCGAGAACCGACTAAACCATAGCTCTGATACCACTAAATGTAATACCCCTTACCTGTATTCGACGTCGGAATAGGGTATGAGGCATTACCGGAATTACAAATTTATTTATCAGACATTTTATTTCATCTAGCATTTATATTTGAAACCAATCAAAATCAAACATATTATCCCTTAAACATATTTATTTTTCTCATTTCATGTCTCACTTGAATTTATTTCTCGTCTCAACATATTTAATTACCTTTTATTTACATATTAAAGATAATCACATATTTACATGTCATGATAAATATCATTCTCTTGCCGTTTATTCATAAACATAAATTAGTTAATTCATCATATCAATATTTCACATACTATCAACTTATATTTCCTTATATCACATAATTAAAGTTACACGAACTTACCTGGCTAAATTTGTAGAAATACCAAGATTTAAGGGCATTTTGGTAATTTTCTATTTTCATCAATTTTTCAACCGATCTTAATCCAAATTAATAATTTCATACAATTTTGCAATTTTCAATAATAAAATAATCCATTCCATGTAAATTGGTCATTTCCAACATTTTTACAAAACTAATCATAAAGTTTTACTTTTATTCAATTTAGTCCCTGAGCCTAAAACATTACAAATTAGCTATGCTAGCTGAATATTCATACATATTTTCCTCCTCCTCCTCTCCATTCCACATCCTTAATGTATATAACATGCTATAAGTAACATTATCAATAATTTCATTAATTACTCATAAGTATATTCAAAACTGTCCATTTGAGTTATAGTCACTAAATTATTTATTTCCAGAGCTAAAGAACTCCAAATGAAGAACCGTTAATTTTTCCTGAAACTAGACTCACATATCTTCTTGCCATAAAATTTTCAGAATTTTTGGTAGGGCCAATTAGTACAGTTTATTCTTTAAAGTCACCCCTGTTCTGCTGTCTGGCAGTTCCGACCCTTCTTCACTAAAAATTAATTATCTTTTATATAGAATTCATATGATGTTATGGTTTATTTCTTCTAAAACTAGACTCATTAAGGAATCTAACCATATAAATTATGTTCCAAAATTATTTTTATACAATTTTTAGTGAATTTCTAAACTAAGAACAGGGGATCACGAAGTTATTCTAAACCAGTTTTACAAAAATCCAAATATCTCAAAATATAGACTTCCTTTGCTTTCTATGTTTCTTTATATGAAAATAGACTCAATAAGCTTTAATTCCATATCTCACTCCACTTCTAATTTGATTTATACAATTTTTTGTGATTTTTCAAAGTTAGACAACTGCTGCTGTCCAAAACTGCTTTAGTGTAACATGTTGATTTCTATTCTGTCCCTAATTCCACAATTCATACAATTCAGTCCTTGCTGGATTAACCCCTCAATTGAGTTAATTTTCTCATTTAATACTTTTATCTATCATTTTAAACTACTTCATAACCTTAGAAATCAGAATTTTAACACTAGGCCTTAATTTCAGCTATTTCACAATTAGGTCCTAAAACCAATTTCCATCAATTTCACTTGATAAAATCATCATATAGCAAAATTAAAGCTTCAAATCAATATTTATTCATTATATTCTTTCAGCATTAATCCACATAAAATTTAAAAATTAACCATAGAATCATAAACTAATGAATTAGTAAGTTGGACTCAATTGTAGAAAGTCCAAAAAACATAGAAATTTCAAGGAGAAAGCAAGTATTAAACTTACATGAAGCTTGAGTATGAAAACCAACTTGAACTCTCTTCTATGACTGTTTTTCAGCTGAAGAAAATGAAGAGAAATGAAGAGAATTCTCCAGATATTTCAATTTGATCCCCTTTTTATTTAGCTAATTTTGGAAATTTTTCAATTTTTCTCCCTTTTTCTTCTTTCTCTTCTCTTCTTCTTTCTTTCCTTCCCCTGCTCTCTGCTTCGTTTGGTTTCTGTTTCTCTATTCTCTTTTGTTTGTTTTTTTTATATATAATAATATAATAATATAAAATAATAAAATAATAATATAATAATATAATATTAAACATAAAAAAATCTCAGATTTTCTTCACAATAATCGCCTCAATTAAACAAAATGGCTTAATTGCCATTTTGGTCCTTTATACTTTCTTTAATCTATAATGAAACTTTTACACCTTTTTCAATTTAGTCTTTTCATTTAATTACATATCCAAACGTTAAAATTTCTCAACTAAACTTTAATAATAACTTAATGACACTCCATAAATATTTTTAGAAATATTTATGGCTCACTTTATGAATTCAAGGTCTCAATACCTCGTTTTTGGCCCAATTTTTTTCTAATTAATTCTTTTAGTTCACAAAATTCACTAATTTTAAAATATTTCTAAAATCACACTTAACTTATAATTATCTTTATCGATTAACAAAGTTTTCTAGCTTTTTCGTCAGATTTAGAAATCTCGAATCACTGTTCCGACACTATTGACATTGGGCTGTTACATAAATTGAGACAATTGTATGGTAAAAATAATATACATGTGTAATAAATACATACATACATTTGTAATATACATATATACTTACTTATTATTTAAGAAAATATTATTATATTATATAAAGTAAATAAAATAAATAAAATATAGAAAAGAAACAGAATATTGAAATGAAACAGAGAAGAACAAAGGAGAAAGAAAAGGAAAGAAAAAGAAAGGAAAAAAATTAGGGTTGGAAGGTTTGAAGCTTAAGTGGTAAGTTAATTTAGCCCATTTTCTTATAATTTTGATGTTTTTAGAATCCTAGAACAAAATACTACTTGATTTAAGTTGAAATTTTGAAAGTTAGTGAATTTTTAGATGTTGTTCATGTTGAATAATTTGAAGAATTAGGGATTAATTTGATAGAATTTCAAGTTAGAATAGAAATATGGATTGAATTGTAAGTTAAATTATAAGTTATGAGTAATAGGGATTAAAATGAAAGAATTTTGAAATTAGGGTTTTATGATTAAATTAGGGAGTTCAAATTAGTTTAAAGTGAAAATTTAATAAAGATATGGAATTAGTTTTGTAGAAATAAAGTTAGTATTAGTTAAGGTTTAAATTGGAATTTAGATAAAAGTTGTGTATAAATTGAAATATTCAATGTTAAATTGTGTTGTATTGATGATTTTCAATTATTTTAATTCCGTAGCAAACGTTGAGCCTGAGACCTCGGCTAGGAAAAGAAAAGACAAAGTCAACGAGGATTAGCTCAGAATTTACGGTTTGTATTTTTATAATCCGAATCTAATAATTATTTGTTATATTTATTATTTATTATACATGGTAAGTGAAACTAAGGTGAGTTTTGGTATTGTTGATATTGAATTGAATGAAAGTGAATTTGTGATTAATGTGAATGTGGATATTAGATATTGATTGTATTGAAATATGAAAATTGAATTGAGTTGAATTATAAGTTTATGTGATTATTTGAATTGAAATGTGTATTGATTGAAAATTTAAAAGTGATTGGAAACCCTATTAACTGTATCAGGTTGAGCCGGATATAGTTGACATGTCATAGGATTGGAAGTGTTCAGGGATACTTCGACCTCGAGTCGATGAGACACTGGGTGTCATATTATTATTTCGGATAAATTCTATGAGGTACTGGGTACCAACTTACTTCGGCATGGCTGATGAGACACTGGGTGTCAATCTATTACTCCGAATTATCCATATAAGGCATTGGGTGCCATACTGCTGTGTTTTAGTTAGATCTATGTATCCGCCTAAGTCCGAGTCTTGTTAATGGGGGTAAATAAATGAATTGACAATATGAATGATTTTGAACATGAAATGGACTGGAATATTGAATTGAGCTATGAAATTGAAATGTAAGAACCAATGGGTTCATGAAATGGATATTGGTATAATGATATGATATATGTATTTTATTGAGAAAAGCTATTTGAGCAATTATGAAATTGAAATAGTAAGAGAAGAGAATTGAAAATGTTATGAATGATTGTTTATGAAATTGATTAATTGTTTGAATGATTTTTGTTATGTGTGTTTAAATATATAAACTATTATAAATTCTTATTTAATAATTATTCGGATTATAGAAATACCACTGAGTTTTATACTCAGCGTACGGTTTATTTCCGTGCGCAGGTTAGGTAAAAGTCAAATTGCCGAATCAGCATCCAAGGCCGATCCCGAACTCATTGTGATAAAGTACTTTTCTTTTGGTATATGGCATGTACCTAGGATGTTGAATTTGTCATTTTGGGATATGAATGTAAATGTTGTTATAATATGATAAGAGTCATATATATATATATATATATGAGAACATATTTTCTATGTTTAAGAAATTAAGTGATGTGTTTTGGTTGAAATTGGCATAAATTTAGGAAAATTTTTGAAAATTCGCGAAAAATTAATTGGGTTTCCAGTTGAGTCCCGGTTTGATTTTAAAACATGTTTTGGGCCTCAAGGACCCCAAAAAGTGACTATATAATTAAATTATTAATGCATGTTTATTGAATTGTGTAATATTTGTATTTATTATAAAATGTCTGGTAATGCTCCGTAACCCTGTTTCGGCGTCGGATAAAAGTTAAGGGGTGTTACAGGTGGGTCTTAATAATCTCTAAAGAAGTGTTCACACTTAAAGAAGTGTTCACTTTGAAAAGTGGGTGATTTGATCATAGTAAGCGGGTGGTTGCATACAAGAGGATGTCACATCTGTCTATGGGCAATTCTGTGATGGGTGACTGATTCAGAAGGTTGAACAATTAAAAACAACTTAATAAATAGAGGGTGAGGAATCGTTCTTAGGTTTTCATATGGAGTCCTCTAAATGTGTCATGTGTCTAGTCAAAATAGTAGTATAGCATTAGCACATGTATACTTTTTTCTGAAGAGTAACAGAATCAACGCAAAGTTTTATGTTAAGTAATGTATCCATTGAAAACCACCTTTTTAATTAAATAATTAAATCAAGTCAGCATAATTGACATGATTTTTTTATATTGAAACTTTAATAATATAATTTGATAAAATAAATTTATTTTTTTTACGCTGCCAATGAGGTTTAACCACGTAAAATTAAATACGTGACACATATCCTTGTAATAAAATGATAAAAAAAATATTTTTTTTAAGAAACATAATGTATAACAATATTTGAAACCTGTCCATGAAATTAAAAACTTTCCCTACTAATATATTAAATACTAACCAAAAGTTAATAGTAAACATAAACTTTGATATTAAGTTAAATCAAGGTAAATCACATAAAAAAATTAAGTTAAATTGCATTTTGTCATCTCTATTTAAAAAAATGGGTAAATTAATCCCTTTATATTAGATTAAAGGGCAAGTTGGTCTTTCTATTAATGATTACATTCATTTCTACTCTTAAGTGATGATGTATTATTGTCTGCTTGCTTGAATTCAGGGGCGAATCTAGGGGGGCTGGCATGGGTCCCGGCCCTCCTAAAATGTAAAATTATATTTAGGCCCTTATAACTTTTTAAAAATTTTAAATTAGTAAAGGTAAAATTGCACTTTAGCCCCTCTAAAATTATAAAAATTTGATTTAATCATTTACAAATTATAAAGATATAAACTATAAAAAATTAAAATTTCAACTGGCCCCCCCTAAAAAAATTTCTTGGCTTCGCCCCTGCTTGAATTGGTCCATCCACGTTACAATTTTCATCTATTTCATTATTTATTAAAAAATTCATTCATTTCTTCAGTTAAAAATTCCATCCAATTTTTTGAATTAGTGCCTCCATGTCAACTTGAGGTATACATGGCACACCAAGTATCACTATCTGGTTGTTTCGTTAGCTACGTCAATGCTTAACAATAAAAATGAATGAAAATTTTAACAGAATGACCAATTTCCTCTTTGACCTAAGATACAAATATTAGTTTGCCCTTTCTTTTGGAGGGATAACATGCAACCTAACTCGTGCTATGGGGCTAGCATGGTACTTTTTCTAATATTGTGCAGAGTTAACATGAAATTATACCCCATTGCATTTATATATATTAATATGATTTTTGACCCACGCTTCATGTAGAGGTATTCATGGGTCGGGTCAGGCCAAGTTTGGGCCGAGCCTAAGAATGATATTAACATACTTTACACTTGCTCAAGCCCAGACCAACCTGAAATATAAACATAAAATTTTGCCCAAACCTACCCATATTTGCAAAAGACTAACTCAAGCCTATTTTAGGGCCGCCCATATTATTATTTTTAATATTTATCTTATATTTTTAATATTTAATAATATATTTTTTATTTATTGAATTTTTTTATAGTCATCTTAACATTCTTTTAATGTTTACATTAAAGTAGTATTATATATTTAGTATAGTTTTTTTAATGTGTTCTAAATTACATAATATATAAAAATAACATAATATAAAGTATTATAAACTTAAAAATATGTCGGGCTAGGTCAGCTTCGGGCCTTGAATGCTCAAGCCCAAGCCCAACCCATATTTTAAACGGGTCTAATTTTTTTGCCGAAGCCAATTTTTTGGGCCTAATATTTTTATCCAAACCATCTCAAATTTCGGGCAAGCCTTTAGGCCTAGGCAGGTAGCCCAACCCATAAACAAGTCTAGCTTCATGTTATATTAATTATTTTGGGGCTAAGTTATAGAGTTAAAATTTAAAGGTTTTTTTTTTGTCTCTCTAAGAAAAAACGTTATATTATGTTCCAAGTTATTGTACTCTTAGTATATTAGAAATTTAGTCCCCATATTTTTATTTTTAAGAATCTAGTCTATCTACTTTTCAAATTAAAAAATTCAGGTCTAATTGCTAATATCATTAATATTTTTCTGTTAAATTTGCATGTGTGACATTCTAAGTTTAAAAAAAATTACGCACTTAGTAACCATGTGACAAAAAATAACTTTTTAATATATTTGAATTTAATGACGAATTCTAATGGTTTTAACAATTCTTAAAATTCACATCAACAATTTAATCATAATAGACTAATTAATGACATATAAATATTGAGATGCCAAATTATGTAAAAAAAAATAAAGTATAAAAATTAAATCTCAAATTTAAACATAATATAGAGATCAAAATTAAAATTTAACTATTTTTATAAAGGGATCAAAATTAAAATTAATGAAGTAAAAAAATCATCGACGAGCCTAAGAAGGAACGTAGTCAAGTTCTTGAACCACTAAAAACACCAAAACAAAGAAAAAAAAATAATTTAAACAGATACATGATTGATTATTGTTAAGTACAATGATAAGACGTTCTATACTTTTAAGAATAATACGTAAATTCAAATACTAAAATTGATATTATAAAAGGGAGGATCATAAATGTTGTATAAAAAATTTAGTACTAATGCAAACTATATTACTTTTATCCCCTACATTAATATTGTATAAAAAATAGGGACAGCCACGAATGTTAACATGGATAATAATCCATAATAAAAAAGAAACGTGAAATAGCAAAAAATCAATTGAAAGATGAATTCTTTAAGGGCGAAAACAGAGAGTTATCCAAGGCTCATAGGCCGAGCGGGAGAAAATCTTGTGACTCAGTCCAATTTCACCTGGACTATTTGAAGCCCATTTTAAAATAACTGTCGTCCCAGGCCTAACCAACGTGTGCGGAGTTCATCGTACACGGCTCACCAACGGCAAGGAAAGAAAACATTTTCCTTCAAATCAATATCAGGCTTCTTTGTTTCTCCGCCCCATGATTCCCGCCATGGATCTGCATCTCCTCCGCTCTTCTACCAGCTTCTCTGCCATCCGGTTCTTCCCTCGCTACCCTTCTCCTTCACTTCTTCGCAGTAGACTCCTCATAGTAAGGTCCACTCTTACTCCTTTCACCTGAACCCGCACTATTAAAGTACAAATTTTCTTATCTTCAGTTTCGTTTCTTCAATTTCCTAGTGGTATTATTCTTTTATTTGGTAGAAACATTAAAGAAACAAAAATTCAGGTCGAATCTTCCTTTTCCAAATGAGAAAGCCAAGTACCACAGAGAACTTGAAGCGGCGGTGGAGGCCGTGAAGAGAGCTTGTCGTCTTTGTGTCGACGTAAATTCACTCAAAAACTAGAATCTCACCTCTTGTTCTTTAGCCATTGCCTTGGTTGCATTAGTTTTCAGATGTATTTTCTTACTTTTTATCATTTTATTATTTCTCAGAATTCTAATTTACTCATTCTAAAAATTGAATCATTATAATAGTTTGTTAATTATTTTCTATTATAGGTGCAAAGGTCTCTGTTCTCTGTTGAAGGGCGGATTATCGAAAAGAAAGACCAAACTCCGGTCACAGTGGCAGATTTTGGAGTTCAGGCTCTTATTAGTTTAGGTAATTTCAACAATGCCTCAATGTTTTATAATAATTTTTTTCTTTGTGGCATATTTGCTTAATTACTAGGATTGAAAAGAAAATGTTTGACTTTTGAAATAGAATTTAGCATACAGTAATAAGCTTTCGCCATAATTGAATTCACCTTGGGATTAGACGTCATGGTTCTGTCCTATTTTCCAATGAAAATATATGATTTATGCTGTACCGCTGTGGCAAAAAATGTGTCAAATGACAAACCAAATGGTGCCATCTTGTTGATTAACGAGTAATAAAAGTTTAAATGGTTGAAACAAAACCTCACTTGTGTTTATTCTTGGCTTTCTCTGATAGAATTAAGTAAATCATTCCCTTCAATTCCATTGGTGGCGGAGGAGGACTCTGGTTTTCTCCGTTCAAACTATCTGGTGGATCCTGTAGTAAGTGCAGTATCTGATCAAATTAGCTTCAACAAGAAATCATTGTCACATGATGATGTGCTGGAAGCAATTGACAGAGGGGGCAAGAATGCTTTTGCTATGGGAACAAAGCCAGCCACATATTGGGTACAATCTACATAGACTTACCTGTAAACAGCAGTTTTGACTTTTGCTGATGGAAAGAAAAAAAAATAGTTTCCAGGTAGTCTGGGTCAGGCTTGGGATGTACTTTATTGACATGGTTAGGTCCATAAACTTGATGCAGATACTGGATCCGATTGATGGCACCCGAGGGTTTGTAAAAGGGAGTCAGGCCTTATATGTGGTACGGCTTAGATTCTGCTTCAATTCACTTAATCTTTTCATTTTGTCTAAGTGCCATGAAATATCTAATAAATTTAGTAGGTCTAGCACTAAAAAGAAAAAGTACCTTATTGGACTTCTGTTGTACATTAACGATGCATTACATTCAAATGAAACATTTACAATTCTAGCTTAGTTCTTGCAATAAAATCAACATTTTAGAAGTTCTTTGAATATTTTCGATGATTGCAAGATTCTATAAACCTTGATCTTGCTGTTGTTAAATGTATATGTAGTTTTTCCACTTTTAGTGATGTTCTGCTATTACATAAGCATAATCTTTCTTTGTCACCTTCTCGGCTGAGGGCATCTTTTGATTCTTCAGGTAGGTTTATCTCTAGTAGTTGAAGGAGAGATTGTGTTAGGTGTCATGGGCTGCCCTAATTGGGTTGTAGACGCCCAAAGTTATAGGAACAGTTCACCTGGATTGGGTATAATTATGGTTGCTCATGTTGGCTGTGGAACTTGGAAAAAGAGGCTAAAGAATATGCTCGATAGCTCAAATAAAATTTCATCTGATTGGACCAGATGCTTTGTTGATGGTTTTTGTCTGGTATCCGATGCCCGCTTCTGTATTCCAGAGAGTCAAACATGGGAGTCATTGCCATTATCAGTTTTATACAAAGCAAAAATTGATGATGACAATGTTGGGGATAAGGAAATTTGTCTTCTGTCCGCATTCTGTGGAAGGTTTGGTGTTTTTCCATGGCTATTTATTCTGTTTTCTTTCTTGTATGGTTTTCAATTCAATTTTCACTTCCTTGTTATCTAAAGCACAGTACTCTTTTTCTGTTATTTATTTGCTTCCTTGGTGATTAGACTTTCTATTTTGAATGTCTTTATTTCATGTGCGTGATATGCGTATCCTCATTGTTCACAGTTTATGCAAGTACTTAATGGTGGCTTCAGGTCGGGCATCTGTTTTCATTCTTCGAGCAAGATCTGAAAAACTTATCAAGGTATGATCATGATTATAGTTAAATGAACACAGAATTTGAGCAGTGATACTTATCTTCTTCATGACAATATAGGTGTGGGATCATGCTGTTGGTATGATATGCGTACATGAAGCTGGAGGAAAGGTAAGGGTTAGGCCTCATCCATGACAGAAAAATGTCATAGTATTTTCTGGTTGTGATCGTTGTGAAACACATTTTCTAATAGCTTCCCTCGTTGCCTTTTCTGTACCAAGCCAATGATGTAAGTGGGAACAACGAAAACAAACATCCGTATGACATACAGACATAGTTAATCTAGCATGTGAAAGAAAGATGTTTAAGAATGATGGAATTGATCTTGATAGATGTCTTGGGGACACTTACCCCATTCATCGCATCATACTTTCTTCTTCTTGGCTAGTTTAGTTTTTGTCAAGTTCCATGTTGCTAGCATCTGGTGTTACATATTGGTACTTGTAAAATCAACAATTAATGCATGGTTGTCTAACATAGTACATCAAATTCACACCGTTAATTCAGGTGACAGACTGGAAAGGAAGGGAACTTGATCTTGCTGCAGATAAAGTTAAACGGAGGATCATGTACCCTGAAGGTGGGATTCTTGTGACTAATGGGAAAATCCATAATGAGATACTGGAGATGATATCTTCCATTTCATCAGCAGTTTGACATTGAACTATACTCCATTGTGATACCTATTCGATTATTCGATTCTTCGAATACCATTTAGGTTACGGTAAAACCTGCCTTTACTAAAATGGAATTGAAAGTTTAAATTTGAAAAAGAAAATGAATCAAAAAAAAAAAATGAAAAAGAAAATGAAATAATTCCATTGTCATTGTCCATTAGATTGATAGAAGGAACCACCTTCTAGTTAATTAATTGTATTGACAATGATGTCCTTTTTTCTTTCCGTTTTTGCCATTTTATTGAGATCTGGGATGGATTGACAATTCATTGGAGCTATCAATGTAATTAACATTGCTTCAATTGTAACCGCTATATGTTTGCCTCTGTAATTAAGCTTCCCTCGATTAACACTTACCATGTAGTTGTTTCTCTTAAGGAATTGTCTTTTTGTGTTTGCACTTTGTTAACAGAATATGTCTACTATAATTAAAAACAAGTTATTTTATTTTTCTTTTAAATGTTAATTAGTCACCCAGAAAGCACTCACGATATTATCTCTTCAAGTTGTCCTAACAAGAGTATCATGTTGTAGGAACTAGAGTTTGGATCTGATCTCAAACAATTTTGTTGCCCTCTTCTAATTATAGAAAAAAAAAATTCTCAATCTGTTATCATGGATAGATATTTGTTCGTCTCCTCTCTTCTTTTTAAATAAATAATAGAGTTTTATTACTAAAAGAAAAAATTGCAAGAAATATAATAAAAGAAAGAGAAGAATTGAGAATATGTATTTACCATATAAGTGTTCAAGAAAAATAAATGAATGATTAACTTTTTATTATGAACATACAGTAAATAAAAAATTATATACCTAAAATCTTATCTATACTATTATCTATAAAAGGATGGGCCTCCTTACTTGACACCTGTTTATTATTTTTCTCCTCTCTTTTTTCCTTTTACATGAAATGATAATGGTCAAATTTCACTTCTAATCATTCTATTTCTATTCTTTTAGATTATATAAAAGTGATTAAATTTTAATGCTGGTCTCTATATTTTGTTCAAATTTGAGATCTAATATCTATATTTTAATTTTGAAATAATTTGACACTCAACTTTTATAATACCATTAGTTAGCCTAAACACTTTATTTTGATTAAAATGTGAATTTTTTTTTAATTGTTAATACCATTAAAATTCTCTATTAAATTCAAGTTTATTTTTTTTATATAGATACCATGATAACATGATCATTTTGCATGATTTTTTGTATTTAATTCGGTGTATTTATGAAATTAATCCCTGCTAATTTGCATTTTTATGATTTAATTCTTGTTAGGGACACAATTGATCGGAAACATGCTGAAAAGGGCTAAATTAAAAGAAAATCATGGAAATTGGGCCAAATTAAAAAGATGGAGAAAGCCAAGGACTCATCAAGCAATTGACTTTGTAAAAAGCCAAGAATAGGAAATTCTATTTTTAGTTTATCTTATTTTTATTTATTTATTTTTATTTTTTATTTAAGATTTTATATTAATTTAATTAAGCCTATTTTTAGTAAATTCATTAGTATAAATAAGGGTTATTTGTAATTGGATAATCATCAATCAATAAATTCTCTCTTTTTCTATTCCTATTTGGAGTTGTTTTTCTCTCTTTTCCTATTGCAAATTAGAATAGGATTTCTTTTATTTTTCCTTCAAGCCAACGTCAACATTCTGCCATTTTCCAATCCAATTGTTGGTTTTTCCATAATTGGTTTAATTACTTTCCAAGCCCCCCATTCCTTCCTAAAATTCCATCATCCTTTAAACCAAGCCAAAACACAACCTTCAAGCATGAGTGAAATCATGCGACACTAAACCCCTTTCAGCCTTAAGCCGGTATTGACCCCGTCAAAAAGCCCGTGAGTTACGAACCCGAGCTATCTAATTCCAAATTTCCGATACTTATTATTTCTCCGGATTAAGAGTATGACTTCGTCAACTCACAAAGTCAGGTCATGCTAAGTCAAAAAAGACGTCGTTTGAGTTAGTGCGGCTAGACATACAGTTGGAATTCCGAAAGGATCGATTGTCTAATTAGTCTTCCGTGAACACATTGGCGTGCCAAGTGGGGATTGCTGTTTGGTTCCGTCAAGGGAAGTAGTAACTGGATTTAAATGTCCCAATGTTTGAGGGCATTGGTTCGAGCTAGGCTCTTCTAGAACGCAAAGCTGCCGAAGTTCTAAACCACGAACGTTTCATAGGTTATTCGATCGGTAAGGGTTAGTTATAAGACGTTCCATAACTAATTTACACAAGGAAGAGTTGGTGTCCGAGGCGTCCTTGGTAGCTATAACTAGCTTATCGGAAAAGACGAGTTCATCTAATTTCGAGGATCGGGTCAAAGACGGAAAAGCCCGTGCTTAAGGCTGAGCCAAGTTTTATCGATTTCTTTTCAGACTGTTTCAATTTATTTTCTTATTTAATCTGTTACTTTTTACGTTTTTATTTTCTGTGTCTGTTTCAGGTTTAACATTTTACTCCCCCCAAACGTCGCGGGCACGACAATTGCCCAGACACTAACCTGATCAAGAGATAGATGATTTTTCAGTAAAACCAGTCCCTGTGGGATCGACCCTACTCCCTATACTGCTGAAATTTGCACTAGGTGTAGGTTTATATTGGTGGAATCGACAGCCATCATACCAAATAAGTATTTTTTAAAAAAATTTAAAATGTTACACCAACAAATTAAAAAAAAATTAATGGAGTTAACATATAAAATTACATTTTTAAATTCAAAAAAGTAAAAGAACTAAATTTGTAAAAATAAAATATATAGATTAAATTCCAAATATAAAAATAAAAATAAAAATTTTAAATATATGGTAAATTTTTTTAAAAAATACTCTATAATTGAATAAAAAGTAACTAACCCAACGTTTAAATGAAGAAAATGGTGCTAATTTAAAATAATGCACAAATGTATTGGATTATGATATGGTGAACAGATTTAAAGAATTATTACTGTTTGAATAAAAGATTCATATTGATTTACCGTTTAGTGTGTGTTGGATTAGCAACCGAACCGAACAGCATATTTATTTATTTATTTATATAGTAGAAGTCCTTGATAATCTACCAAATCCAATTTTTTCTATAAAATCACCGCATGAAAAACGAACACGTATGCTACTTCTCACACAAGCAATCCCTGCATTTTGCAACCTAATTACACTTATTATATTATAGCATCAATCATGCATATCCCCACTAAATATATTATTTTTATTTCTTACTTTTGACAATCGCGTCTCCATGTTTGAGTCATGGAGACATCAACTTCTTTTTTTTTTTTTTTGAATAATAGAAAATAATACGTGTATTATTTAAATTAAACAAAACTTAATTTTAATTTTAAAAAAATATTTTCATCGTTCAATTTTTAAATATCAAATCATATAAATTTAAGAATTATTTTATTTTATTTCCATAGAGAAAGTAAGTTTATATTTTAAATTTTGAAAATAAAGTTTCATTTTCATGTAACGAATGTGTTTTCTAATTTTCAAAAATTAAATAATGGGAGTTGAAAATATTTAATATGTAGAATGAAAAAGAAGAACATTATACTTTTATTATATTAATATTTAATTAATTTTTTTAACAATAAATATTTAAAAAGCGATAACAAAAAACAAGTTAACTAGAAGAAATAATCATAGGAGGAAGGTCACCCATGAGTAGTTCCTTTAAAGATGATGGACACTCCTCAAATATATGCATCTTATCATAATTCCCTTTATTAAGCTTAGCCATTCATTTAGTTGCTTTGTTGTGATATCTAGGATGTTTCGAAAGTGAACCGTCCAATCACAATGTAAGAGTTGCTTAATTAAGCATAATTCAGGTAACATAATAGATCTAGCACCCTCAGTTAAAATGGTTTCTACAACTAAAGCATTATCACATATTAAAATCAGTTACCCAAAGTCATTTGACCATGTTAAGTTCAGATCTTCTAAAATAGCTCGTTTCTTCAAAATTAGCTCGTTCCTCAATTTTGAAGATTAAATCTTTTCCAATTCACATAATGAAATCTATTAGATATAACGTAATAAAATCTAAAATTTTCTTATTTAATAAGTTTGGTCGGATTAAAAATTAAAATCCATCACCTCAAACTTTAGCAATATAGGCTTAAATCAGAAGCAATTAAAAGGGCATGAATTATGTTGACATTTGTACGTTAATCGACTAAATATTTTCTATTAATTCTAATATTTTATTTAAAAAATATTTTAAATAATAATATTTCATTCGATTCTTGATTGTACGGATGAATTATGATGTGATAGTTTATACTGCTATTAAAAGCAAGGTAATTAAAAAAGCATAAGTCAACACTGTTTTTAAAGTTACTTCCCTTCTATATGCAAATCACGACGTCAATACAAATACGTGTTTTTGTAGGGTTGTTAAGAGAATAAACGTTAATTATGTTTAAAATACTTAATTACTAGCTAAGTTATGAGAAACTTTTATCATCTCACTTAACTCGTGATTTATAAATATATATATATATATATAAATATTATGTTTGATTATTTAAAATTCTATCATCGTCTAGCTGGGTGAACACTACATTGGACGTATACCGCCGTAGATTGCACCACGCATGCAAATGTACAATTTTAATTCATGGCAGAATCTATATTTACCAAGAATAGTGTTTCTGTTAATATACACGTGATGTGAGCTCATGTTTTGTAGTTGAGCCGACTACACTTTTGGTTGGTCTATAAAAGCATAAAAGCCAGTCACAGAAAGTAAAAATGGTGTCTCAGCCACTTTAAACAATACTCCACTTATTAGTTTTGAGGACTCATCAATCTATTTTTATATTTGAAAAATAATTTAAAAGAAGAGAAAAACCAACATAGTTTAATTTCAGGACCCAATAACCTCCAGAAATGGGAGTGGTTATGATTGAATGGCTAGGTTTCGAAGCTTGGAAATGAGAACAAATGATGATGCACATAATGGATTTTTTAGAGCTGAAATCGCCCATCATAAACGCCACCCATAGTTTACCTTTAGAGGGAACCCCACCTCTATTATAATTGCTTGCTTGAATATCCCCGAGTCAATGAAGTTGAGTTCTTGACGTTTTCCTGGAGACATGACACTAAAATCATCATATTTCAAATGTACCTCACAACTTTGACTTGGAGGCAATTAATTACTGTATATAAAGTTTATTTCTACCTTTAAACAGAAATTTGCAAAGCTCATTCAACAAGTTTTGTGTATATTTAATTGCGGCAAAAAGGAAAAAGGATTAAACTTTGTGGATTGATAATTTGCCCATGATTTAAATGCAAGCTTACAAGTTACACCCACAATGACCAAGTTAACGTGTTCAAGGGTTATTTCCAATTTTTTATAATTAGTTGACAACTGTACTCAGTTTTGCCGTCGAATTGGAAATGGATAAACCTCCCTATCCCCCGGCATATTGCCAATGAAGCAAGGGTTCTATGATAAACATGTTTTTGCAAGTTTTATCCGAATTGGTTTTTTGACGAAAGCTTCTCCCGAATATCGATAAAAAGAAATAAAGAACGTCAAACGATGGGTCGAATAAAATTATACGTAAATACGCAAAAATCAAACTTTCGCCTTTTTTTTTTTTTTTTCTTGTGCGTCCTTTGTTTTATATATGTTGACTAATTACAGTATGAAACCAGAAATTAGAATATAGAAGCCATTACTCTAGACCAGCTAGAAAAGTGCAATTTTGGAGATGCCAGGCCCAGCCCCCCCATTCCGTCACTCATCCCATGAAATTTAATCACATGTGTTATTTTTAATTTGAAATTTTTGAATCGATGGAATGATTTCTATTTAATGCAACCAATGGAATAAAAAGGAAACCATATATAATTAACCATGTATTTATTATAAATAATGGATAAAAACAGTTAAAATTATTTATTTATATATATATATATATATTGAATTTCCACTTTAATTAAGCCTGAAATTGAATGGAGGGGACCTTTTTTCAATTGTCTTATGCACAATAAATGTTCATATATTTCGGCAAACACCCAACTCTATTATTGCCATCCTCCAATTAAATGTTTCCCACGCATTTTCCTATTTAATAATATAAAACATGTAATTGAGTTGATACGAATCCCCGAAAATGACCATGTAAAAATATTATTAGAAAGGACAAAATAACTTTATTACCCTCTGCTTGTGGGAACAGAATTGGTCCAGCAAAGCCGCTTCCGTGGGCAAACCCGTCTTTTGATTCGTAAACTGTAATGTCACAACTCCGGCGAAAGTCAAAGCCAATCTTCGTAAAATTGCAGCCATGCAAATGCAAAATGATATCAGGGGCACGTGGCTGTTGGATATTGGTGACAGCTATTGAATTATGTAATACAACACATTTTATTTATAATAAATATGACGGGATCACACACATGAAATATAGATATCAAAAGCTCTCCGCCGGCATTTTTTTTCTCCCCTACACAAGGAGGACACGTTGCCATAGTGATAAACAGAGGACGGTGAGTTACCCTTCACTTGCTATTTATACAAGTACGTTGCTATACGGACCCTACATCTCTTTGCTGCATTTTCTTCTCACTTCTCTTTCTCTCTCGCTCGCAAGGTCTTAACCCAAAGCTAAACCTTATTTCTGTAACATTATAACCAAAGGGGCAAAGCTTTTTTCGTTGGGAAGCTGTAACAGTAAGCATGGGAAGATCACCTTGTTGTGATAAAAATGGGCTCAAAAAAGGGCCATGGACGCCGGAAGAAGATCAGAAGTTGATTGATTATATTCAAAAACATGGGTATGGAAATTGGAGGACGCTGCCGAAGAATGCCGGTAACTATTATACCTATCTATTGTATTTTCTTGTCTTAATTTCTGGTTTTGATGGATGAACTATAGTGCTAATTGGTTTATGTTTTCTTTTTTTATTTGTTAATAATAATAAATAGGTCTTCAAAGATGTGGAAAGAGTTGCCGTCTTCGATGGACTAATTACTTGAGACCTGATATCAAGAGAGGAAGATTTTCTTTCGAAGAAGAAGAGACTATAATTCAGCTACACAGAATATTGGGCAATAAGTGAGTTTCTTGTTTATTTTCCCTTGGCTCTATTTTACTTCTATAATCCTTTGTTTTCTTACATTGTTTTGAATAATATTTACAGGTGGTCGGCTATTGCTGCTCGGTTGCCTGGAAGAACAGACAATGAAATAAAAAACTATTGGAACACACACATTAGAAAGAGGCTTCTTCGCATGGGAATAGATCCGGTGACTCATAGTCCTCGGCTGGACCTACTCGACCTATCCTCCATACTAAGCTCATCTCTTTACAACCAATCCCAAATGAACATTTCAAGGTTACTGGGTGTGAATTCCTTGGTTAACCCAGAGCTTCTAAGGCTGGCCACTTCTTTCATTTCATCTCAACGTGAAAACCAAAACCACAAGTTCATCGTTGATCACAATGTTGAAGATAACCAGCTTTGCAGCTCCCAAGTCCAGGACCAGTATCAACAACCATCAATGCAGTCTAACCATAATCATATGCCAACGCAAGTCCAAGAAATCCCAGCTTGTAGTATTCCTTTTTCCAATGAAGCAGAGCTCATGAATATGGACCAATTCCCATCAAATTTCTCACACTTAAATGACTGGCAAAGCAATGCAATGCCTTCGAATTTGACGGAGAATTACGTGCCGCTACCGCCAAACTATGACTATTACGCCACTGATCATCATCATCATCAAACCGTGAAGGATCCTTCATCGTCCGAAACCTCAAATTTCCAATCCAACAACAGCAACCAGAGTTTCAGCTTCGCGTCAGTTTTATCAACGCCTTCCTCAAGTCCAACTCAATTGAATTCCAACTCAACATACGTCAACAATAGCGGCATTGAAGAAGAACCAGATAGCTACTGCAGCAACATTTTAAAGTTTGAAATCAGAGATATTTTGGATGTTAATGATTTCATGTAGGTCCAAAATCAAAACTCACAAAAAGGAGTTTCCATTTATGTGCTTTCTTTTTTCTTTTTTGGACTAATTGGGGTGGGGGGGGGGTTGTCGATACTTGTAAAATTTTCTACAAATAATTTATTTTGTTGTATTTTTTACCCTACGGCAAGATCCTACCATTTCCTCCTCTTTTTTTTTTTTTAAAAAAGAAGTTATTTCAATATCATGGAAAGGTTCCATTATTGATATTGCAAGTTCCACGCCATTTTTTATTTATTATGTTTAGATTCTCGTCATCTTAAAATATACATAAATTTATGTTTAATACATTATCAATATATTAATTGATAATATAAATTACGTATATTCTATGTCAAAATATTAATTAACACTTAAAAAGTTATCTCTGTTTATTATTAAAAAATATAATGTATTGTCAGCTCGTATATAGTTAATCTAACAAAAAACAATATATTAATCAAATCATAGGATTTGTTCACAAGATTTATGACACAAAATAAACATCTAATTTTTAGTTCTTCCCTAAAATTGGCAATCTTTGCCTATAACTAGAAAGTGTTAGTATTACTTAAATTATTTAAATCATGAGATAAGCAATCATAGGAGAGAAAAATGTTGGGTTCAAAAATCCAGAGAAGAAGTCAAAGTTCCGGCAGGATTTCCGGCAGTGGAGTCTTCATGAATAGGAGACGTGTCCGTGCCACCTGTAAGGGAAGCTGTCTTTTTCAAGCAGTGATGATTGATAAAAGTAAATTGTGCATGGAGTATGAAAGATAATGCCCGAGGTTTGACCTAGAAATAGTAAACAAAATAAATAAATAAATAAAAAGGAAAAGGAAGGGGCACTTGTCGATCTGCTAGCGGCGACCAAATCCGTGGGGGTGGAGATTGGGACCACCATTACAATGGAGATATTGCTTTTATTGAAAAACATAGCGTGGCTCTTGTGCTCTTTTCTCCCTTTATTATCTCTCTTAATTAATACCCATCATCATCGTAAACAAGAGTCTAATGTTTCAATCACCACAGCATTTGGGTGGACACGTGGGCTCAAACATTTAGCTGCTTTGAATCAGTAATTTTACGCATCCTTCTTGGTGGAGTATCAAGTTATTTAATTCAGTTTGGAATTTTATAATTAGAGAAAATAATATTAAAAATTGTTTTTAGTTAAAGGCACTTGGCTTGATTGCCATCCAATTTAACTAGCAAACGTTAAAAGATCTTAACAAAATAAAAAAAATCTGCAATTTTTGTAATAATTCCATATATTCAGAATCTATTTAGAGTATAAATCTTATTCTCATCATATGAATTCACACGATCTGTATTAAATAAATTGAATTTCTTTTTTGTATAGAAAGCGTCAACCGTACTGTCCTCCATATCCTGCTTCAAAATCCTCTTCAAGGCCGTCGGATACCTTAGCACAGAATTCGTCGAGAGATGCACTAGATAGTCAGTCGCCCCATTCCCCGATCAATCTTTACTAAACCATTCTCGGTTCATCATTCTAGCTACTGCTCTACCAATTGCACTTGCTATCTATGCATCCACTCCAATTTTACCACCAATAGTATATAAATGCATAACATCTGAATTTATAAAAGAAATAGATGGAATATTAATAAATATTTGAATCCATGCTATCTTTTATCGGTTGACCTATCAACAATAATTATTACTTTTGGTTGTGGCCTGTGGGGTCGGCGGCTTCATGCAATAATGAGTTAATTATTCTTAATCAACAACATTTCAGGTTAATGAATGATGATTAACGAAATCATTACTAATTCGAATAATCGTGGTGTAGTTAATTTGTGTCGTTAGTTCGCTTATAAGTTCCGGGTCAAAATAATTAGTGGTTTACACTTTTTACTAATTTCTAGTAATCTTCGTTGGTAGATGTGGTGAAAAAGATGTGTTTTCTTAGAAAAGCATGTCGTCCAAGGAAGAGGATCGGGGTTCTGACAGGATCGTCGTACGTTCGCGGCGCACACCGCCAAGTGTCTGTAATGTGTTCTCCACTTATACGTCTCTTGTCTTGGCTAGTTAACAAATTCGTCCAAAAATAAAATAAAAAAACAAATTAAACTACTTTCATTTCAAACAAAAATACTTTTTTTTTTTTTTTGCTTTTAATGTCTCCCACATAAAACTCGTGCATGGCCATGTTTCTTGATTTACTTTCTGTTCAATCATTTCATTTGTATATGGTTTCACGTTTCAACCTGATGATGTGTTTTTTCTTTTGGGCTTCTATGTTCTAATTGATCATAATCAGTGCAGAAAACAAAAATGGCAGTAAATGTTTTATATATTGTCGCCATTATACAGACAGACCAACTTCCCTATCTTCTTCCGAAGCTTATTTTCCTAAAGTCCCCATGTAAGCCCTACGTCATTTATACGTAAAAGATTAGTCCTGTTTTAATGGGTCAAGATCCAAACAGTTAGGCACCTCTCTATTAATTCTATATGTAACCCAATGTACAAAATGTAAATCAGATGATTAAGGCTAAACTACGTGTCAAATAACTTGAAAATGTATGAGGTATAAAGGAAGGGCAGGATTGTCGTTTGACTAACTATGAGGAAAGAGCCGACCAGTGCCTGAGAAAAGGACACCCTCGCCCGCATTTCCATATTCTCGACCGCCCAAAGAAATTTGCGTCTTTCAAACATTTTGAACGACTTCTAAAGTGGGTTTCAATCTAAATTTGGCTTGTGGGTTTTTTTCTTGCTTTTCATGTATCTTTCCTTTTTTTGTCGCTTTTTTATTCGTCAGTCAGTCAGTGTGGGAAAAAAATGTGCAGAATTGAAAAAATACGAGATGGTGGAAATTATTATCTGTTAGTTTTGTGGACTTTCTTTAAAAAGGTGGGATGCTTTTGTTTAGAATTTGAAACTGAAAAAAATAAGACTTCTTTAAAAAAAAAAAAAAAAAAAGAGAAAGAGCTGTGTCTGCTTCATTTAGAGAAGCAGACATATGTATATGTTGGTGTTGGAATGTTGATTTCTGGGCAGTGGGGGGTTAAAAGGTAGGCAACTGGCTTTGCTGTAACCTTAGCCGATGATTGCTTCAAGCTTTAGATCATTGACGCTAGTATAAAGCTTATTTAAGATTCCACTGCTTTCTCTTTTACGTACGTATTCAAAGTAAATTAATAGAGCCTTAATTTCGCTTTCCATGTGTGAACAGTTTCGGCCTCTATGGCCGTAATTATTTGTTGAAAACTCTGCCATATGTCGTTGAATTGTTATAATTTGTGTACCAATAAACGAAAAGTAATCGCATTCAAAATTTTTGAATTTGCTCAAAAGAGTGATTAAAAAATTAACCTGGTACTTTTGACATATAAATAGAACTGGTATTTTCCTTTTACTGGTTTCACTATCTCTACTTTCTTGGTGAGACAGAAAGGAACCAATAGGGAGCATCCAAAGGGTTGAACCAAGCTAAACTTTCGGCGGGATGATTAAGACATGAACACCCATCGTCAGATAATTAAGTGATGATCCAAAAATGTCAGGTTGGGAGTCAAAGAAAAAACTTGGGATGTTTCATATTTGTGACGACTAGAAGACGTTTGAACTGGCTTCTAATGTCACCCAAGGGTACACTTGGCCATTACCTCTCCTTACTTTGTATACAAAGAACAATCATTAATTGTTTACATTGTATGGGTGGATCTAGTCTAGCTTGCTGCAGGGCAGGGATTGTGACATTGGAAAATGACTTCTTTTTTCTCCACATCAAATGATTAATTGTGGTCATAATGAAGGCAAAGAATGTGCTAATTGGTGTAATTCCAGCTAAGGCAGCTAGGTAAATCGCGATTACTTGGGCAAACAATATTTGTTGATCTTTTGGGAAAACCCTCCCATTTACCTATCAAAAATACTATGCCTTTGAATTTCTGAATTGAACTTTGTTACTACAACAGGTTTTATATGTTGTTTTCGCTCAGCTATTTGATCGGTTGATTTCTTTAATTCTGTAGTATATATGAAGTAATTCCAATAATATATATATATATATATATATATATATATTGTCTAAGATACCCTAGTATACGATTAAAAAGACATTAATTATTATTTATTTAAATTACTGAACTATTTAAAATAATAATTGGATTGTTAAGGTTATTTTTGAAAGGTTCCGTTAACAAGTTCCAAGCGATGATTTGATGATTGGTATGGTGAAAAACATACATTAGATCCAAATTGACCTAACGATCAGTGTTGATGATCGAAGAAAAAATTGTTTGAATTTTAATTCGTAGATTCATGACATCCAAAGCTATTTTATGGAAAAAAAACTTAATTGTAGAAGGTAAGGGGAAAGAGAGCTTTCAATTGGTGTAGGCAGAGTAAACATAAAAAACCATATAACATTGATTTTAACAATCTAGTGATTTAAATAAAAACTTTTGAATATATAATTTAATGACCAAAACATAAACTTACCTATAGTTTAGATAGTTTAATTATCTGTAACTATCTATTTTTTTGTAAGTACGGGGATGAAACCATGCATGATTATGATGATTCATTTTCTTTACATATTGATTTCTCAAAGATGAAAGTGCCAATTATTGGCAATTAATGGATGAATAATTGCTACAAATTACTTTTTTAGATTATGATGTACTTGAACATGATTCTAATTGAAAGAGTTAATTCAAAGAAAAGTCGTACTTTTTTTTTTTATTGATGAACCAAGAGGTACATATAAAACATTTCTTTATCAAGCTTTACTTGCACATATGAGATCAATGCATATGATAGCCTTAGCTATGACATCTATTTTAATTGGAACAATATTGCTTGAGAGATGAATAACATATTGACAATTTGTTTTGCCATTAAATCTAAAGAAATAGAGTTTTGTGATATATGTAAATAGGATGTAACTGTAGAATTATTATGAGGGCATCTCTACTTGTTGGGAATCAACTCGAATAAACAACGAAAAAAAAGGAATAGTGAAAAATGGGCACACAAATTTATATGGAAAAACTCCTCCAATCAAGAGGATAAAAAATTACGGGCAAATGAGACTTCACTTATGGGCAAATATTCAAAAAGTACAAGATGAAAAAATTCAAAATCCTGAATACAAAGCTCTCTCACTAAAACTCTCTTTTGATCTTCTTTATAGGGTTACTAAATGCCTCTTTTATAACTAAAATTCGTGGGCTAATATGATTAAAATATCCCTAAAGTCATCAGAGTTCAATTGAAAAAACATAGCAGAGTTTAACTAGGAGAAGAAACTCGATTTTGTAAGGAACACGTCGTGTCGTCATGACGTCGTATCTCACCTCGTCTTGATGTCGTCCGTAGTGTCGTCGCGACTTCGTGGTCTTCCTCGTAGCGATGTCAAACCTATTTTGACTTTGATTTGACCCGAAAATACGAGACACACTCCACACTACTCATACGTGATAAGGCACCTATGGAAAAAAAAGATTTGCATTGAAAAAGTTTACGGTTGATCAAAGTTTCAGAGATATTACGGATAGTATAACATTCTTTGAGGAAATGTAATTGTTTTTGGAAGTGACTTTCACCAAGCGTTTACTGTTATCCCCGATGGTAGAAGAGTAGAAACAATGTAAGTCTTGAAAAATTTATATTTATTGAGTTAGATGGAAAAATTGACACTACGAAGAAAAAGTAACATTTGTTGATATTATTCCATTGATTTACTTTTTTATTCAATTATATAATATTTCATTTTGGTTTTATATTTAAATATATTTAAAATTTATATTTTGATTGTACTAACATTATTTTGATGTTGTTCCGTAAAGAAAGTTAATGGTTATCCCTTACTGAAAAATAAATCACTTGGTGTGGAAAAGAAAGAATCAACTATAAAAATGGTTATAATTAGAAAAGAATATCTTAAGGGGTACATTCATGTAAATGAATCTAAAAAACTTCTAAAGATTATCTTTTTTGATGAAGAACATTTTAATTTCCATCTCTATATTATTCAAATGTTTTAGTATATAGTAAAAGCTAAACTTATATATAAACTTTAGAAATTTTTAAATATTTTTTTATTAGTATTTTATAACATTTGAATCATGTTTATTTTTATTTAATTATTATTCAAATTGAATTTAAATTTTTTCTTAAATTATTTTTATATATTTATTTGTATTTTAAACCAAGTTTAAATTTTTTTTAAAAAATATTTTATTTATGAATATTCAAAATTAATTTAATATAATTAATATTATTTTAATTATATTATTTCATTAATTTAAAATTTAACAATAATTACGTGGGTTGCACGTAACGATTAAACTAGTAATTTGAAAAGAAAACAAATTCTTTAGTGGTAGCAGTGAACAAATCAAATATCAACACTATTCTTTTGGTGCTGAACCTAAGTCCAGTATCTTGTCAATATAAATGGGCTCAGTCTGTTGAGCCCACTACAGTTGGGGCAAATGCATCTGCCCCGTTAGTTAATATTTATAGATTCTTTCTTCTCATTTTTCTGTCTTTTTTGTATTAGACCCAACAGCCCGAATGAGAAATTCGTCAATCAAACCATCACAGCTCGGCTCAAGTCTAAAACAGCCGAAAGATAAGCCATAGATGCTTGCGAGTGTTATAGGTGGAGATTGCACCTTGCTGGATTTGGATAACAACTGAAAATGGATCACTGCATGAACCGTGACCAAGCAGCACATAGATTAGTTTATAAAAAAAAGAGGCAATAATGAGAACTGGAAGCATCCAAATTGATGGACACTAATAATGATCTATACAAACTTTTCTCAATTATCCGATTGACTAAGGCCAATAATGGCATCTGATTATGCCACCTAATTGTGTGTTTTGGCATTAAAATATTTGGTTGATGATGTTGATCTTAGTTGCTATCAAGGAGCTTTAGCATATGTATAGAAAAACTGTCAATCAACATGAATCCCCCCACTTTCCTTGAGTGGGATCTGAGCAGTTTGATTGTAACTGTTGCTGCTATTTTCACACCTGATTCCAAGCTTTTGTTCATAGTTTTCAACATAAAGCTTTAAGGGTAGGGTAATGGTGGAATGTCTATCTCACCCTTTCAAACAACTTTTGATATAAACAACAGCAAAAACAAAGGGCATCGACGATATTTCAGACAATTGAAGAATTAGGCCGACGGTAAGTAACCGACTCATGCCCAAATTACCAACACGTGTCCGCTTGGCACTTTCACTCGTGGACAACGCAACGTGCAACTTCGCCAAAGTTGTTTCCTCGACGTGTCATTCATGGACAAAACCCAGCGCCACTCCGTTACTCGTACCATTAACCCCCAAAACCTATTTAGACTTTACAACCTGAAACTATAATATTTGACTAATCCATTCAAAGACAAAACACACGCAGGTCTAGTCCAACACACTATGGCCCGGTCCGTTGAACCACTGGTTGTCGGCAGAGTGATCGGAGATGTGCTCGACATGTTCACTCCGGCATCGGAGTTCACTGTACGGTATGGCACCAAGCAGGTCACTAATGGCTGTGACATCAAGCCATCTGCTGCTGCTGATAAACCTCATGTCCAAATTCTCGGCCATCCCTTCTCTTCCAATTTATACACTCTCGTATGCGATTCTTTCCAAGTTTTTCTCTGATTTTATTACGCGTAACTTTATTAGTGATTCAATATGTAGTACTCACTGTTGCAATAATATGTAGGTTATGGTTGATCCAGATGCCCCAAGTCCAAGTGAACCAAGATTGAGGGAGTGGCTCCATTGGTATTTATAATTCCATTTCATGCTTATCTCTGCTACTGCATGTGTAATAACGGGAGATTTTTAGTTTTTTTCCGACCTAATATTTGGTAAAACTTAAATGTTTGTGTTGCAGGATTGTTGTAGATATTCCAGAGGGACAAGATGCTACCAAAGGTATAACTTTGCCATTAATCTATTTCTTACATGTTACATTTTAATCATTATGAGAACAGAGAGATTCAAATTCATTCAAAAAAAAAAATGTCTGATATAAATTTGATGTAATTCACAATTCGAGTAAAAAACTATATCTAAATCTTCATGTAATACAGGAAGAGAGTTGGTGGCTTACATGGGACCCCAGCCTCCTACAGGGATTCACCGTTATATTTTGGCACTCTTTAAGCAGGAAGGAGCAATGGAAGGAAGGATTCAAGTGGCGGATGCGCGTGCCAACTTCAGTACTCGCCGATTCGCTGCTCAAAACAGGCTGGGGCTTCCGGTTGCTGCAGTGTATTTCAATTCTCAAAAGGAACCAGCAGCTAAGAAACGTTAGCTCATAGCTTACAGTGCATTATTTGGTAGGTTCTGTAATACATTTTTTTTTGTATGGGTACAGAATTGATGGATGTTTGTTGTGTGTATGTGTGTGCATGTAATTTTAAGCCATTGTTTGAATTTGATTGTAAGTGAGAATCATAATATAGTGAATTTTGTGTTGCTTGTATTGACTTGTCTTTTACATTGATAGGCAGAATCTTGTGAGCTGTAGTGACAAGTAAACTGACGGTTTACTTAATGCACAGATGGATTACAGAAACTGGAGAAATATTTTCCAATTAATTTGGAAATGGAAGTCCCAGTTTTAGTATAGAAATGGTTACCTAATTTCAATTTTCAACTAGAAAGAAAAAACAATGGTGATCAAGCATGGTAACAAGGGAAGTTCCTCTTTCATTCAACTGATACCAACAATTCATAATGTAGCAGGGCAGGAATTAGCAAAACCTTATCTAAATTTCCAGAATTTTTAATTACAAATCCTCCACGCTTGCTACTACAGTAGTAATTTCATGGCCTTTAACAGCTCTTACTGGATAATCAATCCTTCCAACTCAACCCGGGCAAATGGTAAAAACGAATATAGGTGATTAGAGATTGCTGGTTCGATTAGTCAAATGTGATGAATTTTATCATTTGAATGAACTATTATCATTGAGTTACCAATCTACATCCTGAAAAGGGAAAACTAATTTACTTTTCAATTGTTCCAAAGGTATAAGTTTCCAAATATTGGAGAGTAAAAAAAAGCTGGAAAGGGTAATCAACCAAGAGAGACAAAACCTGGAACATTTATAATTCTGTGGAGTCTTTGACCTTTTGATTGCATTTGTTCTCGAAAGGAAAAAAACATGATTGAGAGCAGCGCTGACGAATTCATCTCAGAAATTGAGAAATTTCATCAACGCTGCACTCAATGATGTTTCTTCCATCCGGGGATCTCCAAATACTTGCTTCACTTCTATACATTGGATCCAAGCTTCTTCTACTATCCGATCAAACCACACACATATATATAAATGTGTTGCAGAACAAGCTCATCTACGAGTTGCAGTACATGCATCTTTGAATTTGATTTATACTGCCACTTTACTTGTCAAACTGGTAAATACATGTTAGCAGAACATTTTTTATATTTTAATTCCCCCAAATTTTCTGGGGAACCAAATGAAGTTGATTGTATTTGAGGGAATTCCTTTAGGCTGTAGTACTGATTCCCTGTACTGGAACCATCAATCTTGTACTACATTTAACTCCCAACAGCCAACCATCAATTCATTATCTGGTTTTTTTTATTGTTACAACTGCAGGCTCCAGGTAGGGACCACTTGATTGGTAGGTTAAAAGGTGAAACTTGAGTTCATAGTTGTCTATTCATAACATTTAAAAGGTGAAACTTGAGTTCATAGTTGTCTATTCATAACATTCCTTTTTCATTCTTGCACAAAGGAGGGAAAGCCTATATTTTGCATAAATAATGTATTACTTGGATGTTAATACCTGATTTTGGTTACATATACAGTGGAAGTTAATCGTGAAAAGAAGGGGATAAATATGCCGTGATTAAGCATATTTGACAACAAGAAAGAACAACTAAAATGGTAGACATGCAGAGGAATCAACAAATAGTTAAAATGTACAATATGTCGTATACATAAAATCTGCTTTATCGTCTGCGAAGAATGATCTTACCCTCTGCGTCTTCATCCACAATACGTCCGACTTCGTTCGGAGGATCGTGCCACCAAATTCGAGGTTTCTCTAGCTGATGTCCGATTTGAGCCAACTTATCAGCAGCTCTATTGCCTTCCCTATAGATATGAGTCACAATACAATTGTTAAGCTCCGGTATGATGAAGTTTATGTGTCTAACATGTCTTTGTAGTTCGGCACACTTGACCTGCCTCCTACAGACAATGATATCAATCAATGTCTTGTCATCACCTTCGAGCCATACATCGGTCCAACCATTTTCCAATACCAACTCGAGCCCTCTTCGTAATGCAGATAGTTCCGCGATAGTGCTAGTGGTTCTTCCTATGGATTCAGCATATCCAAGTAAAAATTCAGCCTTGTGGTTCCTGATGACCCCTCCAATGCTACCGTTTCCTTTTCTACCTTTACAAGATCCATCGAAGTTCAACTTAGTCCATCCGATTTTCGGTTTTCCCCATGACACCGGAATAGGTTCTTTGTGCCAGTTCCTAACCAACAACCGCACCGGGTTTTGTATCAGTATTTGGCACCTAAAAATATTGCCGAAGGCCAACATCATTTTCCTAATAATATTTCCTTTGTCCTTGCTGAAGCATATGAAACATCAAAACTACAAGGAAATAGTAATTCAGTGTTTTAACAACGAGAAATGGTTAAGAATGTAGAAGAAGGCAAAAAGGTTTGGCTTGAAAGGTGAAGGAAAACCAGAGGGGTTAGGCTCATACAAATTTATGTCCTTTACTTAGGCATTGGATAAACAAAAGTTGAAGTGGTGATAAAGAAAGGAACATTGCTTATTTTAGAGCAAGAAATATTCAAATGATTGAAATGGGGCAGAGAGATATCTTCAAAAACTGTCAAGCATCTTCTTCTTAAGGAAACCCCTGCGTGCTTCAATGGTTACTTAACATAATCGCTACCATCAAAGTATAACTGTAAAATTAACCATTCTCATCCTTTTTAACTATATTTGTACAACATTAACCAAACACTTTAGGGGGCACTTTCCAATTGAATTGCAGTTGAAGTTCGAAGAACGGTGTGGAAGGGATTTACTTAATTTAGTTTGACTTTGTTTGGAATGAATTTATTTGCTGCTTTTGATCTAATTTTATCCTTGGGAGAGTACTGCAGGCAGTTTTCAGTCCTCGTATTTTCTAATAACATTTCCGTACGATCAGATCCCAGGCCTTGTAAGCAGCCATCAGAGTTGCACAAAGAGGATACCACAAAATGCCAATCATAAGGAATAATTTATCTTCAATGCGCAGCAATTCCCCAGGAAGACAAATGTTATGTCAACGTGCAGGGAGTTTTTGCCTTGCATGTGTGGAATCATAATATAATTCAACTATCTAACCATTTAAAAAAAATTAATTAAAATTTTAAAAAAGTTTTAAGCAACATAAAATAAAAAATACAATACAAATGTGAGTAGGATAGAAATCGAATCCAAAAATTAAAGATAAAAACACATCATTAACCATTTGACTATAACTAGAAGCATATTTAATTGGAGGCTTTTTTCCCGAAATCAACCTAATCCGATAAATTTTATAAAAATTGATCAAATCCAATAATTATGATTAGCCATCAACATTTTTAGATAATTCACACAGAAACTTGAGCAATAATAATTTTCAATAATAAAAACTAACGCGATCAAGAGTAAAATAATATATATAAAGGCAACTGTGGAAAAACATGGTTGAAGTTTAAAAATCATTTTAAAAATTATAAAATGAAGTTTAAAACATTATATAAATTTTTAAAAATAACTTTTTAATTTAAATTTTATTTTATTTTATTTTTAAAATTTTGGAAACATTTGTTCATGTTTATTTTTTATTGTTAAAATATGTTATAAGTTTTTGTACTTTTGGTGAATATGGAATTTAATTTTTGTACTTTTATTGATAAGGAAATATTTTTTACTTTTTAGATTTCAAATTTCATGTCCAAATATCGTTAAGGTAGATTTCAAATATGATTTATGAATTCATTA
The DNA here is from genome assembly GCA_005393395.2 of Gossypium australe. Classification (NCBI taxonomy): domain Eukaryota; kingdom Viridiplantae; phylum Streptophyta; class Magnoliopsida; order Malvales; family Malvaceae; genus Gossypium; species Gossypium australe. The sequence continues at coordinate 23,831,713 of CM016626.1, forward strand.
TTTTCAGATTGAATTAATCCAAAATTATTGTTTGAATAATTCAAATTTAGATTTGAATTTCAACTAATTCCAAGTTTTAAAAACATTTTTAATTTAATTATTTAGGAGAATTTTTTAACATTGTTGTTCAAAAAGGACTGGGCTGACCTGTCAGACTCGGAGTAAGCCAAAGTATCGGTTTGGAGAAAGACATTAGATTGGTTGACTTAAAAATCGGTATGGGCTAATTGACTAGGTGGTTGAACCAATTTTTTTTTTAAATTTTTGGATATTTTTATTTCTAAAATCTTTAATAATTTATTTAATAGAACCGGATGGATCAGTCGAACTGATTATACTAGTCAAATTGATAAACCCATCGAATTGGTCAAACCGATTGAATTGGTCAAACCAATTAGACCAGCAAACTGATGGCCTAATTTTGAAAATTATAAAATAAAAGTTAGGGGTTTATAAATTAAAATTATGAAAATTATTGTATAAATGAAATTTTTGAATATTTATATTATACTAAATTTAACTCTTATCAAATTAGATTTGAATTTTTCTAAATTCAAATTCAGCTCCTTTTATTTGTTATCCAAATAAAGAAGTTAGATTTTTAAATCCAAATCCAATTTTTTATACCAAAATCATAGTTTCCAAAGACGCCATAAGATTATTTGTTAAATTTAGATTCATTACAACATAGTTTTTTAGTTACATTGCTATTAAATGATTTTTTTTAGTTTTAAAATATCACACAAATAAATTTAACGGTGTTAAAAACTAGACTGAATTTTAAAATCTTGAAAGTAGAGAACTAAATTCCTAAAAATAAAATTATATGAATAAAATTTCAAATTTATAAAGAATATAAGGACACTATGATATATTTTAATCTAAAAAATCAATATAAAATTATATTTAAAATAGTGAATTATTTGGATGAATGGACTTCCATATGGTAATTGAAAAGTTTCTAGAAGATAGTTGAACCTAACATGAAGATGTGGAGGCAATAGAAGTGTTTGGGGGACAAAGGGATCACTTCAACAACTGCATTTTCTATTTTTTTTTTATAGTTCTTTAATTTGTTATTTAACTCTTTTTAATACAATACCTAAAATTAATTATAATTTCTCTCTAACTCATAAATAGAAGGATAACGTGACACCTTATACTTAATCTAGTTGTTGGATCCGAATATAAAATGCCATATTTCGTTGCCGAAGCAACTCACTTTTTCATTTATATTTTGAAAAGGAAACGTACAGGTAAAATTATTTTATAAAAATTTCGGCAGCATTTCTGCCTATTTTACATAAAATCCTTGTAAAATAATTTAGATTTTCACAAAATATCCACATTCAAATTATCTCCCAAATCAATTCCCAGCACTACGATTTCTCAAATCATATCAATAATCTTGATTTATACGCTTTACTATTTTATCAAAACATTAGTTATAAAATAATAGCTAAGTAAACATAATGAAAATATTTAAATTCAATTTACGACATAATATTATATATATATATATATATATATATATATAAGCCTAGGTACATGCCATTTATATTAACTATAAAGTAAACTATTCACCAACATTGTTTGAGCTGAACTTTGATTCTTCGGATGTTGCTGAAACGATCTAACGAATCTAACTACCTGCGCACGGAAAAATAGACAAATCGTACCCTGAGCAATTTTTATGCTCAGTGGTGCTAATATCATATAAATCATTACATAAGTATTAGACACAAATTAATTGATAGAAATAAACAAAACATGATTAAAAAAAATCATTAATAACATCACAATAAAAGAAAATTCTTATATTAATAAACTTCAATATTTTGATATTGACAAATTGAATAAGCAAAATAAGCTTTTTTTTAATTAAATTCAAAATCGCATAATTAATTTAATTTGCACAATATGGAAATTCAAATAAATTCAGGTTTTGTTTTTGCTTTTCTTTCAATTTAGACCCTGTACTCAAATTTAGACTCATAACCAGATACAAGAATCTGCCACCTCGAGTTGTTCGGCAACGATGGCTATCAAAGTAGTCCACGACCCTCTGGGAATTGGGACTGCCCACTACTCTCTGGGAATTGGCGCTAACAATAATAACAATGACCGGCTTGGCCTTTTCTCCCTCGACCTTCTGAGAATTGGGGAGATCTAAATTCTCTAACATAAAGACTCTTTGGCATGCCAACTATATATATTTGATTTAGTCTAACTTAGTGAAACGGGGTAAAAACCAAATTTTATGATCCATTTAAATTCTATTTTCATATATTTCTCATTTTAATTTTGTTTCATATTCAAATCACATATCACCTATGTAACACCCCCAAACCCTTATTCGTCGTTAGAACAGGGTTACGGAGTATTACCAGTCTAATGACCTAACCTACATTACGCAATTAATCAATCTAATGACCAAACCTATTTATATATATAAATACTTTAACCATAATATCCAAATTAATTCAAAAATCACCATTTGAACCAAATATAAGATTATACTAATATCAACCAAAATATACCATTTAAAAGCTATAACCCAAAACATATTTATATAGTACCAATATTAGCTTATACTTCATTTATAAACATTATCCAAAATGACAAGTATAACATCCTAGGTACATGCCATTTACCAAAAAGAAATGTACATCACCACTTTGAGTTCGGGATTGGCTCTAGATGCTGATTCAATGATCTAACTTTACCTAACCTGTGCATGGAAACAAACCGTACGCTGAGTATAAACATAATCATTCAAACAATTAATCAATTCGTTATACATATCATTCATAACACTTTCAATTATTATCTCTTCTATATCAATCTCATTATTGCTATTCAATAACTTTTCATAATAAGATACTCAATTCAATTTCAATATCAATATCCTTTTCATGAATCCATGATTCATGCAATTTCATGCATTTCAATTGCATATTTCATTTCATTGTTCAATCCAATCCATATTCAGTATCATTCAATACCATTCAATAACAATCAATTTTTCAATATAGTTGTACACCCCTATTAACATGACTCGGACTTGGACGGATACATGGATCCAACCAAAACACACTAGTATGACACTCAGTGCCTCATCAGCTATGCCGAAGTAAACAATACGGTACTCAATACCTCATCAAATTTAATTCGAAGTAATAATATGACACATAGTGCCTCATCGGAATTATCCGAAGTAATATTACGACACATATAGTGCCTCATTGACTCGAAGTCGAAGTATCCCTAAACACTTCCAATCCTATGGCTTAATTGCTAATTTAGTCCCTCATCTTTTCTTTATTCTACAATTAAACTTTCACACTTTATTCAATTTAATCTTTACACAAAATTAACCTTAATTCAAGCTAATTCACCTAGCCAAAACTAAATTAACCTCACAATTAACTTCGTAAATATTTATTAATGACCCGAAAATGCACTTTTCCAATAACCATAAATTTCGAGCCGTTACATTTTTCCCCCTTAATAAATTTCGTCCTCGAAATTTACCTGAAAAGAGGTGGGGGTACTGAGATCTCATAGTTTCTTCCGGTTCCCAAGTCGCTTCTTCAACACTATGACTTCGTCATAACACTTTCACTAATGGAACCAGTTTATTACGTAACTCTTTTACTTCTCGAGCTAATATCTTAACTGGTTCTTCTTCATACGATAAATCAAGTCGAATTTCTATATCCTCTGTCGAAATAACATGAGAAGGATCCGATCTTCTAAGCATAGAAACATGAAAAACATCATGAATCTTTTGCAATTTTGGAGGCAAAGCCAAACAGTAGGCAACTGGCCCAACTCTTTCTATAATCTCATACGACCCAATAAAATGAGGACTCAATTTTCCCTTTCAACCAAATCTAAATATTTTCTTCCAAGGCCAAACTTTAAGAAATACTTTATCTTTAACTAAGTAATCCATATCCCGTCGTTTCAAGTTTACATATGATTTTTGTCTGTCGAAAGCCACCTTCAGTCTATCTCGAATCTTCTTGACAGTGTCTTCAGTTTCCTGTATCAACTCTAGCCCAAACATTTTTCTTTCACTCAATTCCATCCAACATGCAGGTGATCGACATCTCCGACCATATAAAGCTTCATACGGAACCATCTGAATACTCGATTGGAAATTATTATTATACATAAATTCAGCTAATGGTAAGTAACGTTCCCAGTCTAATTCAAAGTCAATGACACAAACTCAAAGCATATCTTCTAAAATCTGAATAACACGTTCAGATTGCCCGTCAGCCTGTGGATGAAAAGCTGTACTAAAGCTGAGTCGAGTACCAAGAGATTCATGCAACTGTCTCCAAAATCTCAATGTGAACCGTGGATCCCGATCAGAGATTATTGATACAGGAATATCATGCAATCTCACAATTTCCCGAATATAAACTTCAGCAAGTTTCTGAAGTGACCAACTAGTCCTAACTGTTATAAAATGAGCTGACTTTGTAAGCCGATCAACAATCACCCAAATAACATTTTTCTTACCTACTGACAATGACAATCCCGTTATAAAATCTGTAATAGCCCAAAATAGGGCCTAGTCGGAATAGTGGTTTCAAAACCACAAACTTGAAGTAAAAATATTTAATTTATGATTGTTTTAGAGTCTATGATATGTTGGGTGATGGTGTGCAAATTTTGTTAAGTAATTTTTATCGATAAAGTGCCCAATTTTATTATTGGGATTAAATTGCAATAAGTTACAAAATATGAGGTCCTAGAAGCTTTAAGTATGAAATAGCTTGGATTATCAATTTGAGGTCTATAATGTGATTAAATTGTTGTGTGGAAATTTCGTTGAGAAATTTTATCGAAAAAGTGTTTAATTTGGTTAGTAGGATTAAATTGTTATAGGTGCGAAGTGTATGTTTCAGATGATAACTGGTGTAATTGTGATGGGTTTTTGAAGTGAAGGTCCTTATGAAGAAATTAGTCCACTTATAAGTTGATGAAGATATTTGTTTGGTATTTTTGAAGTTAGTTGAAAAGAAAAAGGGCAAATTTGGAAGTTAAGTTAAATGGTATAATAAGTCAAAAATAGTAATAAAATAAAATAAAACACCATTCTTTTCTTCTTCTCCAGCCGAATGTGAGAAGAAAAAATGGCAGCCATGGGTGAGCTCCATTCGACCAAGCTTCTATGGCTTATATAGGTACGGTTTTTGTCCCGTTTTTAATAATTTTCATATTTTTGAGATCCTCAAAGCTTAATTTGTCTATTTCTACCATTAATTGGAAGTGTAATCAGTTTAAAAAAAATATACCCATGCTAGATAAGCATGTATTTTGATATCTAATGGTAGAATATGGATTTTTGAGGTTAGGAGAGCGATGTTTGCTAAATGATTTTCTGTGAAAACGAGTAAAACGAGTTAATCGGTAAAAGTTGTTATTGTTCATAAGTATGTGTTATAGTAAGAATTTGAAGTTGCTATAGAAGGGAAAAATGTTCAGCATGTTATAAAACATAATAAAAAGGAATAAAGTTTAATTTTCGAGCCTAGGGGCAAAATCATAATTATGCAAAAGTTTAGGGGCAAAATTGTAATTTTTCCAAAGTTTGAGTTAGGGACTGTTTTGAGTAGTATATTAATTAAATAAGTGAAATGTGATGTTTTAGATCCCGAAAAATGAGATTTGGACCTAGAACTGGAGGAAAATCGAAAATCGAGAAAGTTGGTAAAATGGTCGTTTCGGCATTCGAGGTAAGTTCGTGTGTTAATAATAATGTAACATCGTGCTTGAATTGTAATTTTCTATTGATATGGCATAAATTGTATGATTTAATATGTTTAGGAGAAGTTGATGTATGATATGGAAAATGTGATGTTTGTTGTGTTATGTGAAATTGAATGGCAAAATAATGTTACATGAATTGAATGTTAAATTAACATTACATGGGTTGTATTGCTACACGGCTGTACCTGACGAGATTTCGACAAGTAAGTTCATATGGTCGAATTTACATGTTTATTTATGAATGATTGAATGATATAATGTGTTGTTAAATATGAATTTGCTGTGGAATTGTGAAAATTATGATAAAATGAAAGAATAAAAGCGGTAATTCAAATTAGGAAAACGCAGAATTGAGTACGTTCGTATTGTGACATGTGATGAATTGACGGATAAGACCATGGTTAATCCATGGCAAAGTGTGAAATGTAGGTATGGTATCATCCATACTGAGTTAAGAAATGTAGGTATGGTATCATCCATATTGAGTTGTGAAATGTAGGTATGGTATTAACCATACTGAGTTAAGAAATGTAGGTATGGTATTTCCATACCGAGTTGTGAAATGTAGGTATGGTATTTCAATGAGGAAAACCATACTGAGTTGTGAAACGTGGCACTGAGCAACGACGTACTCATATTCGTAAGACGTTTCCTAATTTGATAATAAGTAATACAAAAAGGAGTGAATCAAATGAAAGAGACTGAGTGATTGTTAATGTTGAGCTCAACTATGTGTACAAGAGAGTTACGAAATGGTTTTGGTCACATGTATAGTACTAAGTGCAGGCTACTATGTGTACCAGATAGCTTCGGCTACAAGGGTGGTACCATGTGTAGGCCACCGTGTATCTGTTATCATTACGATGAGTTTAACGGGAAATTGACTAAGAGAAAATACATGTGATTGTGTGATGACTAAGTGTAATTGAAAATGATCATGTTATGAATAAGTGCAAGTGTGAATGTGACCAATTGAGAAATGTGGCAAATGTATGTATGAACAATATGTTCAATATGTAATCGGAAATTGGCAAGATTGGTATAAGCAAGTGATGAATACAACTAAAGTGAAAGAGAGCAAAAATTTACAATAGAACTGCTTCAAACAATAGCAGTGACGTAAATTTGAAAAATCACCAAAAATAGTATAAATTTAATTATAAGTTGGATGAGATATTGATTTAAAGCTTATTGAGTCTATTTTCATACAAAAGAAATATAGCAAACAAATGATTCGTATATTTTGAGATATTTGAATTTCTGTGAGACTAGTTCAGAATGATTACGTGATCCCCTGTTCTGCATTTGAAAAATCATTAAAATTTGTACAAAAATAATTACGACATATAATTTATATGCCTGAAATCCTGAATGAGTCTAGTTTCAAATGAACAAAATAAGGAGGCCATATAAATTCTGTACAAAGAGAAAATTGATTTATAGTGAAGAGAGGTCAGAATAGTTGAATAGTGAAATAGGGGAAACTTTAATGAATAAACTGTACTAATTGGCTAAGCCAAAAATTCTGAAAATTTTATGGTAAGAATATAAATGAGTTTAGTTTTAGGAAAAATTAACGGATCTTAATTTGGAGTTCCATAGCTCTAGATATAAATTATTTAATGACTATGACTCGAGAAAATAGCTTAACTGGAATTTGAATAAATAGAAACAATATGAAAATAGCATGTTATCGTATTGCTTATTATTTTCATGCGAGCTTACTAAGCGTAAAGCTTACTCCCTCCTTTCCATTTCTTTTAGTTTTGTCAGGTCAGCTCAGGGTTGGAGATCGTCGGAGGCAGCATCACACTATCGAGCCATTTTCAGTATTGGCATGTATAGGGATTTAGTTTTTCTATGATGGATGTTGTTGTGATTAGCCAAATGTATTGGCTTATATTGATTTGTTGATTATAGCCATGAGATGTGGCTTATAATGATTTTGGCTTGTAAGCCTATTTGTCCATGGTATGTGTTAATGTCTTGCTATGTGGTATAAGTGATTAAATAGATGACAATGTCAAATGCATGTGTTTGAAAAGTTTTAAATTTTGGGCGAAATTTGGTAACCTACTTTTGTATGATTGTGAATTTTAAGTCCGATAATGCCTCAAACCCTATTCTGGTGTTGGATACGGGTGAGGGGTGTTACAAAATCCATCGTAATACAATCCCATTTCCACTCAGGAATGTTAATAGGCTGAAGTAGTCCAGTAGGAAAGTCAAACATTTAGCTACATATTCAACTATATCCTTTTTCATACCTGGCCACCAGTAAGATTCCCGTAGATTATGGTACATTTTCGTTCCTCCCGGATGCATTGCAAAAGGACTATCATGTACTTCTCGAAGTATCAACTCTTTCAATTCTGAAACGGCTGGAATACAAATCTAATTACGAAATCTCAAACAATTATGATAATTAATATTGAAATTCTTTACCGTGCTATTATGAACCATTTTTCTTTTCTTCATCAACTTACCATCTTCTAACTGTACTAATCTAATCTGGTCGAACATTACTGGTTTAACTCTCAGTTCAGCCAATAGACTTCCATCATCACTTATACTGAGTTGTGCAAACATTGCTCGTAATTCAGTCGTTGTTTTTCTACTTAAAGCATCAGCTACAATATTTGCTTTTCTCGGATGATAATTAATAACACAATCATAATCCTTTAGAAGCTCTATCCACCGATGTTGTCTCAAATTTAACTCCTTTTGAGATAAAAGATACTTGAGACTTTTATGATTAGTATAAATATGACATTTTTCACCATACAAATAGCAGCTAATTCTAGGTCGTATGTCGGATAATTACGTTGATGTGGTTTCAACTACCGAGATGCATAAGCTATTACTTTTCCATCTTGCATCAAAACACATCCGAGACCATTTAAAGAGGCATCACTATACACAATAAAATCTTTTCCCGATTTTGGTAAAGTTAAAACCGGTGCTTCAGTCAACAGTTGCTTCAGCCTTTCAAAACTTTCTTGGGACTGATCATTCCAGACAAATGGCACATTCTTTTGCAACAATTTCATCATCGGCAAAGCTATCTTCGAAAATTCATTTACAAATATTCGATAATAACCAGCTAATCCTAAAAAACTACGTACCTTAGATACATTTCTCGGTGTTTTCCACTGAACAATAGCTTCAATCTTTTTTGGATCAACTCTGATTTCATCTGCCGATACCACATGTCCAGAAATACAACTTTCGATAACCAAAATTCACATTTGCTAAGCTTTCCATACAATTGTTTTTCTCGTAGTATTTTTAAAATAATTCGGAGATGCTGTTCATGTTCGATTTTAGACTTTGAATAAACCAAGATATCATAAATGAAAACCACCACAAATTGATCCAGGTATGGTTGAAAAATACGATTCATAAGATCCATAAAAGCAGCTGGGGCATTAGTCAATCCGAAAGGCATAACTAATAATTCATAATGTCCATATCGTGTTCGAAATGCTGTCTTTGGTACATCATTTTCTTTTACCTTTAGCTAGTAATAGCCCGATCTTAGATCAATCTTTGAAAACACAGAAGCTCCTTTCAACTGATCAAATAGATCATCAATACGAAGTAACGAATATTTATTCTTAATTGTCACCTTATTCAGTTGCTGATAATCAATACACAGCTGCATTGAACCATCTTTATTTTTAACAAACAATACTGGGGCTCCCCAAGGTGAAGTACTCGGATGAATAAATCCTCATCCAACAAGTCTTGCAACTGCACTTTCAATTCTTTTAACTCCGTAGGCAACATACGGTATGTAGGTATTGAGCTGTACCAGGGTACACTTCAATTCCAAATTCAACCTATTTATCATGTGGTAATCCCGGTAATTCTTCAGGAAATATATCAGGAAATTCACATACAGTCCACATTTTACTGCACTGACTTTCAACAGAGTCAGAATTAATAACATATGTCAAAAAAGCTGTACAACCCTGATAAAGAAGTTTATCTGCCTAAATTGCTGAAATAATACGAGCCAACCAGCTGGTTCGAATACCATTAACTTCAATCTTATCTCCATTTTCACTCTGAATAGTAAACTTCTTTTTACAACAATCGAAAATCACCCCGTGTTCAGATAGCCAATTCATTCCCAGAATTATATCAAAATCACCGAACGGCATTATTAACAAGTCAACAGGAAAAATTATATTTTGTATCATTAAAGGACACCTCTTACATACCTGATCCACTAGCACAGTTTGCCCCAACGGACTAGACACTGCTATTGATACTTTAGACAACTCAGATTTTAAATTCCCCGACTCAACTAGTTTTGTATTAACATATGAATGTGAAGATCCCGGATCAATTAAAACATAAACAGGTTCTGAATGCTATAAAAATATACCTATCACCACATCATGAGCATCACCCTCTTCACGAGTCCTTACAACATATGCTCGGGCCAGTGCTCTAGCTTCTGATTGCTGAGTGGCAATATCACTTCCTCTTCTAGCTCCTCCTTTGATAACTGAACCACTTCGACCCGATCCTCGGCCTCTAGAAGCAGATTCAAATCTCTGGGATGTAACTGGTGCATTATTTCTATTTTTTAGGAAATCTTTAACAAAATGCTCAGTAGACCCACAACGAAAGCAACCCCATGTCAGTCTCCAACATTCACCTCAATGTCTATTCCCGCAATGTTCACATTCCAGAACTTTAGTATTACATGATGGACCTTGTACACTACCAGTGGAAACTATCATCTGTTTTCCCCGACTTCTATCTCCTCTATCAAATTTGAAACTCAGTCTCCAACCGCTACGGAATTCTTTTGATCTTTTTGGTAACGGGTTTGAACTAGTAGTTTCAGGATGTTTCCCAAGCGAACGAGTAATTTCAGGCTTTTTATCTAATTCCAATACCTGTTCAATCATCTTTGTTCTTTCAACAAGATCTGCAAATTCTGTAATTCTGAGAGGTATCAGTTGCACTCTTAATTCGTTACGTAGACCCCATAAAAATCTCTGGAAACTATCAGCTTTAGTTGGCACATACTCAACAGCATATCAACTAAGTCGTGAAAACTCTTTTTCATATTATGTTACTGACATTTCACCTTGCTTTAACATCAAAAAATCTTGCTTTTTATCTTCAATGTACAGCTCACCAATATACTTTTTCTGAAATTCCCTTTGAAAGAAATCCCAATTTACCTGTTCTTCTGGTACATGTCGAGTAACTGATTCCCACCAGACATACGTTTCTTCTTTTAATAATGAGACAGAACATATTAAACTTTCTCGGGGAGTACACTCAAGTTGTTTCAAAATTCTTTTTGCAGACTCAATCCAATTCTCAGCTGCAGATGGATTGACTCCCTTTAAACCCAAAAATTCAGTGGCATCATACTTACGTAGTTTTTTAATCGGAGCTCGTCGAGTTGTAGAAGTAGATGTTATTGCAGTTGCAGTTTGAACTACTCGTTGTAGAGCATCAGCAATAATTCTGAATAATTCTAAATTATCTCTCTCTCTAGTATTACCCCTTTCAACATTAGGTGGTTGATTACCTACAGGGTTTACACTAGGTGTTGCAGACTCTGGTTCATTTACATCATACGATTCATCATCTCCCGTATATATTTATTGATCAGTATCTTCAATATATTCATCAGACATATTTATCTATAAACAAAAACAAACAAATATATCAGCATCCAAATCTCGACTCAATTTAACTCAATTATGACATGTACCTCTAGACTCAATTCCGAGTCCGATTTAGTCCGAGAATAGGCTAAACCTGAATAGCTCTGATACCACTAAATGCAACACCCCTAAACCCTTATCCGTCGTCAAAATAGGGTTACGGAGTATTACCAGTCATTTCAGTTCAAATATAAACATTACGCAATTAAATAACATACATTTCATAAATTAATCAATCTAATGACCTAACCTATTTTTTTATATAAATATTTTAACTATAATATCCAAATTAATTCAAAAATCACCATTTGAACCAAATATAAGATTATACTAATTTCAACCAATATATACCAATTAATAGCTATAACCCAAAACATATTTATATAAGTACCAATATTAGCTTATACTTCATTTACAAACATTATCCAAAATGAGAAGTATAACATCCTAGGTACATGCCATTTACCAAAAAGAAATGTACATCACCACTTTGAGTTCGGGATTGGCTCTAGATGCTGATTCAACGATCTGACTTTACCTAACCTGCTCACGAAAACAAACTGTACGCTGAGTATAAATTCACTGGTATTTCTATAATCCGAAAACGTATTAAGCAAAAATTTATATTGTTTATATATATATATTCACACAAACATAATCATTCAAACAATTAATCAATTTCTTATAAATATCATTCATAACACTTTCAATTATCATCTCTTCTATATCAATCTCATAATTGCTATTCAATAACTTTTCATAATAAGATACTCAATTCAATTTCAATATCAATATCCTTTTCATGAATCCATGATTCATGCAATTTCATGCATTTCAATTGCATATTTCATTTCATTGTTCATTCCAATCCATATTCAATACAATTCAATAACAATCAATTTTTCAATACAGTTGACACCCTTATTAACATGATTTGAACTCGGACGTATACGCGGATCCAACCAAAACACACCAGTACAACACTCAGTGCCTCATCGGCTATGCCGAAGTAAACAATACAGTACTCAATACCTCATCGGATTTAATTCGAAGCAATAATACAACACATATTACCTTATCGGAATTATCCGAAGCAATATTACGACACATATAGTGCCTCATCGACTCGAGGTCGAAGTATCCCTGAACACTTCCAATCCTATGTCTTAATTGCTAATTTAGTCCCTCATCTTTTTTTATTCTACAATTAAACTTTCACACTTTATTCAATTTAATCCTTACACTAAATTAACCTTAATTCAAGCTAATTCACCTAACCAAAACCTAATTAACCTCACAATTAACTTCGTAAATATTTTTAATAAATATTTAAGAACCCGTTTTACGAGAATAATGACCCGGAAATGCACTTTTTCAATAACCGTAAATTTCGGGTCGTTACAACCTAATGTAAAATATGCTTCCAATTTGAAACATATTAAATATTTTCTTGCTCAATCATCTAAAATCATAATACTCAAATCTAAATCATAACCATGAATTTGCTAATTTAGTCTTATGAAAAACATAGTATTCATCTCCAAACATAATTTTACAAATATTAACTAAATTATCCAAGCTCATCCAAACTCATAAAAATAAAATAAAATAAAATAAATATAACTAGTCATATTAAATTAAATATTCTAAAGCTTTATGTAATGAAAATAACATGTTAGCACAAACCGAAGTTTTAATAACTTTACTCATTTTCTTCGTCTTTCTCCTTCAAGATGTTCGCTTCGTTTTTAGCTACAATAGGAGCAATTCAATACAAAACAACATCATTTATCCATTCTAAAACTAAAACTAATAAAAATAAACTTAAATATGCATAATTATTCATATTGACAACTTAAGTTTTCTAGTCCGAAATTCGCATATCTTTCAACTCGATTATCCGTTTTCAATTTTGTCTTCACCAGAGTACTCACTGCTGCACAAGCTATCATTTAGCACCAATATTACACAAAGTGACCAATGTTCTCTACTTCTCATTTAACATGGCCAAATATACCAAATAAATTCTTCATCTATTTTTGTTTCTTTTTCACACTTCTAACAAGCTAGAACTCATCTTCTAATTATTTCCTATCCAAAAATATATTTATTTCACTTAAGTTTTCTAAGCTTCCATCAATGCCCTTTAATGGCAACTTCCAAAATACTTGATAAAATAAAAAACTATTGGTATATATATGTAAAGCAAGTTTCAAAGATTCAAAATCTATAAAACAATTGAAGAAAAACCATACCTTAAACTTAAAATTGAAGGAAAATGATGACAAGGGTTTTCTTTTTTTTTCCCTAAAAACTTTCGTGAGAAAGATGAGAAAGAACTTATCTTTCACTCTTTTTATATATTATAATATTTAATAAATTACTATTATTTTAAATAAAATGTTAAATAATATTTATTTAATGAAAATATCATTTAAAGCCATCATGAAACTTTTGATTTTTTAAGTAATGGTAAAATTGTCATTAAGTCCTTTTCATCAAAATAAAATAGGATAATTGCACTTTAGTCTCTATACTTTTCTAACTTATTCAATTTAATTCCTGAACTCGATAACGAATTTTTAACTTAACCACATACTCCTACTAATAATCCACTGTGTTTTCATGTTTGACGATTTTCTCTAAAAATGATCACAATTTCTTATACTACCATTTATTTATAGATCACTTAATCAAGGACTTCTACCATAAATATTCTTATTCTCTCTTTTTTTTTTTAAGTGGGGATGTTACAGATAATGTGCTTCAACGCACTTGTGTCACGGGGCTAGATTTTTTGTCTCGCGATCCGTGCAGCCTTAGGCGATCCATTCGTCCAAACTCACCTAAGTTAGCCTTTACTCAAGTGAGGATTCCTGTAGAATACATCCAAGGCACCAATTTGTATAACGGAAGCAAACTATGCCAAAAGAAACCACAAAAGAACAACAGAAAGCCACAGAAAAGAACGCACACAAGGTGTTTGACTAAATGCTATCAATATTCTATTACACTTAAGAATAGTGAAACAATGGATGATATACAAGTGAGGGGGAGGCTCTCTATTTATAGTTGAGCTCCCTCAAAACCGACCGACAAGATTAAGTTACATTGACGGATGAGATTAACCATATCCCTTGATTTTAGGGATTTATAAGATATGTCATATCAAATCTAATATAATCTTTACAAGATATGATTCCTATCAATCTTCTAAGATTAATTACCAAAATAGCCTAAGTTTTCATATCTTCGTTATCGGGATAACAAGGCTTCAATCTGACAGGCTTCTCTAATAGTTCTTTGAATCGGGCCAGTTCGCGTGGGCTAAATGTTCTTCATCTTATCGATAGACCTCTATAGGGCGCATCTTGTGTTGTGGTCACGAGCTTTGCACTTTGGCCCATGACATTCTCCCCCACCCATTCTCGCAACACCTTCGTTGCGACTTCCGAATGGCACTGACTTGATTCACCTTTGAACTCTCTCGTTGCCTTGGCTTTTTTCCGACTTGTCTTACGATCGGGTTGTCCCTTCCTTCAGAATCTTTGCCTCGACTTCCGTGGCCTCTTAACTTGAACCATTCCACTTGTTGGTCAATCTCGTTGGCAAGAAGTCTCCGCTTTAACTTGCCCAAATTTTGACTTGGTTATTTTCGAATCCCCGTGATTCTCACACCTTGGCTTCGTATTGCCCACAGTCCCTTGGCCTCTTTGATTATGAACCTTGAAAGTGTAACACCCCTTACCGAGACCGTTGCCGGAGTCGAGTACGAGGCATTACTAGACTTAACTTACTAGTTCGGGGCATAAAAGTTTAAAACTGTCCATCTGCATCATGTTCACTAAATCAATTATAACTCGAGTTACGAAACTCGAAATCTAGATCCGTAAATTTTCCCTGAAACTAGACTCATATATCTTCTTACTATAATTTTTCCAAAATTTTTGGTGTGGCGAATTAGTACAGTTTATTAGTTAAAGTCTCCCCTGTTACACAGTTTGACAGTTCTGACCTCTCTTCACTAAAAATCAATTATCTCATAATATACAACTCTTTTTCCTACACCGTTTCTTTCATATAAAAATAGACTCAATAAGCTTTAATTCTATATCTCATGAAAAACCTAATTCCATTTCTACTATTTTTGGTGATTTTTCAAATTCACGTCACTGCTGCTGTACAAGCTGTTCCCCTGCATATACTTACATAATTTCTTTCTAATAATTACCAACTAGGCATTACATAATATCCAAAACATGCTCTTAATTAGCCATTTTAATAGCTAATCATTACCAAACATTTACAAGCCAATCTTAAGCCATATCATAATGTTATACACACAAGATAACTAAGTCCCTATACATGCCATAACTTAAAACGTTCGAGTCACAAAATACCAATATATTCCTTTGATAGTGTGTAACGATCTCCGACGTCCTTTCGATCCTCGAGTTGGCTTGTAATACTATAAAAAAAAATAAAGAATGGGTGTAAGCATAAAACTTAGTAAGTTTACATGTAAATAGATAACAACATTCTTAATGAATTATCTTATGTTTTTCTTATCAAGATCACTTAAGCTTTTAACTCAATATACTTAAAACTTGTATACTTGCCTTACCTTTTAACATGAATTTATCTTACCTTACCTTTTTAGCTTGAACTTGTCTTACCTTTACTTTGGAATACTCCTTGAATTTTCCCGTTGAACCACTTTGGAATACTAAGGATACGCGGGTACCTTTCCTTATGAAACTTAACCATTGCCATGTCTTGACATGGTCTTACGTGGTATCCTTGCCTTATGAACTCACCAATGCCATGCCTTGGCATGGTCTTACATGGGACATTTGCCTTATAGTAACATATCAATGCCATGTCTTGACATGGTCTTACATGATTTCCTTAAACCCTAATGTCATGACATTTGTATCCTACACATTCCTAAGGTTCAACCGGAACTTTCTGCGATAGCTTTTCCGTCAATTCATACTTGAGTCTTTAAATAATAAATTTACAGAATAAATATGTAAATGCTGGAATTTAACAATATTAAATGTAAAGTAATAGAATATTGCATTTATTTACTGCAAACTTACCTCGAAACAAAATATGATCAACTATATCGATTTAATCTTCTATCTTTTTCTTTCCTCGATCTAACTCTGGATTTCGTTCTTCTTGATCTATAATAGCAAATTTAGCTTATTTAATACTCACATTCATCAAAACAGTCCTTAACTCTTAACTTTAGCAAAATTACAATTTTTCCCCTAAACTTTTACATATTTACACATTTGACCCAAAGCTCGGAAATTAAACTTTATCCCTTATTCTTATGTTTTATGACATGCTGATCATTTTTCCCTTCTATGGAAACATCAAATTCTCACTCTAACTTGTACTTATGAACATTAGGTATTTTTACCGATTAAGTCGTTTTAATCGTTTTCACTTAAAATCACTTAGCAAAAGTTGTTTAACATAATTTCAGACTTCATATTCTATCATAAAACATCAAAATAAACACATTTTACCTATGGGTATTTTTCCAAATATGAACCCTAGCATGAATTATTAATAGAATAAGCTAAATCGAGCTACCGGGGCTTCAAAAACGTAAAGAACATTAAAAACGGGGCTTGGAATCACTTACTATGGAGCTTGGAAGCTTGAAACAAACCCTAGCTATGGTGAACACTTGAAAATTCGGCCTAATGAAGAAGACGAGCATATTTTGCCATCTTTTTCCCTTTTAATTTCTTTTTATTACCAAATGACTAAATTACCCTTCATTAAAAACTTTGGTTCTTTCTACCCATATATGTCCATTTTTGTCCATGAAAATATAATAGTCTAATTAACATTTTAAAGACTCTTACTTCAAACCCCCATTTCAATCAAGTACTTTATAAATTAGAACCCCTATTTAGCAACTTTTACAAACAAGTCCTAATAGGCAATTTAAGCATGAAATCAATAAAATTTCTTACCAATACTCTAACACATGTATTTAATCACTCTATAAATCATAATAATTAAACGTAATAAACTTTTATAGCTCGAATTTGTGGTTTCGTGACCACTATTCCGTTTAGGCCCTATTTCTAGATGTTACAGAAAGGGCCCCTACGACCTTGACAAGCCAATAAGTCAGAATTCAAAACACCAACAAAATGTTCGCAATGTACCTTACTCGCAGCATTTACTCGTCCCGATTGTTTCTGTATCGCTTTTTTTCTCTCAAAGCCCGATGCACAACCCACCTTTCTCAAAGATGTCGGCTCCACAGTCGATTCTGTAGGCTCTATATCGATCTCTTGCGCCACTAACACTTCCAAAGGGGATTTCGTAGCATTTCGTTCCATCGAGTCAATGTTCCTCCCATATGAAACATCCTCGACTAGTTGGATTTACGACAACACTTTTGTCCCAACCTTCATATCCTGATGCACCGACACAATAATTTTTTTATAACGGACCGGTGACAATATGAATCTAATTGACCCATGGGTACAGAACTGCCTGAATCCTGTCAAGGAAGTTTAAGCCAAGCACATAATCGTAATTATCTAATTGGATTACCTCAAATTCTTCCTTGCCTTTCCATTCCCCGATTTGTAACTCCACATTTCGAACTATTCCCACAGTTGGGGCCTCTTCAGAATTTACCGTCTTGATCTTCTTATTCGATTTCCTAATCAAGAGACCAAGTTTCTTCGCAGCCTTTTTTGATATGAATAAGTCCGATGCTCCTGCATCAACAAGAGCACTCCTCTTCTAGCCTGCAATGTTGATGTCTACAAACATCAACCCTTCATTGTTATCCTTTTTCTTAGGAATGAGCACCATCGAATTGACCTTCGATATCTGTTTCTCAATAGGCTTCGTTACCTCCGACTCATCATTCCTCTTGATAGCCGAAAACAAAGATACCTTTGGGCAGTCCTTCTTCATATGTGGTTCCTTACGAAGGTAGTATCTCAACTTTCTCTTCTCTTTCGGGTTGTTAGGTCTCAACTTCCCATTTCGTGGTTTCTCATTACCACCGTCGTTACTACTACTATCACCATTCATCACTATGTCTCTTGTCATCTTCCTCATGGTTCCCCCCATTGCCCCTCCCATTGGGCTTGGAAGATTTAAACCTATCTCTTCTCGGGACAAGTTCCACTAAGGACTCCGCGACCATCATGGCTTTGGTAAGTTCCTAAACGCCTCGGCATTACAACTCTTACTTTGCCCATGGTTTCAACCCATCTGTGAAGGAGAAAAATGCTTTATTCTCGCTCAAATCAAAAATCTGGAGCATGAGTTCACTGAACTCTCGCACATACTCCCTAACCCTGCCTTGTTGCGTAAGCCGTCGCAACTTTGCTCGAGTTTCATTCTCGAGTTTCATTGTCGAACCTAAAGGAACCAAAAGTACTGATACTAACTCTCTTTTTATTATTTAGCATAAGAATTAAATGAATTTTTATCTAATCTAAAATTAATAACAACTAAATTGAAGACTCTAAGACAAAGAAGAATGAAATTGGGAAAATAACTTTCAGGAAAAACCAATTGATTTAGACGATACCCAAGGAAGAATCTACCTAGACTTCACTTGTTACCTAACTCTGAACCAGATGATTTATTCATTTGACTTGATCCGTAGGATTCCCTAACGTATATTAATCCCTCTCTCGAGGCGACTAACGTCTAACCCTGGGCTGATTAATTGAAATCTCTTTCTAATTAAAACCCCTATAATTGCATTAACTTGATCTATGGACTCCCATATTAGGTTTCACCCTAATCTAGCAAAATCTCGTCACCCTATCTCTAGGCGTGCGATCAACTCCGCTTAATTATGCTAGATCTACTCTTAGGCAGGGACTTTTGCTCCTCCACCTAAGCACATCACACTTGAATTAATATCTTGAAAATATCAACACAAGAATTAAGAACACATAATTAAGAACAAGTCAAATATTTATCATATAGTTCAGCAAACGGTAACAAGATTCATCTTAGGTTTCATCCCCCTCAGGTATCTGAGGGTTTAGTTCAAAATAATAAAAGAAAACATCTCAGAAGAAAAGATAAAAGAAAACATAAGAAATCCCTAAAACCCCCTGAAGGAATTGAAGGAGAAATCCTCTGTCTTGAGTATGATTTCGGCTTCTTGAGATGAATCAACTGGCTATCTTCGAGTAAATCCCCACAAATCTGCCCTCTTTGGCCTAGCTAGATGCCCTCTGACTAAAGTCTTGGGTTCCTCCGACAAAAGCCCTGGCAGAAGGCTTCTGCCGAACTCCCCACTTAAGTTGCCCCCTAGGGTGTTTATATAGGCTTTGAGATGCCTTACTTGGCCCCTAAGTATCCTAATCTAAGTAGAATTCCTACTAGGGTGTTTAAATATGCTTTGGAATGTGTTTCTTTGCCTCCAAGTATCCTATTCCAAGTGAAATTCATCTTTGTCACGGCAGGGACACGCCCGTGTGAATTGTGGCCAGGCCGTGTTGAGGCTATTAATGAGGCACGGCCGTGTGGTATTGGGCCCAGGCCGTGTTGATTTCGTGATATGGCCCATTTACTCCATTTTGGGCCCGTTTCTCGTTCTTTTCATCATCTGGTGCTCTTCTGAGTATAAAACATGAAAACAAAGGATTAAGATCACCAAATTACACAATTCAAGGCTTAAATCATCCAAAAGCGTGCTAAATGTAGGCTTAAAATATGTTGCTTTTACGGTTTATCACATTGCTTGTTGCTTCGGCTTCAAAGCCAACATTCAATTACCCAAGACAGATTTGAAAATCTTGAGCTCCCCCTTAAACTCATCGATCTCTTTCTTCAAAGCAGTCACCATAGCCTTTAGAGCATCATCCTTACCAACCAGCTTGTCCTTCGAGGAACCGATAGTATCCCACAAAAATTCCCTAAGTTGTTTCATCGTTTGCAACCCATCAGTGATTCTATCATCGACATCATCGATCCTCTCCTTGACGTCCCCTATGGACTCCTCGAGAGTGACGACTCGATCCTCCAAAGCTGACAACAAATCCCTTGATCGACTCACTTTTTTGGCCCTTCCATGGGTTTCCATTGGCTCACTCTGACTGACAACTTCTTTCAACATCCCAACGGTGCCTTAGTAAACAATAGCTCGGATACCACTTGTCACGATGCTCTATATTTTGTCTTGCGATTTGTGCAGTCTTTGGTGATCTGTTCGTCCAAACTCGTCCTTAGGCGATCTATTCGTCCAAACTCGCCTACATCAGCCTTTACTCAAGTGAGGATTCCTTTAGAATATCTCTAAAGCATCGATTTGTATAGCGGAAGCAAACTATGCCAAAAGAAGCCACAAAAGAACAACATAAAGCCACAGAAAAGAAAACACGCAAGGTATTTGAATAAATGCTCTCAATATTCTATTACTCTTAAGAATAGTGAAATAATGGATGATTTACAAGTTGGGGGGAGACTCTTTATTTATAGTTTAGCTCCCTAAAATCGACCTGTAACAGTACGTTTTCAGTGAAATCAGAACAGTGGTTTCGGGACCACAAATTTGAGTCAAAAAGAAAATTTATTTTAATAATATTGTATGGTCTATATTATGATAGGAAAGACGTATGAAAATTTCGACAATAAAATTTTACCGATTACATGTTTAATTGTAGAAAGGACGAAATTGCATAAAATGTAAAAGTTGAGTTCTCGTAGCTATAAGTATCAAATAGTTATAAAATTCAAAACTTGAGGTCCTTATATGGTAATTAGACCATTAAGAAAAGTTAGTAGATATTTTTGATGATTCATCCATGGAAAATTAGAAAAAGAAAAGGACTAAATTGGAATTTGGAATAAATAAAATGATAATAGCCTAATATCATCTTATTTCATCATATTCCCTAAATTTTCTATGGAAACCCTAGGAAAAAGAAAGAAAATCAAGCAAGTTTAATTAGATCTGGAAAGACCTAATATTGTACTGCATTTCATCCTCAGACTGATGGTCAATTTGAACATGTAATACAAATTTTATAGGATATGTTTTGGTGTTGTGTTTTGGAATTCGAAGGTAACTGGGAAAAATACCTATCTTTGGTTGAATTTACATATAATAATAGTTATCAATCGAGTATTGAAATGGCACCGTATGAGGCTCTGTGTGGTCGTAAGTGTAGAACTTCGTTGTACTAGACAAAACTCGGTGAGAAAAAGATACACAAGGTTTATTTAGTCCGTGAAACTAAAAAAAAATGTGGAAGTAATTCGGGATAGTTTGAAAGTAGCCTTTGATCATCAAAAGTCTCATGCTGGTCTTAAACGAAAAGAAATAGAATTTTAGGTCGATGACAAGGTATTCTTGAAAGTATCACCTTACAAAGAAGTTTTCCGATTTGGCCGTAAAAGAAATTGAGTCCACGGTTCATTGGACCTTATGAGATTACAAAAAGAATCTGACCTGTTGCATATCGACTGGCATTACTACCAGAGCTTGACAAAATTCATAATGTTTTTCACGTGTCCATGTTATGACGATATTGGTCAGATCCTTCACATGTTATATATCTGACAAAAGTAGAAATTCATCCTGACATGACTTACAGTGAAGAACCGATTAAAATCTTGGCACGAGAGACAAAAGAGTTAAAAAATAAAAAGATGGCTCTAGTAAAAGTTCTTTAGCAACGACATGGTATAGAAGAGGCTACCTGGGAATTGGAGGAAACAATGAGAAAACAATACCCAAACCTCTTTACTGGTAAGATTTTCAAGGACGAAAATTCTTTAAGGGGGAGAGTTGTAACAGCCCGTTTTTAGTGAAATTTAAACAGTGGTTTCGGGATCACAAATCCGAGTCAGAAAGAAAATTTTATTTTAATAATATTGCATGGACTGCATTATGATAGGAAAGACGTATGAAATTTTCGATAATAAAATTTTACTGATTACATGTTTAATTATAGAAATGACCAAATTGCACAAAATACAAAAGTTTAGTTCTAATAGCTATAAGTATCAAATAGCTATGGAATTCAAAACTTGAGGTCCTTATATGATAATTAGACCATTAAGAAAAGTTAGTAGATGTTTTTGATGATTCATCCATGGAAAATTAGAAAAAGAAAAGGACTAAATTGGAATTTGGAATAAATAAAGTTGATAATAGCCTAATATCATCTCATTTCATCATATTCCCTAAATTTTCTATGAAAACCCTAGGAAAGAGAAAGAAAATCAAACAAGTTTAATTAGATCCGAAAAGACCTAACACTGAGTTGGATCGAGGAAAATAAAAAGTATCGGATTAGTAGATCCTTGTATACGAACGCTTATCGAGGTAAGTTTTTGTAACTAAATTGTGTTTATTTTTATGGTTGAATTGAATGTGGTATGTATTTATGTGAATTATATAAATGTTATAAATGTATGAAATAATCATATGTCTGATAATGTCCAGAAAATGTTAAGTTCTATTTGAAAAATGAAATTCGATGGATACATAATTTCCCATGTTAAATGTGGTCCTGCATATGTTGCGGACATAATATAGCTCGGACAAGCAATCCTGTTATAATCCCTCTCGAGCGTCCTGTTATATAATTCCTTCTAGCATATTGATCGGTAGTGATCCTGCATGTGTTGCGGACACAAACGTAGCTCTTCGTGAGCGTCCTGATATAGGCTCTTATGAGCTTCTTGACATGGCTCGCTTGAGCTCCCTGTTATGCTATCCGGAGCTCCCTGATAATAACTCTTTGGAGTTACATGTTAAGCTCAATGAGCTTCCTGATATAGACTCTTATGAGTTTCCTGTTTAGCCCGGAATAGCTTCCTGATACATGGCTCACATGAGCATCCTGATATATGGCTCGAGAGTGTGCTTCCTGATTAAGTGCTCTATTTGGGTACCCTTGGATATGAATTGGCGGATTTTAGTTTTGTACACTTTAAGTGTACTACATGAGCGTATCCATCGATATTTCAAATAAATTCAACGGATAAAATTCTGACATGACTAAACTGAACTTGAAATGATTTGTCATAAAAATATATATGTAATATGGAATAATGATATGAAAAACATATATATATATATATATATATATATGAAAGTCTTTAAATGATGAGCTCATCCATGTTCTTGGTATTATGTAAATTACATGACTATCATGATTGGTGAATTTGTGTGTTTTAGGCTATTAGCCAAATTGCTTGGATGCATTTTTGTATGCTTATCTTAAATGTAAATATATGGTAAGTTAAATTCTTGTTATACGAACTTACTAAGCATTTGAAATGCTTACTCTATTTTCTTTTCTCTATTTTATAGTGCTCGGAAGCTCATAATGGTTGGAATCGATCGAAGCATCATCACACTATCCTTCAGCCCGTTTTTGTATAAATAGAAAACTTATTTTGGTATAATGGCATGTATAGGCTAACTTGACCAATGTTTACATATAATGGTTGTTTGTAATCTAGCTATTAAAATGGCTAATGATAGTATTTTAGTGAAAATATATATATGAGGTTATAACATAGTTAACATATGTGTGCTTGGTATGATTTGATTTAGGGATGAGCGTTTGATCGAATCGAATCGAATCGAATGAAAAAATTTCGAGTTAATCGAGTTGACGAATCATATTTTATCATCCTAATTTGATTTGAAATTTTCTCGAATCGAGTCGAGTGGGATGGAATTTGAATCGAATCGAATCGAATATATTTGTTCGAGTTAAATTTTAAAAAATAATTTTGGGTCCTTGTAACCATTGTCACCTATCGTAATAAAATTTGTCCACCTTAACCAATTTTTTTTATTAACTTTCACACCAAATAATTTATTTATTAATCTTTTATATACGGGTTAGCTTCTTTGCTTGTTTAGTTCTTTCAATTATCTTCATATTCTTGTCACTATTTATTTTGGAATTAAAAAATATATTAAACGTAAAAATGTGATTTTTTAATAAAAGTTATTTTAAAGATAAAATGTGAAATTGATACCAATATAAAATTTTAACACGAATATTTTATGGCATAATTAATAATTCAATTTTAATATAAATATTCAATATGACTAAACAATTCAATAATATAAATAATATAAAATGTGAAATTTAATTTAATAATATAAGTAGTAGATATAAATAAAATTATTACTATTTATGTTTAGTGATTTTTTTTGGATAATTTTGATTTTTTATTTGAGAGTAAAGGGTGAGAAGTAAAAGTTTAGGGGGAAAATAAAAAATTTTGGAGAATAAAAGTTTAAAGGAAAATAAATAGGGGGAGTAAAATTTTAAAGGGAAAATATTAAAAAAAATTGGAGCGGGGATGGGTTTGGGGTAGATGGGAGGTGTGATGGGAAGGGAGTGAAAGTTTTAGTGGGAGGGAGTAAAAATTTTGGGGGAAAATAAAAGTTTTAAGGGTTTTTTGGGAGTAAAATTTTGAGAAAAAGTAAATGGGAGAGTAAAATTTTGGTGGGAAATGGATTTTGGGTAGATTGGGGGGGTTGGGATGGGAGGGGAGTAAAAGTTTTGGGGGGAAAGTGGGAAGGAGTAAAAGTTTTGAGGGAAAAGTAAAAAGGTTTGGGAGTTTGGGGTAAAAATGTAAAATATTATAGTTTGATATTCGAATTATTCGAATTATTCGAGTTATTCGAATTCGAAAACTCAACTCGATTCGAACTCAAAATTTGAAAAAAAAATCGAGTTGACTCGAATAACTCGATTAACTCGAATAACTCGATTATTAACTCGAAATTCGAATTTTTTTTCGATTTTTTCGAGTCGAATCGAGTTTTGCTCACCCCTAATTTGATTGAGTTATTAAAAAACATATATGTATTACAGAAGGTAAGTTTCAATCTATGTGATGATATATCTTATATAATGTTAATATTGGCTTGGTTTTAATATCTTGAATTGGTTGGTATATGTATGTATTGGTGTAGGTTGAAGATAAGTTGGATGAGAAATGTGGTCATGAAAATGGCTTATTTTCGTCCACACGGGCAGACACACGGGCATGTGTCTCAAATGTGTGTGACACACGGCCATGCACACAGGCGTGCGATTTGGCCGTGTGTCCCCTGCATCCTTAAAATTGAGAAACAGAATGCTCAGAATTGATCACACGGGCAAAGACATGTGTGTGTGTCTTAGCTGTGTGAGACACACGGCCCAGTACATGGGCGTGTGTCTTGGCCGTGTAATCCCTGCACCTAATTTTTGAAAATTAAATTGTCCACACGGTCTAGCACACGGGCATGTGGCTGGCCGTGTGACCCAAGTCAGAGAGTTACACAGATAAAGACACGGGCTGGAACACAGCCGTGTGCCTTACATCGAATGCCCGCACGGCCTGAGACACGGGCGTGTGTCCCCTGCACCTAACAAAACTTTTGAGATTTCGTGAAAAATTTTCTGTGATCTCGATTTAGTCTCGACTCGATTCTAATATGTATTTAGGGTCTCGAGGACCCATATGAGGGACATTATGATTTATTGTGATTGATTTTCGAAAATAAATAATAAATGACATGAACTAACTGTAATTGAACTGTAAACTCCAGTAATGCTCCATAACCCTGTTCCGACGACAGATAAGGGTTAGGGGTGTTACACGACTGACAAGATTAAATTACATCGATGGACGAGATTAACCATATCCCTTGATTTTAAGGATTTACAAGATATGTCATATCAAATCTAATCTAATCTTTACAAGATATGATTCCTATCAATCTTCTAAGATTAGTTACCAAAATAGCCTAAGTTGTCATATCTTCGTTACCGGGCCAACAAGGCTTCAATCTGACAGGCTTCTCCGACAGTTCTTTGAATCGGGCCAGTTCGCGTGTGTAACACTCCTTACCCATATTCGATGCTAGAACAGGGTACGAGGCATTACTGAACATAAACATAAGCAAATGTACATTTCCAAGTCATAAATTTGCGTCCAAATTAAAATCATTCAAATTCAATTGTAAAGTCCCTAATACGGGCCTACGAGGCCCAAAACATGCATTGGAAGTGGTTCGGAACTAAACCAAGAACTTTAGAAACTTCTGGAAAACTTACAAAATTTTTCATGAAAAAGGGGTCACACGCCATTGTGGGTTTGGGACACGCCCGTGCTTCAGGCCGTGTTCAAATTAGGGAGCTTTCTGTTTATGACGTCATCATCAAATTAAGGTCACACGGCCAAGTCACACGCCCATGTGCTTAGGCCGTGTGATCGATTAAATTTTCATAATTTTTTCATAAAATAGGTGCAAACTTCACACGACCAAGGCACACGCCCGTGTTCGAGGTCGTGTCGTCCACACGGTTGAGACACACGCCCGTGTCTCTGTCCGTGTGCTCATTACTGAGCATTCTGTTTTGCAACAATTAAGGTGCACGTGATGGGACGTGTGCATGCATGCATACGATATTTATTTGGGTTTTAGGGTATGCAACAGCTGCGAAAGAAGAAAAGGAAAGAAGAAGAAGATCTATATTATGGAAGTAAAATTTCTTAATTTAATTTCTATATAATTACAATATTATTTTGAGATGGTATATAAACTAACAAAAAAAAACAATATATAATAATAATAACAAAATAATAACAAGATAGCAATTTGTTTAATAATAACAAAATAACAAAAAACCCTAATGATAACTAACAATTTGTTTAATAACTAAACTAACAATAAAAAAAAAATAAAAACATTATTTATAAAAAAAATTATACCTTGTTTTTTCCTTTTTTTTTCTTCTTTTTCTTTCTCTTTTCTCTTATCTATTTTCTTTCTTTTCTTTCTTTTTTTTCTTCTCTTTCTTTCTCCTTTCTCTTCTCTATTTTCTTTCTCTCTTTCTTTTTTTTCCGCCGCCGTCCTCCTTCTCCTCCTTCTTTTTCCCTTCTTCTTCTTCTTCTTCTTCTCCTTTCCTTTTCTTCTCTCGTACTGCTCATGAAAATGAAATTGGGGACCATTTAAGGTCCCCAAAGCTGAAAAACAGACAAATACATGCTGCATGCATGCGTCCCATTGAACCGGTGCCGCCTCTGGCGTACCCTCTACCGGTGCCGCCTCTACCAAACCCTCCACCTGTCACGCCTGTCGCACACCCTCCACCCCTGTCCAGTCAAATCTCAGGTTTTTTATTTTTATTTTTACAGATTCTATTTTTTTAACAATGTTTTTTTAACAGAATTTTGTGTCAGATTAGGGTGGTGCCGCCTCTAGCAGAGGCGTGACCACCCTACATGTACCATTTTGGTACATAATTTTAATTTTGTACTATTTTCGTTTTTTTTTCTTCTGTACTACTTGGGTAAAAAACCCTATATTCTAACATATTCATCACACTAGGTTATAATACATATTTTATCATTCAAGTCATACCATTACTATTCAATCTATATCATGCCATATAAATCAAAAGATGATTAACAAAAGCTACCGGAAGTAATCTAGTTAGTGTGATCCTTCGTGCTGATTCGATCCTCCGTATCTATGTTAATTTACAAGAACATTAATCACACAAATGTAAGTTTATGAAAGCTTAGTAAGCTTATAGGCATAGAAAATAATTCTTACTGAACATCTTCTAACAATCATACAATATATAATTTCACTAATCCTTCCTGTCAATCACAAAATCAATGATACAATTCACTTGATTGAGCTCAATATCAATAATTAATCAATGTCAATCTCTTGGGTCCATTTATCGCTTACTTTTCTTAATCAAATTAGGGAACAGTTCGGAATTGAGTACTTCGTTTTCACAATGCCATAGTATAACTATGGTCTTGCACATAGTCACATATCACACACCGAAGCCATAGCCCAACTATGGTCTTACACGGAAGCACATATCACACCAATGCCATATCCCAAATATGTTCTTATACGAAAATCACATAACACACCGATGCCATATCCCAGATACGGTCTTATACGGAAATCACATATCACATATTGCCATGGTCCAACCATGGTCTTCTCCATCAATGCGTATTAGTCACTGAACGAAAGTACTCAACCCGATGTTCCACTAAATTAGAACTTTTATTCAAACATTCATACTTTCACAGTTATCTCAGTTTAACAACATTCATATACAATAACATACCATAGCATTCATGAAATTTACATAACAATTCATTAAATTTAGCCATATGAACTTACCTGGGCTAATTTGCAAAATTTGTAGAAATTCAGGGACTATTCTGGCAATTTTTCCTTTCCACAATTCGCTTCGGGTTCTTGACCTATAATTATAAAATCATGTATTTATTAGCATTTATTTCAATTTCACTCTACTTTATAATTTATGCCCTTTAATTTTTAGAATTACACTTCCACCCCAAACTTCACAATTTTTTTACAATTTAGTCCATGGTCGATTAACCCCTCAATTGGGCTAATTTTTTTCAATTAAAACTTTACCTAAACATTATAAGCTATCTCACAACTATTGAAATTCAAAATTTCCACACAAAACCCTAATTTTAAAATTTTTCACAATTAAATCCTAAATATCAATTTCTATTCAATTCATTCAATAAAATCATCATATAAAAAATTAAAACTTCAAATTCATGTTAATTCATCATAAACTTCTAGCACTCATCCATGGTAACTTTCAAAATTATCTATGGAATCAAAAACTAATGAATTAATTAGTAGGATCTAGTTGTAAAAGTCTCAAAAACACAAAAATTTCAAGAAATAATTAAAAATTGAACTTACTTGCAGTAAAAATATGAAAAACTAGCTCTAAGAACTCTTTAATGACCGTTTTTGGCTGGAGAAGATGAAGAAGAATGAAGAATTCTCTAGATTTCAAATTTAGTCCATTTTTTTAACCTATTAATTTTACTCTTTCCAATTTTAACCATTGTTCACACTATTTCTTTGTTGATTTTCTACCCAACCGTCCAGCCCACATAGAATTACACTTCCACCTTAAACTTCACAATTTTTTTACAATTTAGTCCATGGTCGATTAACCCCTCAATTGGGCTAATTTTTTTCAATTAAAACTTTACCTAAACATTATAAGTTATCTCACAACTATTGAAATTCAAAATTTCCACACAAAACCCTAATTTCAAAATTTTTCACAATTAAATCCTAAATATCAATTTCTATTCAATTCATTCAATAAAATCATCATATAATAAATTAAAACTTCAAATTCATGTTAATTCATCATAAACTTCTAGCACTCATCCATGGTAACTTTCAAAATTATCCATGGAATCAAAAACTAATGAATTAATTAGTAGGATCTAGTTGTAAAAGTCTCAAAAACACAAAAATTTCAAGAAATAATTAAAAATTGAACTTACTTGTAGTAAAAATATGAAAAACCAGCTCTAAGAACTCTTTAATGACTGTTTTTGGCTGGAGAAGATGAAGAAGAATGAAGAATTCTCTAGATTTCAAATTTAGTCCATTTTTTTAACATATTAATTTTACTCCTTTCCAATTTTACCCCTTGTTCACACTATGGGTCTGTTTGTTTGGTTGTAATTGATTTTCCAGAAAACATTTTCTTCTTTTCCAGTGTTTGGTTGCCTGAAAAGCTTTTCCATTTGGAAAACATTTTCCAAACACGCGTAAAATGGCTTCCTAATTTGGGGAAAACGTCTTACCGATTTCTAAAGCGTAAGACATTTTCCACAGCTCCTCTCTTCACTCTCTTCATCGTTTCTCACTTCATCATCTCTGTCATCTCTGTCATCTTTTCCATTAATCAGTCCTTCAATTCTTCAGAACTCGCCTGATTTGAAACCCTAGAACTTTCTTTTTTCTCCTTTGACGAATCAGTTCCCCGAGCAAAGACCCCCTTCCCACGTGACCTCCATTTCTGCACTCCTACACCGATTCAAGAACAACGACGCCCTCGTTGAGCACTCCTACTCCATTTCTGATCTGCGGGCTAAGCAATTTGTATATTTGTGTCGTTCCAGAATATGAGATTGATCCAAAAGAACTTGATCCAAAAGAATATGAGATTGATCCAAAAGAACTTGATTTTACTAACAGCGTCAACATTACAAAGGTAATCTCTTATTTTATTATATGTAACTGATCATGGTTTCATAACTGTTTAAATCATAGTTATGTAAAGGATTACTTTTATTGGGAAATTCTTGGACTAAGCGTTTGGTCCTTTTCTTCCACACATTATGATACATGAATTCTTGGTTTTTCTCAGGAGGGCATTTCGAGATGAGTTTGCATTATTTCAGAAAATTCGACATCCAAATGTAGTTCAATTTCTTGGTGCAGTAACTCAAAGTAGTCCTATGATGATTGTGACAGAATATTTACCCAAGGTTTTAATCGGCATCTTATTTGCTACCATAGCATCTATGGACTCTTTTGTATGAATAATTTACTTCCCTCTGACATTTTGGCTTGCTGATGTTATAAATTTGCTGCATAATTGAGGTGTCATGAATTGTTTTTGTTTGTATGAAATGTTGGTTAAGGCATTGATAGGGAACTATAATGTCACATCTTTCCTCTGTTTTGTTAATTTTGTTTGTGGATGGATAATAGGATTTTAAGACATTCACCTTAAATCAATCTAAAATTATCATTAGAATTTGTCTTGATTGCTGTTTGTTTTGCAGGGAGATTTACGAGCCTTCTTGAAGAGAAAAGGAGCCTTGAAACCAATGACAGCTCTGAGATTTGCACTTGATATTGCAAGGTTTGTTATTGTAGTTGGAAATTATTATTCTTTAATACACGTTAACAAATGGCTATTTTCCTAGTCATAAATGGACAGTTTTTTTTTGTCAAATTTCATTTTAGAGTTACTGCTAATTGTACACGAGTATATCTGTTGCACAATATCCGGTCTTTGTGAAGAATATGAATAGGGAAATCTAAAAGCTTAGGGAAATCTAAAAGCTGCAAAATGATTATACGTTCTAGTGCAGGGAAAAAAAATTAGTATTTAAACTTAAGACTGCGCTTGCTGGTCTTAGATGATTGTAGTTGAGATGATCACTACAAAGCTTATGTTTAGAGTTAAGTGAGAAATAAAACTGATTAATGCATGAAACATTCTTTTGCTGGCTGATAGTCTCTTCCTTGTGAAATCGAATATTAACTTATCTTCTATAATCTTTTGCAGGGGAATGAATTATTTACATGAGAACAAACCGGCACCAATAATTCACCGTGATCTTGAGCCTTCGTAAGTTTTCTTGTTTAGATGGGTTTTCTTTTCCTAACAAAATTTAGATCTGGAACAAAGTTAGCTTTATGCTATTGTAAAGACGTTTTGTCCCCTTGAATTTTCTGAAATGGTCAGAACTTTTTATGTGCTTACAATTGAAATAACAGAAACATTTTGAGGGATGATTCGGGACATCTGAAAGTTGCAGATTTTGGAGTTAGCAAGCTGCTAACCGTTAAAGAAGAAAAACCTCTAACTTGTCTAGACACATCTTGTGAGTTCTCTTTCTATTTGGTTCTGTTTATCCTCAATTTTTTCTGTTTTACAAATTCAAGCTGAAATTTTTTTACCTTTATTTTTTTGCTGTAAGCTGAAACATATTTGATCTTATTGATACAGGCCGATATGTTGCTCCAGAGGTGTTCAAGAATGATGATTATGATACCAAAGTAGACGTGTTTTCATTTGCTCTGATCTTACAAGAGGTAAATTGTTTCGGGTTTTTGATAATATGATCAGCGTGATTCATAGTCAAATGCCTTGATGATTATTGAGAAGAATATTTATGAAAACGATATTTGTTTTACACGGTGTTAAGGAGGGGGAAAACAGATATTATGATAACTTTACCAGCTTTTACAGTTCTTAAACCATGGTTAAGAAATATTTTAATTTTGCAAGTTTTTTGTACTCATTCAATGAGTGGTAGTTGAGACATTGCAGGAAATCTTGAATGATAGCAAATATTTTGGCATATATATATGTGTGTGTGTCTCTGTGTGCATGCGCGAATGTATAACCTGAATATTTTAACATGATTTAAAATTTCAATTACGAGTCTAGCTTTTCTGAGTAGTTGGGGCTTTTCTGACTAGTTTGTCCATATTCGGTGGTGCTTCACTGGATAATATTGTGTAGAAGCAGACAAGGTATGTATTTGAAAGAGTGAAACTTGTTTAAAATCGTGTTGCAGCTCAAATAAGTTCTATTTCCTGTTTATTGGAACCAGGAGTGATATTTATGCATGAATATGTAAATGCTGGTTGGAATATGTATTGGACACGAGTACATTTTCTCTTCCATACAAATATACTAACAGACAGTAAACACTGTGGTATCTTTGATGTTGTAGGAACTTGAGCTGGATAAATTCATCACACACACTGTGCCTTTCTCCGAGATCAACAAGGCATTTGAGTTAATACTTGCGGGTGAGGGACTGAGATGTGTGATTCGCATGGATGCATAATGAATAGATAGCCTGGATTGATCATCCATGGATGAAGGGCTTTTTTGTAGGGTTTGGATTTCCTCATAGGTTACGGACACAATATACACCACATATTTAATATTTTTAAAAGTCCTTGTTTCTTGTTTAATCAATTACCCTTAAAAATTTAAGTGGCTAAAAAGTTGTCTGAGATTTTACATACTTTGAGCTTGAGTTTTTCCTTTTGTATATGCACATGTGGAAAGTGTGATTAAGGAAATAAATAAAGTATGGTACATGGTTTTGCTGTTTGTAATGGTAATCTTCTTCCTTTTTTCATGCCTTTCATTCTCTATTCTCTGCATTCGAATTGCTATAGGTTCAGCTTACTGACACTTGTTTTGTTACCCCATTACTCCTACTTTTCTATTTGTGACAATAATATCTGAAAACATTCGCAATTTATTAATCAAGCTGTAAATTATCACTAAATCATAGATATATTTAGAATATTTAAAACATTTTTTTCCTTTTTATTATACAATATAATTTCAAACTCACACTCATACACTTACATTACCATATTGATAAAACTTAAAAGATCAAACCTTAATATAAGATACGAGTGAAGATCAAACCTTGTAAATTATTCAATCCTTGTTTTTTTTTTTGTTTTTTTTAACACAATTACAAAATCTAACTTTGGTTGTTTTCATTTTATGACGGTTAATAATGTAGCTTAATAATTGAGTATTATATATTTAATTTATTTTTTTATTTTTAAATAAATCATTGTAATATATGTAAAAACAATTTAAAATATAAAAATTTATTAATATGTATATAAAATTTATTAATATATGTCAAAACAACTTTTCCGGAAAATATTTTCAGGAAAACTGCCAAACAACAGAAAAATATTTTACACAGATTCATCCAAACACCAGAAAATATTTTCTGTAAATCATTTTCCAGAAAAGTAAATCATTTTCCAGAAATCATTTTCAGGAAAATATTTTACTGCTAAACAAACGGACCCTATTTCTTTGCTGATTTTCTACCCAACCGTCCAGCCCACATAGATTTTAGGTCTATTTGCTCTGCACATCCCTCTTATTTATTATTTGAGCTATTTAATCGCATACTATAGTTTTACACCTTATTCAATTTAATCCTTTTTAATAATTAACTATCAAAACATTAAAAATTTCTGAACGAAACTTTAATACTAACTTATTAACACTCCCTAAATATTTATAAAAATATTTATGGCTCAGTTTATAATCTTGAGGTCTCAATACATCGTTTTTCTGAACTAGCCATTCTAATATTTATTTCCAAAACACAATTCACTATCTCATAATTTTCCTAACTTCGTATTTAACTCATAATCATTTAAATAATAATATTTTCTAACCCTATCGTCAGATTTAGTGATCTCAAATCACTATTCCGACACCACTAAAAATTGGACCGTTACAGCGTGGGCTAAATGTTCCTAATCTTATCAATAGACCTCCAATGGGCGCATCTTGTGCTGTGATCACGGGCTTTGCACTTTTTCCCGTAACACTTGAACCCACATCCTCCAATATTAACAACAATGCACGGTCAATCGAACTGTAACTCAATTAACCATTATTTATGAAAGTTATATATATCAACTATTAATGAAATGAATACAATCTACAAACATATTTAAAATGATATCATATATGTAATAAAATAACAAATTAATAAAAAATAGTATATATATATATATATATATATATATATATAAAGTCTATTGGTACTAGAGATTAAAATCAACGTTAGAGGAGGCTAAAAGTAAAAGTTAAATTCCCTTAAAAAACCACTCTCGATTCTTCCCTAAAAACAGACCGCAATATCCAACAATAGTTTGAAATCTAAAGTGACCTTACAATTGGGTAAATTCCATACATGAAAAACATACCCAAACATGCCAATCAGACTTCTAAGCAGGGTTATATGATTGAGCAGTCAAGTCTATGTTTAGAAGAAAGTAGCATTAGCTGAGAGACAAAATGGGGTGGTGATCCTTGCTTACAATCCAACCCCACCCCACCACGGGACCCACAACTCCATTTATACTTACCACCACAACACATCAACTTCCAAACTCCCCGACCTAACATCTTCGTTTCTTGTAGGTGAACTGAAGAAGAAGAAGACTCAAGACCTGCAGCAGCACCTTCCTCAATCTATTCAATTTAGAAGAGGTAAACTTGATTGTTTTTATTTTTAATTTCTCTTTTTCTTCTTTTTTTAATCCTTGATGGCGTGGGTATTTTATCTTTCTTTCATTTACTCATAATCTGCTTCTATATACAAATTAAATGGTTTTTGAATAGCTGGTAAGATTAGCCTCTTCCTTTTTAATAAATCTTGTATATGTAACTCTTCTTTTCCTTTTTCTTTTTTGGGCATGACTTAACACAATCGTTATTCGTTAATTTCTTCCTAAATGGCTGGAAAGAAAAAGCCAAGTCTTTTGATTTTTTGTGCTCTTTTAGCCGTCGTTCCTAACTGTCCGGAGCTAGACCGATCGGAATTTAACTTCCGTTGTTTTATTGTCGAGAATCTTTGTCTGATCACCGTTGCTTTCTATTAAAGCAACTGTAACTGGAGCTGGTAAAAGGTGGGGGTCATACAACTACAAACAAAATGACAAAAGCTAGACCTTTTTTTTTTTTTTTTCTTCTTTATAAGCGGGGGAAGATAGATTAATTTTATTAAATTTAAAATGCAACAAATTATTTTTTATTAAGTATCATCACACCCATAAACATTTTTAATTCTTTTAATTTTATAATTTTCTGATAGAGTTTTATAGTTAAAATGAATATCAAGTCTCTTGTGTGGATGGTATTTTTTATTAATAAATATTCACATCATGAATTGTCTACCAAATCAATAGTGGATAAGCAACCTCTAGAGTCTATAACTCATTCTACAATTTTATATTTCGAATTGTTGAATGCTTTCCTTATATTCTATCCTATTGATGCACCAATATTGTCTTGATATATAAATATAAATAATCTTAAAAAAAAACAAAGAAGGTGTTTATTCTGTCGGGTGCCCACCACTGCCGACCTGAAGAGTGAAAACAATAGAAACAGACTTCAGCATTTGGTGCCCCTGGGAGCAAGGCAATCGCGCAAACCAAACGTTATCCATTACAAAATGATCTTGTTTTGGAAATGATAACGTCATATATAAATGTTATTTACAAAAAG
The DNA here is from genome assembly GCA_005393395.2 of Gossypium australe. NCBI lineage: Eukaryota > Viridiplantae > Streptophyta > Magnoliopsida > Malvales > Malvaceae > Gossypium > Gossypium australe. The sequence goes on from CM016626.1 coordinate 23,867,876, forward strand.
GAATGAAATAATTAGCTAGATAACTGACGTCATAGATAGTTTGAATAATAAAATATTAACTCGTCCTTGATAGAATTACTGAAACTTTTTCATATGCCCATCGTCAAAACTTAAAAGTATTTTCTCACGGCCTTTTGGCAATTCCCTCACAACCAGTCGCTGTCATTCTTTTAAGTTTTAACAGATCAAGCAACAAACTTCAATTCAGAATTCAATACATAAAAAGGGCTTGCTTTTGTTTTCTTTACACGTTTTCTAACAGCAACAGGAAACTACCAGCGCATCAAACATGTCATCGCACCACCTCTCTGAGATAGACTCCACCACAGATTCCGTCGCGTCCTCTCCACGCTCCGAACACCTTGCTCCTCACGATGCCCATACACGTGTACGGTTCATGTGCAGTTTCGGCGGCAAAATTCTACCTCGTCCGCACGATAATCAGCTCTGTTACATGGGCGGTGATACGCGCATCGTCGCCGTCCATCGCTCCACATCCTTCTCGGCATTCCTCACAAAGCTCTCCAAACTCTCAGGCAATCAAATTAATAGTGAAAATTCTCTTTTTAATTGTTCCTTACGTCACATTTACAATATCGTTTTTGATCTTTTTTGTTTACTTATCAGGAATTGTCAACGTGAGTGTTAAGTATCAGCTTCCAAACGAGGATCTTGACGCGTTGATTTCAGTGACTACCGACGAAGATCTCGAGAACATGATGGAAGAATATGACCGGTTAGCACAGAATCAAAACCCTCGGCTAGCTAGGCTTCGTGTTTTTCTCTTCTCCAAAGGCGATGATGACTCACGACCCAGTAGCATCAACTCACTCATGGACGGCTCGGTTAATCGTGAACACTGGTTCTTCGATGCACTGAATTCTGGCCTGGAACGTGGCCGTTCCGAGGCGTCCTCGGTCGTGTCCGAAGTTCCCGATTATTTAATTGGGATGGAAAATTCCGAAGAGGGCCAACCTCGTGACCCGAAATTAAGGACACGTCAGCTTTTGCATGAGGACGTCTCGGTTTCGGACACGGGTTCTCCTGCCCCGGATGTTTCTTCTCCCTTTTGTTCGACGTCATCAGCGCCTACTGTACCTTCTATGCCCCATCTCCCACCCGTTAAGACTAGACCCGACAAAACCGAACAGGTTATGGAGTCAAAGCAGAGCCAAACAGAGAGTTTTTTGGAGCAACCCATTTTGCACCCAACCGCATATTCGGGTAATCCTATGTGGCATTATGTTTCAGATTCTCATTATTCTGCTCCTCCCGTACAGCAAATTCCCGTTTATTATGTTCCGGGTCCTGCTCAACCCGGAAATGTTCAACTTCAACCCGTTCAAATCCAGACACAGTACGTTCAGCAGTATCCAGTTCCCGCGGGCCAAATTCCAATTGGGTATCACCAGCCGGCTCCTGGTGTCGGTCAAGCATACAGACCAGTTACATCCTTGGATCCTTACGACCCGGCATTAAGAGTGGTTCCTGATGGTGTGAATCAACCAGTATATTATGGAGTTAGAAGTTCGGGTGCGGTTCCAGTTTACCCTGGAATGGCTCCCCAGGGTGGAGAGGAGTTGACTAGAAGTGGATCGGATATGACACCGGGTCGGGTCCCCCACTCAGGACAGTAAGTATTGGTTATATATTATTGGCAATAATGGCATGGTAATTGCGTAAATTTACCAAGGTTCTATTGATGGAAATCATTAATAATTTGACGTTGATTGTCATTAGCTAGCAATTGGCCTTTTGGAAGATAAAAACTTAGGTTATCGTTTTCTGATTTCAAAACAACACTTATTTATTTTTGATGTATGCGTTTGAGACATTTTCAAGCATATATGTATGGAGTATGATCTTTGGGGTACATCAAAGAATTCCAATATATATATATATATATATATATATTATGTTCGGCATTTATTTGAATATGGATGACATAAATTAAAATTGTCTGGGATTCTTATTTTTGGAACAAAAGTGTTAATAGAAGAAACAATATTTGTATGAAGTACACATATATAGTGTTTCCTTTGATGGTATACTAATGTTGGTTGTTCTTTTCCCACTTCGTATTGTTGGTGTAGTTGACAGATATACATTTGAAAGAATCTTTAATTTTGCGAGCATAACACCAAAATATGAAAGTCTGGGCTATCGGATAAAGGGTGATTAACCGAATATGCCTTAGTTAAAGCCGAAAATGGTGTATAAATGTGTTCAGAAATAGTTGTTACAAGCTTCAGATTTGGCTGATAGTTCAGTGCCATCAAGGTGAAAATCATGAAACTCATAAACTGGACTGACCTTTCTTCCCAATTCTGGCCATGGGCTATAGATCACAAATTATAAGGTTGGACCGTGTCTATGAATTGAAGGCCATCGCTCCGAGCAGTAAAAGCCCGAACGGTTTAACAAATTATGGTGATGGGCTGGGTAGGCACCTTGCCCCTACTTTCGGATACATACTAAAGCCATTTTCATTGCATATAATATTTTGCATCAGGTATTTTGATTTAAAGCTGGACTGCGTATGATATGAGGACCAGACCAAGCTTAGGGTGGTCCAATACAAGCCTCCTCCTGGTCCTCCAGTCAGCTGCAATCCTCATACAGCAGAAAATTGATGTTAACTATGGCAATATGGTCCTAAGTCAACATATATAGACTGTCTGTGTGAGCTATGATGGAAAGGTGAGCAGGCTCAACAAGATTGGAACAGAATTTAATTAGTTACAGGTTGGTCCTCTGCCGATAGTTTCATGCAGATGAAAGGGGTCGACACTGAATCTGATGTCGACTACTGCAGCAATGCCCCTGTCTATGTTGTTGTTTTTAGGTTTAATTATTGCATTAAATTTGCTTGGTCCAACACCTAAGTTTAGTTCCAGAGGCTACATTGATTTTTGTCTTACTAGCAACGCTTCTCATCGTCTTGCTCTAATTGATTTGAGTCTTAATTTAGTTAGTATCATTGTTGCTGTAACAATTTATAGGATATAAATTCAAACACACTTAAACACATAATATCCTCTATTTTAAAGATTTAGATTTAAGGTTATACCTGCTTTAGTGATTATATAACTAAAACTCTACACCTACATCTGATCATAATTATATATAATTTGATAAACCCTAAATTAATTGTCAAAAAGAAGAAGATAAATCCTAGGCTGCAATGATAATTCGCTAACTAGAAATGCTTCTTATTATGTCGCTTGTGACTCAACTCTACATCTAATTTTAAAGAGATATAGTTAGGTAAATCCTAAAAAGTACACAAAATTTTATTTAGGATATGCAATGGAATTGTCTCAAAATCTATAATGATCTAAATCGAAAAAGAAAATTAAAATGGTATAATAAATTAATGGTGAAGGCCATGGAGACATATACATTCTCCAGTCTCATCTCTTCTGCCATGACTCATGGGTGATGAAGATTGATCATGAATCCATGACAACACAAAAATAATATAAAATCTTTATATAATGATTTTGTCTTTTATATTCGGATATATGTATACATATTTAAGCCCCACATCACTGGCTTAGGCCTTGGACAATATGATGCTGCTGTCTGCATGGGGTGAAAGGCGTGCATGCATGCACTCGTATCCTCACATGCATTAAATCTCTCTCCTCCATTTAAAGCCTACTCACCCTTCAACGATTAATATATATTTCAACCAATGATTATTACTTAATAATTTAACTAACATTGAAAAATCAATCAATTCTTTAAAAAAAACACTTAATTATTAATAATTAATCATAATTTGGTAAAAGTAATAGAGGCACAATATACCAAAGTCCACAAGAAAGAAAAGGAAAAAAAAAGGAGAAGGCAAAAAGTATGATGGTCTCCGGTCTCCCAATGAATGGAAATGAGGTTGTATTAGCTTTTTTTTTTTTTTTGAAGGCTTTCTCTTGAACCAATGACAGTATTCAGGGAATCGGTTGGGTTAAAAGAAGAAGACAGTCGCTAGCAAAGTAGAGAAAGAACAAAATAAAAAGAGAGGGACATTCTATAGGGACAAATTAAGGTGCCCTCCTTTCCATTATAAATTCTTTTTCATCCTTTTGCCATTATTTGTATCACAAAAGAACTAGTTTACCAATTTAAATCCATAATTACTTAGAAGGATTTTCACTTATCATATTCATTTAGCCTAAAATTAATTGTTAATTGATGTAAAGATCTAATTTAAATATTGTTATATATCAGTGATCACCAACCCGAGTCCCAGATAGGATCCGGGCCATCTACCCATGACCTGAATAGGTCCCACCAGATGATCGAGTAAGGACAACGAGGGGTGTTTGCGGACCCAGCTTGCACGGCAGGCTCGAGGATCTAGCTCGCACGAATTAAGGGAAGTTCACGGTCTCAGCTTGCGTGCGTCCAAGGAACTCGCAGAAGGGGGGCCGTACTCCGCAGGCAACCCAGGAGGAAACATTTGCCCAATAAGCCTGAAGCCCGTATGGAATGTTAGTACTAGGAACATAAATGATTGCGTGCTTCACAGACAACCCAGAGTGAAACACGTGTCTAGCAAGCCTGAAACCCACAAGGAATATCAGTGCCAGGAACGGCGGAGTAAAGACAAAACAGTAAGGTCCTATCGTGAGTTGTGATAACATATATAAATACCTAAAATTTCCAATTAATAAGATACGAGACAAAATGACTCGACAAATATGAAAGGAAATTATATGTAAACAAAATTTAAAAATAAAAACGAACAACAACAGTAAAATTAAATTATTACAAGGACAAGGAAAGCTCCTACAACAAGTGAATTATTATACGAATGATTAGTGAGCTCATAATGTGACTAGGAAGTAGGAGAAAGTTAAGACTTGAGGTATGATGAATGTTTGTGAGCCTTACTGCATTAAGATAGTGAAACGGTGGTGTAATGCTGACGAAGTTGATATGTCAGTATGGTTCATCTTATAATGAGTCTATGAGGTAAAGTGTAGGTTGAAATGGTTTGACTATGAAGTGCAATCATTGTTTGATGACTGGAAAAGGTAAAGAAAGGCCGAAGGGCTCTGCTCTGCCTTGGAAGGGGCACCCAGGTTTGGTTCAACTTTGAAATTGGAATGTGAAAGATTGAAACATCCTAGTATATCTCTAAATTTCTACAATGATTTGGTCTTTCTATTCATCACATGATGCCTTATATCTTTTACCGTAAATAATCAGTGATTAATAAAATAAGACGTAATTTTTTAAATATATTTAAAATCTAGGGTGTGATTTAAAATTATATATGATCATTTTTTATCAGATTGTAAAGGTGAAAGGAAATTATGAGTACTATCTAATCATATTTATGCATGTAGGTAGAGTGAAAACCACTTTCACATATACAGACAGACCAAGAGAAGTATAGGTGACAAAATGCCTTTTAATGATAATGAAATTTGTTACTTTATTTTCCCTTTTCCTTTTTAGTCGGGTAAGAGAGAATTAGAAGCTTCATTAAAGTTAAGTGAGGGATATTTTTATATAAATTCCATAATCGGCAAATCTTTTTTCTCTAACACAGTGTGAGGATATGATTGTTTGGGTTGTAGGTATGATTTCTTTTGCTTTCACACACCAGCAAGTCTACACAAATAATTTAACCTTATTTGGATATGGAAAAAGTACTGTATCCCTTTGTTATAATAATGTAATGTCACATTAGTAATTTTATCTTGAATTTCAGGATTTTCATTTAAATTTAATTTTTTTCAAGACAAAAATATTGATATGACATTAAACTATTGAAAAAGAGGTACAGGGCCATGTCATTATTTCATACCACCCTTTCCCTTTGAATATTAGTAAGGGTGAAAGTGAAAGATGTGGTGGCCTTTTTTCTCTTTCCCCATCCTAAGGCTATGATAATGCATGGATAAATGCATGCAATGTGTATCTCTATCTGTCGCATATTAGATAAACATATGAAAACCTCAACCACAAACTAATAATAAAGGGACTTGCCTACTTTTACTACAAAAGTTAGGGGTCAATGGATCATCAAGGATGATCGTCTAAAGAAGACCGCAGTGCTAGAAAAAAATGAAAATGGAGAAAAAGAAAAGATATGGGGAATTGTTTAGAAAAAGATATAAATGAGAGCACAAAAAGAAAAAGAAGATAATCAATCACTGATATTATAAGGGGTAAGGGGAATTCACATATTATAGTTTAATAGTCTCTCTTTTTTCTTTTTTCCTTTTGGTTTTATGTTCAAGTTTTAATGGCTTTTCTCATAGGCTTCTTTCTGATGCAATTGCACCAATTTCAAGAGTAAAAAGGATTTCATTGAAACTCAGCACCAGTCTGGTGCGTTTGCAGCAAACCAGTTTATAAAAGTAAATAGGGAAGGAAGAGAAGGTTAAGGAGATGGAATGATATAACTTTATTTGTTTGGATATAGTTTAAATTAATAAAGAAAAGTAAAGTTCAGTATCTTTTGTTTGGTTAAACTGTAAAATTTAAAGAAAATGATTGTTTATAATGTTTTTTTCAATTATATACTTTTTATAAAATAGTTTAGTGAATAAAATTGTATTTCGCATATTAAAAGAAGGAATAAAATTTAATACACGAGTGGTTAGATGTTGACAAGTGTATCTATAAAAGGTATAGTAAAATATTAAAAAGAAGACACATAATCATTTTTGAAGACTGCTTGTGGAATAAAAAAGTTAACCACCCACCAATATACTAAATTAATTAACCCTTAAAATAAACTTTAATTTTCTTTTTCCCAACTTTTAATTTAATATCCTTAATTAATAGTCATTTTATATGTTTATATCTTTATATGTTACGGTTAGATTTGAAGCCAAAAATATGTATTTCATTGTTACAATAACTAATCTCACTAATAACTAATCTAACTTATCTAGAAAGTGACTGAATCTAGGGTGTTGGAAGCAATCAATGATAACTACATTAATTTGGGTGAAATACAATATTAATAAAGTGAATGAAAAAAAAAAAACAGAGAGAGAGAATGTTTTGTATGCATGCATATATGTAACATAAGGACATGGAACTCAAAGCTGTCAAGCCTGCAATGAAAAGGAAAGATTATTAAAAAATACCTATTTGTATGTTATGAAAAATTTAAGAAGGGTTAACACTTTATATCAAAAACACTGTTGGATGGAGAGAAGAATGTGGTTCCTGTGTCGCACGTACGTACTAGCTATGTCATATTCGTTTCTTTCAAAAGAATTGGCCATTGGCTTATCTACAAATTTAATATCAAGGGCCAGGGGGAGGTACCTTAATGTGGTGTGTATATTCGAAATGTGATCCCTGCAGGATTGAGCTGCTTTATATTTGATGCTATGAATTTATACATCACACAATTCTGAAACCATTTTTCCCACAATCTGAGGCTGTGTTGCAGTGGTGGGGTTCGTCTCACTAACATTTTACAGAGTTCTTGATAAGGGGATTCAAATCATATCATTTATTTACTGTTTTGAAAATTATTAATTACTTATAGGGGTGTCTGGTTCGCCGAATATAATATTATGGCATGTGATATTACATTTAAAAGATTACGATATTTAGATTTTAACATTCTGGCCACCCCATAATTTCACATTATGGCTATCCATAATATAAAATGTAGTCTCATTACAACCTTTTCCATTGACAATATTAGATTAGAGGCGTAATATTAAATTTTGGACTCATTTACTTTTATTTTTATTATTCTGATCAATTTAGGTTTTTTTCTTAAATAAAGTTTAAAGCTAGTTAAAAATAAGTAATTTTTTTTCTTAACAGCTAGTAGATATCATACACTACAATCATAGTCATTATATTTTATTTGATAATTTTTTTATTAATATATTAATTATGGTTATAACTATATTTATGATTCATATTGTAATCACATTTTATGAACTATTATAATTATGATTTATAAATTTATTTCAGCATAATATATTTACTTATTAATATATCAATTGTAATAAAATAATAAGAATGTTACAATTTATCATAATTTTATAGAAATTAAAATTAACAAATATTAAAAGAATTAAACTTAAAAAAAATAAATTCTATAACAAGAATAATTGAATGAAATGTACTTTTAAATATTCTTATGTTCCGTCAACCAATAATATACTTTCCAAGTAAACCAACCCATAATTTTACATGAATTAATGGTTGTCTCTGATAATCTCTATCAGACGGGTAAGTGTACCTATAAAAACACATGAATCACATTTACGGCAAAACTTTGTTGCTTTTTTACAGCTGGTTTAACTGTTTTTCTTTTTCTTTTTCTTTTTTTAATTGAAGGAATTATGGAATAGCATCAAATGAATAATCTTGGTTGAAACGGCGGCCAAAGCCAATAACGGCTGTGGCTTTGCTGTTGCTCATGTGAATAACCGTCCCCACCCTTATTATTATTCCATAAATTAAATAGGGTCAGTCAGATATAAGCAGTCAAATTTTATCATTAAAATAACACCAAAAAGAGAAGTCTTTATCTTAATCTTAAAATAATATAAAATCAAACTAATATTATGCCTACCAGTTATTGGGCACAACTATAATAACTTGTGTGGATTTATTGCCTTTATCATTTCTTTCAGTAAACACAAAATAACTCTGAAAACAACCACTCGCTCTATTTGAAAATAAGACTGCTAAGAGCTTCCTAAGAGCATCAGTGAATACTTGTATACCTTTTTTTTTTTTTGTCAGAAAATAATTTAAAAAGACAATTGGTAATTCGATTATCCTTTTTAGGAATATACCTTAACAACCAATGCCCTTCATTCTGTAAAATTTGTTGAATCCTTCTAACAAAGGCGGAGTTTGAATCAGTCGAGTGACCATATTCAATGACTTTGATGACCTCTAAGCTATCAGTTTGAACTAATACTCTATCATACTCTCGCCTTTGTAGGAGAATCGGACCATCCAGAATGTCCCAAAGCTCAGCATCAAAAACTTATCACTCCCCTAAGTAATGATTGTATCCAAAAATCCAAACCCCATGTTGATCGCGGAGTAGTACCCCGACAAATGCAAACCCTGACTTACCCTTAACTACTCTATCAGTATTTAAATAAAGCCAATTACCAAATAAATGATGTCTAAGAGCAAATTATTACCGTTTACACGGGTCCTTCTTATGGATAGCATTATATTGTCTTGCTCAGCTCAAAAGTAGTCCAAGATAAGCCTTGAAAAATCAATAGAATCCTATTTTTATGATTATTAATTTGAAGAAACAGATTAACCTACAACAACTTTACCGCTTCATATTTACTATTCAAATTTAAATGTATAGCTTTTGGCGTAAATTTTGTTTATAAAAATGAGGAGAAAACATATAGAATAGTTAGGAGGTGATTTGTAAATAAAATGTGAAATGAGGACTGTATTAAATGTTAAAAAGCGCTTGAAAACCCTAAATCCAAAATGATGGAATCCAAGCTAAACAGATACATGTCCTTGAATTTCAAAAGGTTAGGTTAGCATATATAATTCATACATTCCACATACTGCAAAGTTTTGAGACAAGGGACTGGCACTGCCACCCTTTAATGCTCATCTCCCTAGGGTAGCAAGAAGGAGAAAATGGGGTTCTCAACCAAAATAATACCCATCCTTTGACATGGTTGAAAAGAGGGTAATCACAAATTTTTTAAATTATTAATCTTTATAGATAATGACAAATTAATTTAATATTTTTTATAAAATATAATTAAAATAATATTCGTTGTGTTACATTCATATAAATTTTAAATTTAAATTAAAAATATATGTAATAAAAATTTAGCAATGATATGAGTAGAACATAAATACATAATCTTGCTTTATTTCAAATTTTTCTATTTGTATTTACACATGAATTATTTAATTTTTTTCAATTTAAATATTTTATATTATTTTTTAATTAATTTAATGAAATATTTTAAAAAATACAATTGATAATTTATTTTTAGGCTTTTAAAATTATAAGTTTTAATTTAGATATATATATATATATATATTCAATTGATGATAATTATAAAAATATATAATTGTTTTAATTCATAAGTGATATAAAATTTTACAAATATAGTTATAAATTTTATTATCAATTACTATTATTTTATCCATAGTAACTTTTATTCGTGTATTGTAAATTATTTATTACAACGTTTTACTTTACAAAATGTTTTTATTTACCACAATGTGCAACATATAATATTAATTTATAATTGTTTATGTTTAAAATTATTAATCTATATCTATTTTTTACTAATAATTTAATTTTTATAAAATTTTATATCTAGAATAATATAATAATTAGTAATGAATTAACATATCAGTAAAATTTTTAATCCAAAAAACATGCAACTTGATGAAATATGCTATATTTCAAAGCTTAGATATAATTACATTTTGGTATTATAGAAAGGATGATTGAATTAAACCTAAATTCTTATGCCATACAACATAATATTCTTACCAATAGGTTAAGAGATTGTTGGCATCATATATTACATTTTTTGTTATGAAGTTTACGATATATTATAAAAAAAATTACATAAATAATTGTGTAAAGGTTTGGACTTGATCGCCGACTATTAAAATTATCAATTTAAAATACAAGAAATACATATAAATTTTAATCACCTAACCGTTAAAGAATTTCGATTGAATTAGATGTGACATGTCAAATGACACATAGTATTATCCCCTCTTTCACTATACCACATAGTTCATGTGTAAAAAAATAAAATATATTTTTTACCACAACTTTTTTAGTTATGAAATTGGAAACTTGGTGATTTAATTTATCAAAATTTATTTTGCACTATGAAGGATTCGTGATGGACATGATTTTTAAAACAATTTTAACTATCAATATTAAATGTCATTAACCATCTCAAATTATAAATTTTTAAAAATTAAATATGTAGAAAAAAACGGTGTTATATATGATGAGAAAAGCACGGAGCATATTAGGGGTGTTATTACATTGTCATTAGTGGGTAACAATTGAGTCATTAAAAATTATATTGTCTTAAACTTTAATATTAGGGATGGTTTTGAGAATTGAATGGGCAAAACAAACGTAGCTCATAGAACATATAACTAATTTATTAATGGTTCCCTAATCATGCTTTACCATTATTACTTTTTATAAGAAACATCATGAATGAAACAATTTATTTACAACATTTTAAGGTATAACAATAAAAAAAGATATGATATGAAATTTCACTCAAATACAATCCTTTTATAATTGTAAATTTACTGTTAACATGTACATATTAATTTTGTTGAAAATTTGGCGAAGAATATTCACCCTATACCTAAGTCTTAAAATTGAATTGTTTAATATTTTAAAGAAGAATGGCACCTTTATCCATTATTTAGCTTTTCAAAAGCACTACCCTTTAGCTTTAGCATCTGGAACTCAATTTGGATTAAATTATGCAACAAATGTGTAATCAAAGACTAGAAAGAATTTACAGTCTTTGTTAAAAGAAGAAAAAGTGGGCACAACACAAGTATGTTTCTATATATGTAATTTATATTATATGGTTTTCTTTTCCAAGGAGAAAGAGAGAAAAGGCAAGGGTATGCAGCAGCAGGGACCAAGGCACACATAAGTTAAATAGAGCAGCTGCTACTGAGACTGATAAGACTCAGAACTAATGTTGAACACTCCACAGTGACTCACTCACTCACTCTCCTCCTTTTTCTGCACAGAAAGCGAAGCTTCTCTTTTCCATCATTATTACTTGCTCTCTCTCACCATTTATTTCTTCTCTCATTCTACAATTCCAACACTACTACTTACACCAAAACAAGACAGCCGGAATTTTCAAAACAAGTACCAGGGAAATCAAAGCGAAGAGAGAATTGATATGGATAAGTTTGATCTCGAAGACCCGTTGACAAGCTTGGATGGACATCAATCTGATACCATTTCAGCTCTTTTCTCTTCTGAATCTGATCATATGCCTTCTTACAACTACTTTCAATGTTTAAAGACGAGTGACTTCTATGTTTCTTTCCGACAGGAAGCCATTTCTCTCATTTTGCAGGTATCCCATACTGTTTTTTTTTTTTTTTTTAATGTTGTTTACTATTCTTGTCTTTTATTTTCTTGCATTTTGTTGTAAACTTGTTTTAGTTTGTCAGGCACAGTATTCTAGTAACCTGGATCCTTACACGCAATACCTGGCTGTTAACTACATGGATCGGTTCATCTCCTGGCAGGAAATCCCGGTATGTTTTACTCAAGCTAAATAAATATTCTCTCTTTTTCATCTTGATCGTTAAATGAAGTTTCAACCCAAAAACCTTGAATAAGATGCAGAGTTTTCGTTTGTTTTATTATCGGTAATCAAACAGAGGCTGGGTTGATGCATTGAAACAATTTGTGCTAACATCAATGCAAATTATCTTGAACTTGCAGCGAGGCAATCCATGGATTGTGAGGCTCCTTGTGATAGCTTGCATTTCTTTGGCTGCAAAGATGAAGGAAATACACTTCTCTTTCTCTGATTTCCAGGTAAAAGAAAAACTATTCCCTTTGGATTAAAAAAAGCTTAAATTTTCATCTCCTTAATTTGATTTGCTTCATGCAAGAAGACTAATAATATAAAGGTGAAACAGAGAGATGAAGGATTCATGTTTGATCCCCCAGCTATCCAACGAATGGAGCTTCTGGTTCTTGATGCCTTGAATTGGCGAATGAGATCAATAACACCCTTCTCTTTTATCACTTTCTTCGTATCTCTTTTCCAACTTAAAGATCCACCTTTGACACAAGCATTGAAAGATAGAGCAACCAATATAATCTTCCAAGCTCGTAATGTTAACAAAACAGAACATGAAACCCTTTCTGATAATATCTTCTTCTTTTTTTATGACAAAACAGCTTAAACACTCATGAGGAAAACTCTGTTTTTTTTTTTTTTTTGTTCTTGTTGTTGTTGCAGAAATTAATCTGTTAGAGTTCAAACCATCAATAATTGGAGCATCGGCTCTTCTTCTGGCATGTCATGAGCTATTCCCGTTGCAGTTTCCATCATTCGAAACCTCAGTTTTGTCTTGTGAATACGTTAACGAAGTAAGCAAATTTAGTAGTATTAATTGTATTTAGTTTTAAAGTAGAGGGAATTTGCTCATTTCATATTAGTTTACATTAATGCAAGAATCAAACAATGATTTTGACAGGAGAAGGTGATGGAATGCTTTAATGAAATGCAAGAGGTGGTGAATAATGAAATGAGCGTATCAATCGTAGATATGGTGTCAAGCTCAAGTAGTGCGAGAACCCCAGTAAGTGTTTTGGACTGCCACTGCAGCAAATCAGAAAACGAGGGTACCAACAGCACCATGGCAACAACTGTAACACCCGAAAACAGAGAAATCAAGCGTCGCAAATTGAATGGGTTTTGCAACCAAAGTAGTACAATGAAGATTTCCCAGTTTCAACCATGTGAATAAGATTTTGCAGCTAGAGAGAGAAAAAAAAAAGCCACGAATGGCAATTCGCAAGTGAGATGGCACACTATCATTAAGCTCCTTATTTTTCTTGCCCTTTTCATTGACTACTAAAATTTTGAAAAGAAAAAAAAATAATAATAAAAAACAAATTTTGTAGAAGAGAGAAATTAGGCAATCCAATCCATTTTGGTTTGATGGGTTTATATTTGTTTATTTAATTAATTATTAAAGTTAACTTGGGGGGGGGGGGCAGCTGTTGGAGAAGGGACATGAAGGACAAAACCAGGCTTCAAAATGTTAAAATAGTATACAGATTGTTTTCGTGTTAATGTTATGGTTGTTTTGTAGCAGATAGGGAACAGAGCAATGCTTCCTTCAATGAGATATTTTAATGTTTACTTAGAATAAGAAAATGGGTTTTTCTTGAAAAAAGCAGGGAATGAGATTTCCCTTCTCATGTCAAACTATAGAAAATGACAATAAATTGGTTTAAAAAGAAAATGAAGATTGGCGGGAAGATGAAAGGCAACGTTCAAGGCACGTAGCTGTCTTCAAAGATTATGGTATCTTTGTCGAGAAACTACACAATTTATGTGCTTGAAAGCAAGCAGGGCCAACGGGGCCAAAAATCAACTGTCTTATCTTGGTGGGTTGTTGAGGGATTGAGAAACACGAGAGAAGGGGCAACACTTAAATGGTGGTTGAAGTTTTTGTTTTTGTTTCGGCCTAAAGCTCAACAGCCAATCAGCTTAAAATAATGAGGTTTTCTTGTATGTCAATTGGGGGAAGATGGTGTAAACAATTGAATTGCTTTGCAACACTGCAATTTTTTCGCTATTAATTATTGGTAGGTTTGGATGATTGGACAAAGGTTGATGGTCCCTCAAGGTAAAAGATAAAAAAAAATTATTTCTCTAGACTGGGGGGAAACGAAAAAACACATCTTAGGGACCACTGGATGGTCCAAGGATTAAAACCCAAATTGCTTTTTCAAGCATTCATTGGTGGGAGATCAATTTTGGATGAGCCCTTCTCTTTCTGTTTTTAGCATTGGATAGTGTTAGGAAAAGGTTCACAGTTTCGCATTCAGTTTGTCATTACCTGATCTTCTTGTCTTGTGAGAATATAAACCCCGGAATTGCATTTGAGAACATGGGAGTTTAAATCTCTAGAAATTTACCATTCACCATCTCCAACTCCCTCTACACTCTTTGAAGAGTCCTAGAACTCTAAAATTAAAATGTTCCTCAAATTATGATAGGAGGTGTTCATGGGCCGGTTCAGGATCAGTTCCAAAATTCTTTTCAATCTCAGGCCTATTTTTTGGCCAACTCGACTTGCCCAAAAGTCATTTCAATATTCAAAAATAATAAAAAATTAAGAATTATATTTTTAATTGATATTTTATATACTTTTATAATTAAATTTAAATTTAAAATTATTTTTTATTATTTAAATTTAATTTGGGACAGGCCAGCCCAAAGTGCAAAAATCTTTGTGCAAGTCCGACTCTTGGACAAGTCTAAATTATGATCATCATTCTAAATTGGTCCTCAAAATTCAAAATGTTCTAATTACATCATCAAATTATCAATGTTATATTAATCAAGTTCTTTTGTTATTAAAACCATTAATTTAATCGTTAAATGATACATCAAACCTTATGTAGCTAAATTTAAAATGAAAATTTTTAAAAAATGGAATATTGTCGCATAACTTTTAAAAATAAAAACTAAAAATAAAGTAAAACTGACAAAAAAAAAAGTAAATGATAAGGCTTCTGTAACAGTT
Organism: Gossypium australe; assembly: GCA_005393395.2. Taxonomy (NCBI): domain Eukaryota; kingdom Viridiplantae; phylum Streptophyta; class Magnoliopsida; order Malvales; family Malvaceae; genus Gossypium; species Gossypium australe. The sequence goes on from CM016626.1 coordinate 23,883,170, forward strand.
AAATTAATGAATTTAGTAGCAACTGGACCTAACTGATATAACATTAATAGTTTATGGATGTAATTAAAATAATTTAAAGTTTAGGGATTAATTTGAAATGGAGATCATGATTGGGGGATGTCTAGTGCATTTAACTCATTTAGTTTTATTGATGTCAATCAACCTCTTAAATAATAGTTACACGGGTTTGCTTATAGGATAAATATGAAAACTATATATGAACATTGATCCAATGTGTAACATCATACATGAACTTTGATTTTGTACAGTTTTATACATAAAATTTTGATTTGATTTGATTTAATTTACACATATCATTGACAACATTATCGAATTAGCATCCTTTTATGTTGATATATGGTATACACAAACAATTATATTAATCTACTATGAAAATAAATGCAAGCATTCATTTTTTTAAATGTGTAAAGGTGAATCAAAACTAAAATTCTATGTACACATGAACTGTAAGTAAAGTTTCATGTATATAATTAAACCAAATCAAAGTTCATATACCAAATTGCACATTAGACCAAAATTTATATATAAATTTAACCTACATCAAATTTGCTTATTTAAATAAAAAAGAAAGAAATTGAAACAAAGGTCCAAAATAAAAACTCTCAAGACCATAAAATACTTTTAATTAAAAATCTCCTAAAACTAATATCTTTCTAAATGAGAATTCTAAAAATAATAATTAACATCTTCAAACCCAAAATAATAATTAGGATTTAAGATGGTAAAAGTATCATAAATGTTTTTATACTAGAAATTAGATTACATTTTTTGGTCTCTATTAAAAAAAAATTAATCTATATACATTAAATTAAATAGTAAATTGATAATTCTGTTAAAAATTTTATCAATATATACATGTGGCGTCACATGCTATTATTTAATTATTCTGTTAGCCATACAATTTCTCAATAATAGAAATGAATGAGATTTAAAAAAAAAATTTTAATTTATTCTTTAATTTAATAATGACAGCCTTTTTTATTTTTGAGTAAAGAAGACAATGCAATTTAACACACAACCTCCATAATATTATAAATTCTTATATTATAAGGATCAAACAGACAAATCTATTTCCAAGCTATTATTTGGAATAAAGATGATATACATTTCAGAGAGGAATATCTAGAACAGTTAAGGTGAAAAAGGTGTTCTCTAATCAATCGAGGTGAAAAAGGTGTTCTCTAATAGGCTCAATGTGTATCTGAGAAAAGTGAAAATGATATCTAAAGATGGATCGGATGTCCTAAAACTCCCCCAAACTGATACAAAGTAGTTTCCTTCTATGCACATGGAAGCACTGTTATGCTTCTGGATCTCCCTTCCTTACTGCAGGATTCGATGATCCAAGCTGCACAAGCTTTGCTCTCTAAATCCACCTCTGCAACATCGCTCCATCAAAGAATAAATTGACTCGGATGTTTGAATTTCTGGTTCACTCCTAATATTGGCCTACATCTTTTGAGTAAGCTTCTCATGTTTGATCATTATCATCGCCATTTAAACCATTTTGCATGCTGCAGGGTTCAGGGGTCTTAATTGACATTGTAGGAGGAGGGTGTAGCCCAAAGAGCGGCTTGGTGCCTTCAGCATAGCTTCCTATGCATATATCACCACGACCATGCCATGTACCATCTTGGACGTTGTTCATCTCCAATGTTCTAGACTCCTGCTCCATGTTAAAAGGAAAAAAGCCTATTCATCAATCTTCAGGAAAATGAAAGATTTTAAGAACTTAAATTCGAGCCACATTTGATTTTGTAACTGGTTGAATGAGTCTTGTTGCATTTTTAGATTATAGAGTCAATAGAATACTGAAAGTTCGAAAAGGATAAGAACCTGAGATAGTGTACAGCAAGGACAGATCAGATGGTAGACGCAGTCATCCAATAAGCTATCATTGCCCTGCAAACATACATAATTCCCAACCGAATCAGGAGTCTAGAAGCGTGAATAACTAGACAAAAGATCAGCAAAGCATGATGGTCGGTCAAATATGTAGTTGAAATTCAAGATAGCTAGTCTTGTACAGTAAGTAATCAATAAAAGACCATCTCTTACAATTGTCTACATGAGTTGAGTTTTAACATATCATACACAATTATCAAGCTTTATAATTCTCATATGCAAAAGAACCAAGGTTTAAAGCATCGACAATGCCATATCACAGGAATAAAGAAAATTTAGTGGGAGTACAACAAGGAAATGCAAGGGTTAAATTTCCAAACTCAAATGTGTGGATGTATTGTTAAACACAAGTGATCTATTTGGGCTCTAGTAAATGCCATTCGAAGTAACATATTATGCGTGACAGGTTTTCCTCAATCTAGTTGGTTCTTTTGAAACCTTCAAACTTTGATGTCAATCCACGAGAACGATAACATCCGCAGTCAGTATAAAGAGGTCAACAAATTCAATTAGGAATAATACGACGAATACTAAGCAGAGAATGAAGTTGGAAAAGAATCAAGCATGTCCACATATAAAAAGGTTCTCACCCTAATATTGAATTTTCTTTTTATCTGTCTACGGAAGAAACCCAAATATGCTCCAATAGACAAGATAAAAGTAACACCCAAATACAGAAAGCAATTCCGCTTGGTAACGAAGAAGGCAACAAAGTTGAGAATAGCAGTGACAGCGAGGATGAAATAAACAGTTCCCTGCAAAAGCACATTAAGAACCTTCAGAAAATGCTGAAATACAGCATCTTTGGCAAGCAATAAACTCTGAACGGCAGGAACTAAGGTACATGCAAAAAACTTACAAAATCCCCAAACTAGCATATCATAAGAAGACCATGGAAACACGTATGAGAATGCAGAAATATGAAAAACTTTTTACCTGAAGCAAACAAATTCCTAAACCAGCCCGCCGCATGTTCTTCCCAAATCTATAGCAGGGGCAACTGCAATATCAAAACACACTATTACACAAACATAAATACAATCAATCAACATCAGTTGCATAACATCAAAACAAGAGCTAAAGGAAACGGTATGAGGTGAACCTCATGAGTTATGATACAAACTCAATTGAACAGCCAGAATTGATTAATCGGCCAATTAAATAATTTTTAAATTAATCAAGCTAATTTACAGGAGAAAACCAATGCTGCAAATATATATAAAAAAAAAATTGAAAAAAGGGTCAGCAAAAAGAGCAGGTTCCCATTGATTTAGATTCATTCTAACACCGACATAAAAAAAAAAGTGAGGATTTTTTTGACATATTTTGGCGGCCTCCGAAATGTTCGGGATAAGAGAAAAAATGAGAATAAACGGAGCAAAACAATTTTAGTACCCCTATCTCGGAATTATTTTTTTAATTTTCCGAGGAAACAAACAACCTCGTTCTGAAAAACAAGACAGAGAGAGAGAGAGAGAGAGCTGACCAGGCAGATTCGAGAGCGAGGCGGCGGTCCTCCAAGAAATCAAGAACAACTTCACCTTCCCACATCCTCAAAACACCACCGAAGTCGGCGTTTCCTTGTTCTAAAGGATCCTCGGCGCTTTCGAGTTTCGTCCATTTGCCTTGCGTTTGCAAAGCCACCGTGGAACATAGCATGTCGAAATCCAACACCGTCATTCCTTCTAACAGCGTCTCTTCTTCTTCCCTTTTGCCTCCATTTACAGCAAGTTTGTCTTGCTTCTCTACTTCCGCCATTAAAAGGAAAAACAGACAAACCACGAAATTTCACACCTTAAGCCTTAACCTCTCTCTCTTCTTTTACCTTTTTAATGTTCCCTTCCTTTCCTCCCTCTGTGAAGGACAAAAAAAGATGTGCCTTTTTAAATTGCGTTTCATCTTTTTGTTTTAATTATTCAATAATTAATGGAGCGTGGGACCCAAAAAGAAGCGATCAATTGACGGGAAAGCCATTGCCACGTAGGATCAATACTATAGGGATTAAGATTGTAATCTGTTAATTATCGCTATATTAACGATTATTTATCTCATTTCCCACCAAAATTATACCATTTCATACCCACTTCTTTTTTTTACTTTAAACTTCACAACTATAACTACAATTTGTTACTTGTTTTTTTGTTTTAATTAACTATAAATATATTACTTTGTTGATTTTATTTGTGAAATTCAATATTCGTTCATAAGTTTTTTTACCCAATTTTTAGAAGCTTTTTGGTTATGAATTCATAATATTTTCTTTTATTCTACATCTAAACTCATTAACCAAGGTTTTAAACTTTAATCACAATATTTTTATCAATATTTAATTGTAATAAAAGTGATTCTCTTTCCTGTTTCTTGTATGGGCAATATTTAATACTAATAAAACATCAACTAACCCTCATTAAGGTGATATTAAAAGAAAATAATTGCTAATAAGTTTTTAAATTTAATTTTAATGTTCTACGCATACGCTCATAAATAAATTATAATTATGAGTTGCTCACCTCATTTTTAATCTCAGACACATTTCATTATTAATAATTTTTTTTTACAGAAAATACTTATGAGAGAGAAAATTAATCTTAAAAAAAAAAACATAAATAAATGCTAGTAATTGTAGGGGATATTTGAAACTGTGTTGAATAGGGAAAGAAAAAACAGCCAACACTTTTAGACTGGCTGTTACAATGTGGTTAGATTTAAGAGTCAAAAGTTGACCCAAGGAGTTGGAATTGGATAAGAACACCGTCTCTCTGACCTTTTCTTCACAGTTGAGTTTTGGTGTCCTAATAATACACCGCAATGATATTACTATTATTATTATAAATTCACAGTTGAGTTTTGGTGTCCTAACAATACACCGCAATGATATTAAGCTTGGTGTAATTTTTTTTAAAAAATATTTAAATTTTTATTTTTCATTTAATTGAGTATTTAAACTTTTAAAATACATCCAAAAGGTCTTTAAATTAAAAATAATAATTAAACCCTAATTTTTTATTCAATTAGGCACTTGAACATCGATAAAGTCATTTGATTGTTAAAGTTAATTTGCTCTAATCTTTTTCAGTTAAAGTCACCTCATGTTATAATCACGGCGTAACATGTGATACAAAATAAGTAGGGGCTTAATTATTTTTTAAAAAGTTTAAAAACAAAATTAAAATTGAGAATCTTTTGATGTATTTTGAAAATTTAAATATCTAATTGAATGCTAAAAAAATTAATTATTTTTTATAAAAATATTTGAAAGCTTTTTACACCATTAAACCATGGTATTATTATAAAAGTGGTATGAAAATGAAAACAAAGGAAGTTTTCTTTTCCATAAGTGTTATAACTATATTTATTAATTTATTTCAAGCATCAAATGGTAGATCAAATATGTGGAGGGAAAACTAGGAATCTTCAATCAGCCGAAGAAGGGAAACACGGATAGACCAGAAAAGGCAAGGCAATGCAGTATACAGCGTGCCGTGAGGGAGCCCACCAGCCAGGGAGATCCTTAGCTGTATTACACACAACCCTGATTAAGGCAAAAGCTGTTGGTTTTATCATTATTAGAACCAATATTTATTTATAGTGACGTGTGGTGGAGGGTGGGCAGGCAGAGCCAAGTTGTGAACTGTGGTGGGATTCTAATGGAATGATGATGCGATCGGATAAGCTTTCTTATGATTCCCAATAAAGGTGGGTTTCATAGTTATCCCCAATTCTCAACCACCCCACGTGCATAAAGCGTTTTATGCTGCTTCTATTTGCAATATGAAATGAAAGTGATTTCTAATATCCTCCCAGTCCACACACGAGTCACCACTTGCAATTGAATACGGCGGATGCCTGTCGTTTCGCTTGCGTTACTCGACATTTTATAAAAAAGGGCCACTATCAAATCTAGGCATGGTTTTGTTGGTATTAAGGCTTGAGAATGACCAAGTCCAACGTATGAGATTTGGCCCTGCCGCATCTTAATGCACTGCCCTTGTTTTACTTTTTAACTCTTCCTTTCTTTTTCTTAATAACAAAATGGTATTGGCTACAGTTTTAAGACTTTGCTTGTTGGGTTTTCACATGATTTAACGATACCGAAGACCCTATATTTCTCTTGATATAATATCAAGTTTTCGTCAAAATTGATTTAAACAACTGCTTGACTGTCAGTTCACGTCCTACAATATTATATCCATATCCCTCCCTCTTTAAAGAGCGGCTAAGACAAACCAGGACAAAAGTTGAACAGACAAAGAATTCTATGGTAAAAGTAGAGTAGCAACCCCTCTACTATACCTCAAATTACATTTTAGTCCCTTTACTTGAAAAAGGAACAAACTGGCCCCTGTACCTTAAATAAAGTAGCAAAATGTTCCCTATGTTAAAATTTCCGCCCATTTTACTGTTATCTGCTGATTTTGAATTATGATTTTTTTTAGATTAAATGGCACGAAAAATAATAGCTTATTAGGGTTAAAAAAATGTTGAAAAATATCCATTCCATCCCATCTAAACTAGCTTTCAGAAAAAGAAAAAAAAAATCATTAAACTAGTACGACTCATGCTTGCTCATGGGAGTTTTCTTTGATATTGTACGTACAGATGAGTTACCTGAAATATATATTGGCTATTGGTGAAAAGGGTGAGTTTTGATGGACGGTGCGTTTAATTGTGATTAGTGTAAAAATAAATGTAATAGTAAAATTAAATACTATAACGTGAGACAAAAAGTAAGTTAAACGCACTACATCTCACCGCCTATCCAGACGCACCCTAATTGAGGAGCCCATGACCGAAACCAAAAAACAAACTAAAAGAGAGAGTGAAAATGAGAACCAGTGTATTTGGAGGAATCTGTGGTCGTTTGAGTGAAATAAGCAAGAGATGAAAATAGGGGAATTGGGAGGCTTAGTTTTGGGTTTGCGCGTAAATGTGAAAGTTTTAAGAAAGTTTGACGAGAAGATGACGTGATAGACATGTTTGGTATCTTGTAGGAAAAATTTTGAGTTACAGAGTTTAGCTCAGTTCTGGTGAGTGTTGAGAAATGATCAGTTTTTGTTAATTTTTAAATTGTTAAATTTTATATGAACCAAAGAGTTTAGATCAATGTTGTAGATTTTTTTTTTTTTTTGTTAATCCTCCGAATTGGTAAAACTTAATTCCTAAATGTATGATATTGTACTTACCGATTTGTTCTTCAACTGAATGAAATTGGGGTTTTTTTTTTTTTATAAAAATAAAATAGGTGTTCTCCAATTTAAGGATTGGGTTTTGACATATTAAATAGGAAGATTGGTAAATGGGTAAATAAGTACTATTATATAAAATGAGTGCAATAAAAATAGTTTTTAATCCTAATCAGCAGTAATTTTCCATGTCGTTTAATCTAAAAAAATACAGAATAATCCTACATCAATAGATGGCTACAAAATGAAGGGAAAATTCAACAGAAAGGTTTATTTGGCAAACCAATTTGCTATTTTTTTAGTAGGAGATTAAAATGCAATCTAAGTATAGTAGAGAGGCTGCTATGGTACTTTTACTAGAATTCTATATATCAGCCTGTTGCATTGGTTCATTTTCATTTACTAATATTCCCATAGGCCATGAGAACATTTTATTGAAATAAATAAAAATAGGAGAAACATTATCAGCATTGCAACATGACAAGAAAAAGTTCTAACAAGAGAAATGGGTTTCTTGTGCTTACTGTCATCTACAAAGAGGTAGATAAGAAAAAGGTCCTTCAGCCTTCAGCTTTAGTTTCTCCTTTGCCTTGTGGACGGATTCTAGTGAGGTGCATTACGAGTGGAAGAGGAAAGCCAAAAGACTTTCATCTTCCGGAGTGCTCCCCTCTTCATAAGAAGTGACCTTCACACAGTTTGCTTGCCTTGCCTTGCCTCTGCTGCGGGCATCATGGTTTTTGTGATCAAAGGCATCAAGCTCAGTCCCTTGCTTTCTGCAACATTAGCATCTCCTCCTCTTCCTTTTCTTGCATCTGCTGAGCAGCATGGGGAGCAAGCTTCCTGCCACATGGAACAAAAACATGCTTTATTGACCTCTTAATGGGCAAAGTCAGCCACGCTGTTTCCCCATTTCAATAAAAATATGTTACTAAATATTTAAAGCACAAATCATTATGAAGAAAGGAACAGCGAAAGAAGAGGAGAGAAAAGAGTAGCAAAGCTGCCTTCCTTGCTAGCTTTCAAATCAGTCTCCTAAGCCTAGCCTCTTGCTGCGAGGCGATTTCTAACAGAGGCTGTCATGGAACTAAAGCAAAACACACTGATGGGTTTGTAGCAGGCTCAAACCAATTAAAAAGAATGCTGGCTTTTTTATTAAAATAATCTAAAAAAATTAATTAATTATTAAAATGACTCACATTTTTAATTAAATACTAAAATAACCTAAAATCTACCGTAAAAGTTAGTGGAGCCAAATTATATGGCGCCACCAACTTGCCACGTCAGTAAGGGCATAAAAATATTTTTTTGGTGGAGTCATGTTGAATGACCCCACCTGTATAAAATACAAGAGAAATATTATAAAATTTAAAAAATTGGGAGGCTTTTAAAACAATTTTCCATTTTTTAGTGGAGCTATTTTAAATGTCGCCACCACCCTCACACATTTTCAGTTTTTTTTACTTTTTTTTTAAATTTTGTCTTTTTCTTTTTTTTTTTTTACTTTTTTTAAATTTCTAAAAAGTTGGGAGCCCTTAAAAATAAAATCTCATTTTCGGGTGGAGCCATTTCAAATGCGCGCCCTTAAAAATATATATTATAACTAGTCACGTCATGTTAGTGATGTGACTATTAAGAAATTTAAATATAAATATTAAAAAATTTGTGTTATATATATGAGTGTGGCTTGATCCCCCCAATAGATACATTGAAAAGTAAAAACTATATAAATTTACATCAGATTTAATCTACACCCAAAAAGGGAAAAGGTAACATTGACAAGTGTGTAACTGTAATTCGGTACTTATTTAATTAGTAAAATTAAGATTTATTTATTTTCTTATTTTATTTAAAGTTTTATATTTTTTCTTTTTTTTTATTTAACTTATTTGTTTTTTATTATTAATTTTAAAAAATTTGTAATGTATATTTGAAAGTTTTATAATATATATTTTTAAAATTTAAATATCATTTTTAGATTATTTTTAAAATTTAGATATATATTTTTGAAATTATTTTTTATAAATTTTAAATGTATATTTTTCAAATTAATTTTTTTAAATTTTAAATATTATTTTTTAAATATTAACCATATTTTTAATAATATAAAACATTTAAATATTTTAAAGATATGATCTCTCAAATTTATTACTTGTTTTTATTTTTTATAATATAAAACATTTAAACATTTAAAATTTTTAAATAAAATTTTTATAAAAATTTAAAAAAAAGGTTAAATATTTTTAAAAATAAATAAAAATATTATAAAAACCAATAATAAATTTGAAAGCTCATATCTTTAAAATATTTAAATGTTTTATAATATTAAAAAATATATTTAATATTAAAAAATAATATTTAAATTTTAAAAAATAATATTTAAAATTTAAAAAATAATTTCAAAATATATTTTTAATATTTATAAAAAATATATTATAAAACATTTTTAAAAAATACATTTCAAGTTTTTTAAATAAATAAAATAAATAAGGACTTAAAAAAGTTAAAAAAAGTCAAAACTTTTTTTAAAAAAAAAGGCTAAAACAAACAACTTGGCTGTCAGACTCGAAAACGGGGGGAGCCAAATTTTTTGGCTCCACCAGGAAATGGTAAAATTGTTATAGGGCCCCCTATACTATCAAAAATCACAGTATTTTGGTGGAGCCATTCTTTATGGCTCCACCTCTTGGTTCTCTTCTATATATAGAGTCGTGTAATTGTTGTGTTCAGTAGGAAAGTTCAAAAAATCTGTTAAAAATGAATAATAAAGTGTTTTTGGTGTATGTTGTTTTTTATGGTGAAATTGTAGAAGGTGATATTGGCTGTGTATTTCAAGGTGGGCAAAGAGTAGGTTTGCGATTCAAAAAGAAAGTGAAACTAGCAGAAATGAAAAGGAAGATCAGTGCGAAAATAGCTATCCGTTGTGGAAGGGCGATGTCCAAATTATTTTACAAGTTTCCAATCTCTACAAATCCGTTCAAATTTTGTGCGATACAACTGTTAGATAATGATGACTTAGGCACTATGATGGAAATATGGTGGTCGACTGGGAGTGAGAACCCCCAACCAGTTGAATTATTTGCTGAGTTAGCAGACTTAGAGCCTATTGAGAATGTTAGTCCAATAAGTCAACATCACGAATTTGACTTTGATCTTAATGTTGGATGGATGGGTAGACCAATTAGAATGCGGTGGAACATCGCAGATACCCGAAATTCCTAATTATGGTGGGAGTTTATACAACAACCCTACCCTCAGTCCCCGTCTATAAATAGATCCGGAGGTGATAATAAGCACAGAGGCAAATGTCAGAGAAATGACCAATAATGATGAAGATTCTAATCAAGACGTTGAAGATTTTAGTGACCCCGATGTTGATGAGGTTTCGGACGATATCGGTGATGAAGGCCCGGAAGAGGTTGAAGATGTCCACGGGCCTTCATTCAGTAACCCAAGTTGTGACATTATTTTACGAAATGAACCTGAGGGCGACATGTTGAACGTAGATCCAGATGCAGCGCATGCATCCGAGTTTCCTGAGTACGTCGATATAGTACCTGCTCATAGATTGGCGATAAATTCACAGTTCGAGGAGTTATTCGTTGGGCAACAGTTCGAGAACAAGGCAGATTGTGTGTTTGCCATCAAACAATACAGTATGAAGTTGTCGATTGATTACAAGGTTGTCAAATCTACACCTACATTATATGTTAGGGAATGTTGGAGAGCCGGCGATGGGTGTGGTTGACGAGTTCAAGCTGCATTTATATAGAAGACTCAACAGTGGCAAATACGAAAATTAGAAGGCATCATACATGTAGTGTCGCACGTATGTCTCAAGACCACCGGAAATTGGATGCCAAAAGTATTTGCAACTGCATCATGCCTCTAGTGAAAGATAGTCCAACCATTCCTATGTCTACATTGATTGCAGACATGCAAGCTCGATTTCAGTACAGAGTTTAGTATAGGAAAGTGTGGTTGGCGAAACAAATGGCTATGCAACAATTGTACGGCGACTGGGATAAGTCATACAATAAACTTCAGGGTTGGATTTCAGTGATGGTGGAGTATATCCCAGGAACTATTGTGGACTTGCAAACGTTGCCTTATAGAGGCCCTAATGGACAATTGAAATTGGGGAGAAGAGTTTTTCGTCGACTTTTCTAGACTTTCGATCAATGTGTTAGAGCCTTCCCCCACTGCAAACCACTAGTGCAAGTTGATGGAACATGGATTTATGAAAAATACACACAAAAACTTCTGATTGCGGTTGCACAAGATGGTAACAGAAATGTACTACCGATCGCTTTTGCCATCGTGGAGTCCGAGAACTCCGAATCGTGAGCATATTTCATTCAGAACTTACGGAGACATGTTGTTAGGCAAGACAACATTTGCATTATCTCCGATAGATCGAAGGGTCTTGTTGCTGCGATTCGACAATCTAAGGTTCCATGGAGGTCCATCTATTGTATTCGTCACATCGCTGTCCGGTATGGTCAAATGACAACTAACCTCGTTGAGGCCATTAACTTCGTCTTGAGGTGTACGCGTCACTTGCCAATTTCAGCGATTTTTTCAGCCACATTTTATAGGCTAGCAACCTTAATGCCAAAAATGGGGTTGAAACAAGCAAAACAGTTAGAGGCAGGACACGTGTACGTCGAAAAAATTAGGGATGCCATGAAAGAGAACGCTGAAAGGGCTAGGTCGATGAATGCAGAACTATATTCCTGAAATTTGGAAACTTTTCGAGTGACAAAGTATATCGGTCGCCGGTTGGGGATCTCACCACGGTCCTAGGGATTTGATCTCCGAAACAGGCTATGTGAGTGCGGGATGTTCCAAACACTATGTTATCCGTGTGCGCATGTGGTTGCAGCGTGTGCTACCTACAGTTTGAATGCCGAACAATATATCGACGATGTGTACACACTTGGACGTACGTTGTGTATTTAGGGTAATGAGTTCCCCATATTAAGGGATGTATCAACATGGGAAGTACAACCGGCTGTGTTCGAGATGTTGCCAGATCGATCACTACGTAGGAGAATCAAAGGTAGACCGACAACAATAAGGATTCGGAACGACATGGATATAAGAGAATAAGTCAATCCAAAACATTGCACCATATGTAGAATAGTTGGCCACAATCGGAGCAAATGTCCCCATGAAAACGTCTGCACTGGTCAATGTTCACGGTCTGAAAGAAATTAAATGTTGCACCTGATGTTTGCATTTTATAATATCTTAGAATTAAAGTTTGTATTATTTAGTGTTAAGTTTTTACTTAAAATTAATAGTTGCAACTTTAAATACTTTAAAAGATATTATAAATTATATAAAAAAAGACTAATATATAAGTTGTGGAACCCTAAACTAATACAAGAAATTTTACATAACACTTGAAATTTACATAACTTAAAATTGAAAAGAACCGGGAGTGGTATCGTCGTTCGGGGTATAGCGATTCACGGGACTCCGTTGACGGAATGGACGTTCAGGTGTATTGTACACATCAGGACATTGACCGGCAGCTGGATCGAACGTGGCCTGAGGTGGGGTGGAGTACATGTTATTACCAAACATATCAAATGATATCAGTGGTTGCTCTAGGTGAAATAAACTCGAACCGCCTATGTCTAGGTGAAATGAACTCGAATCGCCTATGTCTAGGTTATATGAACTTGAACCGCCTATGTCTGGGTGATATGAACTGCTATGCGACTCATCACAAAAAGCGCGAACCCATTGGTCCGATGTGTTCAAAGGTTGGTCCTCCGAGTTGGGCTCCGCCATATGTTGATCCTCTAGCTCCCCTATAGGTTGATTTCCACGTCTGTAGCCGTGACCCGGTACTATCATAAGTTGTCCACCATATAAATAAACACTCCATCGAGTCATGTACCACTGCATGTATTCAGTAAAGGGACTAAAGTCAAACATGCACGAGTGCATTTCAGGCCGCCTGTCGTACCGGGCATTCCATAGTGCTACAAAAGATTGATGTTCCACGCTCCAATCTGTTGTATGTTTCCCCCTCATGGTCTTATCGTGGACTTCATCAAATTGTTCTGGCTCGACCGACACAAATTGTCTGCACCCAAATTGTCGCATAACTCGATCACCATTGTACCACTCAACGGTTGAGAAGTTGAGCATCAGCGTGTTAATGCACCACATATGGGCTTCAGCGTGAACCCTTTAAGGAATAAGGTTTGCAATGTTCAGTGCAGAATACGACATCCACAAGAACTGCACAATATAACATAATGAGTCAATTCACATCACATACTATAAGCGGATAAGTTAAATAAACGTTACTTAAACTATATTAATATATATTACTTTCTCTCCAGCGTATGCCTCTACCATTTGACGGTACATGATTAATGTTTGGCTCGCACCAATTCCCGGAGACGTCGCCCATCTGAAATCGAAACAAACACGTTGGCAGTTAAACTTTGAAAAATATTATCCACACTTATGAGTCGTTAAATGTTAAGTATAATTTTGTTTTTACCTATTAATGAGTGGCCACGAATATGGTTGGTGCCTAACAGCCGCTAGAAACAGCATCCTGTATAAAGCCCAAGACTGCAGTAGACACAGAGAACCAGCCATATTACTAACCCCATATTTTGTTGCTTGACAAAGCTCATAGTATAATGCGGTCAACACTGCTGATCCTCAGCTGTAACTACCGGCACGAGAAAAATCCTCCAATAGAGGTAAGTACTTTAGGTGGACTCTATTAGACGTGTTGTTCGGTATAAGTACCCCCAATCAGCTGCATAATATAGGCTCGAGCAGCACACATCACCTCCTGCTCAGTGGCAGTGTAACGACCCGAAATCCGTGGGCACTAGAAAAAAAAATGTGTGTTATTGGGCCTCCGTCTTAGTAAATCGAGTTAGTAAATAATCATTAGGAGTAATTATGAGTCTAGTAGTGTGTTTAATTAGATTTTTATATAGTGAATTTAGCTTAATTGAAAGTAATTAGGAAAAAGGATCAAATTGAATAAGGAGTAAAAGTTTAATTATAGATTAAAAGAAATTATAAAGGACCAAAATGGCAATTATGCCATTTAGCATAAGTTGAGGCGGCATAAGCTTAAAAAAAATCTGAGATTTTATGTGTTAAAATATATTATTAATATTATTAAATAATTATATTAATATAATATTATATTATATATAATAAAGTAAATAGTATAAAAGAAATAGGAAAAGAAACAGGGAGAGAACAGAGAAACATTCGAAACAAGCAGGAAAGAAGAAGAAAAAGAAGGAAAAAGGAAAACTAAAGATTTAAGGTTTGAAGTTTTAAAAGGTAAGTCAATTTAGTCATTTTCTCTTAATTTTGATGTTTTAGAAGCTTTAAAGCAAGATTTTGATGAAACTAAGTTGGTATTTTGAGAGTTTTTAGGTTTTTAAATATAGTTTATGTTGAAGAAAAAGATGAATTATGGATTAAATTAGATGAAATCTAAGTTAGAATTAGTAAAAGGATTAAATTGCAAGGTAAGCTATAAGTTTTCTACTATAGGGATTAATTTGGAAGAAATTATGAACTAGGGTTTTATTATGAAAATTATATAATCAAGTTGAATATGGAAGGAATTTAAGTAGAATCAAAGCATTAATTAAGTTAAGAAATAAGTAAACTTAATTAGGATTTAATTGCAAAATAAGTTATAAGAAAACAGTTTTGGGACAGCAGCAGTAGAGTAACTTTCAAAATTCACCAAAAATCGTAGAAGTGGAATTAGAAGTTGAGTAAGATATGAAATTAAAGCTTATTGAGTCTATTTTCATATGAAAGAAACAGAGAAAGCAAATAAGTTCTGTATTATGAGATATTTAAATTTTAGTGAAACTGGTTCAGGGTGATTTTGGAATTGGAAAAATCATTAAAAATTGTAAAAAAATAATTTTGGGACATAATTTATATTATTAGATTCCTTAATGAGTCTATTTTTATAAGAAACAAACTAGAACATCATTTGAATTCTGTATAAAACGATAATTAAATTTTAGCAAAGAGTGGTCGGAGCCGTCAGACAACAGAATAGGGATGATTTCAAAGAATAAACTGTACTTATTGGATAAATCAAAAATTCTGAAAATTTTATGGCAAGAAGATATGTGAGTCTAGTTTCATAGAAAATTTACGGATCTTAATTTGGAATTCTGTAATTCAAGATATAGATAATTTAGTGACAATGACTAAGGTAGACAGCTTTGAAAGAACTTATAAGAAAATAATAGAATTCTGTATAAAGGATGTGGAATGAAGAGGAAGAGTAGAAATTGAATAAAATTCAATTATTTATTGTAAATTAATGTTGTAATTAATAATGTAAATTATTATTATTTTCGTAGCTAACAAGGAACTCGAGACATCAACCCACAAAGGAAAGGAGAAGGTTACCGAGGAATAATCAAGCAAATTCGGGTTTGTATTATTATAATTCAAACTATTTATTTATTCATTAAATGTTAGATTAATTTATGAATATGGTAAGTAAATTATAAGGTAAGTGTTTTTATTGAATTGAATGGAAATTGAGTTGAATGATGAATATGTATTGAAATTGAATTGTATGTGGTTTGAAATGGAAAAGTGTAATTGATATTGAAATTGAATTTGTTATGAAAATGAAAATGAAATTGAGAACTGAAATACCCTATTAACTAGTCGGGCTGAGTCGGATATAATTGGCATGCCATAGGATTTGGAAGAGTACGGGATTTATCGGCTTTGCCGATCAGGCACTTTATGTGTCGTAAATCAGGCACTTTATTTGTCGTATTTTAGGCACCTCGTGTGTCGTATCAGGCACCTCGTGTGTCGTTTCAGGCACTTATGTGTCGTATACTGATCAGGTACTATGTACCGTTTTAAGCACAATGTGCCGTATTGGTGTGTTTGGGTTGGAATCCGTGTATCCGTTAAAGTCCGAGTCTGTTAATAGGGGGAAAATAAAGAAAAGGTTAAATTGAATAAAATGAAATGGTTGAGCCATTGGAAGAAATGCGAAAATAGAACATGAACTGAAAAATGTGATTGGAATATGAGTTTGAAAATAGAAAGTATGAACCATTGGTTCAAGAAATGGATAGTGGCTCAACATGATTGTGTATTATTTCAATTGTTGAATAGCTAAAATTGAATTGTATGAATATATTGAGAAGGACAAACTTATATGAAAGTTATGTTTGAATCGGTTTAGTTAAATTAAAGTTATATGAATTAATGATATGATTATTATGTTTATAATTTGAATTATGGTAATACCACTGAGTATATGTATACTCAGCGTACGGTTGTTTCCGTGCTCAGGTTGTAGAAGTCAAATACTGAACCAGCATCCGAAGCCAGACCCGACTTCAGCAAACTTTTGGTGATGTATATTTCCTTTTCATAATGTGGCATGTACGTAGGTTGTGTATAAAGGTTATTATGTTTTGAATGTAAATGGTTAAAAATGTTAGTATTACAAGTTTAAGAATTATAATGAATGAAGTATATTTATTTTAATCTAACTAATATTTTGATAAATTTAAGTTGATATTATATTGATTGAGTTTGATTAGAAGGTATTTAGAATAGAAAATAAATATATGGAATGAATTGGTTATGATTGAAATGAATATGGTTTAATTTACAGAGGGTTTTATATAATAATAAGCAGAAATGTTGCCGAAATTTATATTAAACAAAATTTATATTTGTAAATTGTCTGATATGTCTGGTAATGCCTCGTAACCCTGTTCTGACGATGGTTTGGGGTTAGGGGTGTTACAATTATTGGTATCAGAGCTATCAGGTTTAGTCGATTCTCGGGCTAAATCTGGCTCGAAAGTGAGTCTAGAAGTACATGCCACTGTTGAGTCGAAGCTGAGTCGGGTTTTTGGATGCTGATATATATTTATTTGATTTTGTTTTATAGATAAAATGTCAGACGAAAGAATGTATTATGTTGAACAGGAAATGCATACTGGAAATCAGAAATTGAAGAAACTGAATCTGTTACACCTACTGCAAATCCATTAGATAATCAACCTCCTAATGTAGGAAGAGGAAGAGATAACTCACAACTGTTAAGAGCTATAGCCGATGCATTACAATATGTAGCGGAAACTGTACCTGCTACTACATCAGTACCTACTGTTAGACGGGCCCCGATTAAAGAGTTAAGAAAATATGGTGCCACGGAGTTTTCGGGACTAAGAGGTCTTGATCCGTCTACTGCTGAGAATTGGATAGAATCAACAAAAAGAGTTTTGCAACAATTAGATTGCACCCCCCGAGAGAATCTGATATGTGTTGTATCATTGTTACAAGGGGAAGCGTATCTCTGGTGGGAATCTGTTGTTAGACATTTACCGGATGATCAGGTAACCTGGGATTTATTTCAAAAAGAATTTCAAAAGAAGTATATTGGGGAAATGTATATTGAAGAGAAAAAGCTAGAGTTTTTAATGTTGAAACAGGGTAATATGTCAGTATTGGATTATGATCGAGAGTTTACTAGATTGAGCAGGTATGCTTCAGAATATATTCCAACAGAGGCTGATAGTTGTAAACGGTTTTTACGGGGATTAAGAGATGAAATAAAACTACAATTAGTGTCCCAGCGAATTACTGAATTTGTTGATTTGGTCGAGCGGGCCAAAATGATAGAGCAAGTCTTGGGACTAGACAAAAAGTCAGAAACAGGTGGATTGACCAGGAAACGAGTAGGAGCAACTAGTTCAAATCCACTACCAAAAAGATCTAAAGAATTCAGAGGTGGTTGGAGACCTAGTTTTAGATCTGATCGAGGGGATATAAGCCGAGAAAAACAGACGACGATATCTACTGGTAGTGTAAGAGGTCCACTCAGGGATACAGAAATTCCAGAATGTGGATATTGTGGCAAGAAACATTTAGGTGAATGTTGGAAAGTAATTGGAGGCTGCTTCCGTTGCGGGTCGGTAGAGCATTTTGTTAGAGATTGTCCAAAGAATAAAAATAGTACACCTACCACATCTCAGAGATCAGTATCGACTGCTAGAGGTAGAGGAATGTCTAGAGGAGGTTTTGTTTCGAGGAGAGGAGGAGCTAGTAGAGGCAGTGATATAGCTACACAACAGTCAGAGGCTAGAGCACCAGCCAGAGCATACGTAGTTCGGACCCGTGAAGAAGGCAATGCTCACGATGTGGTGACAGGTATATTTTTATTGTATTCTGAGCCTATTTATGCTTTAATTGACCCGGGTTCATCACATTCATATATTAATTTAAAATTAGTTGAATCGGGGAAGTTAGAATCTGAAATGTCTAGAGTTTTCATAGAGGTGTCTAGCCCTTTAGGACAAACAGTGTTAGTAGACAGAGTATGCCGGAGGTGCCCGTTAATAATACATGATAAAATGTTTCCTGTGGATTTGCTGATCATGCCTTTTGGCGATTTTGATGTCATTTTGGGTATGGATTGGTTATCTGAACATGGGGTAGTTTTGGATTACTATAAAAAGAGGTTTAGTATTCAGACAGAAAACGGGGACAGAATTGAAGTGAATGGCATCCGTACCAGTGGTTCGACACGTATTATTTCAGCTATAAAAGCTAACAAATTATTACAGCAAGGTTGTTCAGCGTATTTGGCATATGTCATTAATTCTGATTCAGTGGGAAGCCAATGCAGCCAGATTAGGACTGTATGCGACTTTCCAGATGTATTTCCAGAAGAACTACCGGGTTTACCACCTGATAAAGAGGTTGAATTTGCTATTGAAGTGTATCCAGGTACAGCACCAATTTCTATACCTCCATACCGAATGTCGCCTACTGAATTGAAAGAGTTGAAGGTACAGTTACAGGATTTATTAGATCGAGGCTTTATCCGACCGAGTATTTCACCTTGAGGAGCTCCAGTATTGTTTGTTAAAAAGAAAGATGGTTCTATGCGGTTGTGCATTGATTATCGACAGTTGAACAAAGTGACGATTAAGAACCGGTATCCTTTGCCTCGTATAGACGACTTGTTTGATCAGCTTAAGGGAGCTTCAGTATTTTCTAAAATTGATTTGAGATCCGGGTATTATCAGCTGAAGGTGAAGGAAAGTGATGTGCCTAAGACTGCTTTCCGTACTCGTTATGGCCATTATGAATTTTTGGTGATGCCGTTTGGATTGACTAATGCTCCAGCTGCTTTTATGGATCTGATGAATCGCATTTTCCAGCCGTACCTAGATCAGTTTGTGGTGGTTTTTATTGATGATATATTGGTATATTCGAAGACAGAGGCAGAACATGATCAGCATCTTCGAAAAGTTTTACAGATTCTGCGGGAAAAACAGTTGTATGGGAAATTAAGTAAATGTGAATTCTGGTTGTCTGAAGTGGTATTTTTAGGACATGTGGTATCTGCCGATGGGATTAGAGTTGACCCAAAGAAGATTGAAGCAATTGTTCAGTGGAAAGCGCCAAAGAATGTGTCTGAGGTACGTAGTTTTCTCGGTTTGGCTGGATATTATCGAAGATTTGTAAATGGATTCTCGAAAATAGCAATGCCGATGACTAAACTACTACAGAAGAATGTTCCTTTTATCTGGGATGATCAGTGCCAGAATAGTTTTGAGACTTTGAAGCAAATGTTGACAGAAGCACCGGTATTAACATTACCAGAGTCGGGGAAAGATTTTATTGTGTACAGTGATGCTTCTTTGAGTGGTTTGGGTTGTGTATTGATGCAAAATGGAAAGGTTATTGCATATGCATCTAGACAGTTGAAGCCGCATGAACGTAATTACCCGACGCACGATTTGGAGTTAGCTGCAGTAATTTTTGCTTTAAAGATTTGGAGACATTACTTATATAGCGAGAAATGCTACATTTACACAGATCATAAAAGTCTCAAATATCTTCTATCACAGAAAGAGTTAAATTTAAGGCAAAGACGGTGGATTGAGCTTCTAAAAGATTATGATTGTGTTATAGATTATCATCCAGGAAAAGCAAATGTGGTAGCTGATGCATTGAGCAGGAAAGCTGCGATTGAATTACGAGCAATGTTTGCTCGGCTCAGTGTTAATGATGATGGAAGCTTGCTAGCTGAGTTAAGGGTTAAGCCGATGATGTTAGATCAGATTAGAGCAGCTCAAATGGAAGATGATAAATTATTAAAGAAAAGAGAAATGGTTCAGAATGGTACAATCGAAAGTTTTAGTATTGATGAACATGATTGTTTGAGGTTTCAAAATCGGATTTGTGTTCCAATTACTTCTGAATTAAAGAAGATGATTCTTCAAGAAGCACACGATGGTACTTTTGCATTGCATCCGGGTGGAACAAAAATGTATCGTAATTTACAAGAGCTCTATTGGTGGCCAGGGATGAAAAAAGATATAGTTGAATATGTCAGTAAATGTTTGACTTGTCAACGAGTAAAGGCAGAACATCAGGTACCGACAGGATTACTCCAGTCTATTAGTATTCCTGAATGGAAATGGGATAGTATTACTATGGATTTTGTTATGGGGTTGCCACTGTCAGTGAGCAAAAAGAGTGCCATTTGGGTGATAGTTGATCGACTTACTAAGTCTGCTCATTTCATAGCAGTTAGGACTGATTGGTCTTTACAGAAACTTGCTGAAGTTTATATCCGAGAAATTGTGAGACTGCATGGTATTCCAGCATCTATAATTTCCGACCGGGATCCACGATTTACATCAAGATTTTGGAGGCAGTTACATGATTCTTTGGGTACTCGGCTTAATTTTAGTACTGCATTTCATCCACAAACCGACGGACAATCAGAACGGGTAATTCAAATTTTAGAAGACATGCTTCGGGCTTGTATTATTGACTTTGAATCAGGTTGGGAACGATACTTGCCGTTAGCTGAATTTGTTTATAATAATAGTTACCAATCTAGTATTCAAATGGCTCCATATGAAGCATTATATGGTAGAAGATGTCGATCACCGGTATGTTGGACAGAGTTGAATGAGAAAAAGATAGTTGGACCGGAATTAATTCAGGAGACAGAAGAAATAGTTAAAAAGATCAAAGACAGGTTGAAAGTAGCTTTTGACAGACAAAAGTCTTATGCAGATCTGAAGCGACGGGATATAGAATATTCTGTGGGTGATAAAGTGTTTTTAAAAGTATCGCCTTGGAAGAAAATTTTGAGATTTGGTCGCAAAGGAAAATTAAGTCCTCGTTACATTGGGCCGTATAAAGTAATTGAAAGAATCGGACCGGTTGCCTATCGATTAGCTTTACCTCCGGAATTACAGAAAATTCATGATGTTTTTCATGTTTCTATTTTACGAAGGTATCGATCGGATCCATCTCATATTATTTCTACTGAAGACATTGAGATTAGACCGGATTTGTCATATGAGGAAGAACCGGTTCAAATACTAGCTCGAGAAGTGAAAGAATTAAGAAACAAACGAGTCCCTTTGGTAAAAGTATTGTGGAGAAGCCATAGTGTGGAAGAAGCAACTTGGGAACCTGAAGAAACTATGAGAGCACAGTATCCTCACCTATTCTCAGGTAAATTTCGAGGGCGAAATTTATTAAGGGGGGAGAAATGTAACGACCCGAAATCCGTGGGCACTAGAAAAAAAATGTGTGTTATCGGGCCTCCGTCTTAGTAAATCGAGTTAGTAAATAATCATTAGGAGTAATTATGAGTCTAGTAGTGTGTTTAATTAGATTTTTATATAGTGAATTTAGCTTAATTTAAAGTAATTAGGAAAAAGGATCAAATTGAATAAGGAGTAAAAGTTTAATTATAGATTAAAAGAAATTATAAAGGACCAAAATGGCAATTATGCCATTTAGCATAAGTTGAGGCGGCATAAGCTTAAAAAAATATGAGATTTTATGTGTTAAATATATTATTAATATTATTAAATAATTATATTAATATAATATTATATATTATATAATAAAGTAAATAGTATAAAAGAAATAGGAAAAGAAACAGGGAGAGAACAGAGAAACATTCGAAACAAGCAGGAAAGAAGAAGAAAAAGAAGGAAAAAGGAAAAACTAAAGATTTAAGGTTTGAAGTTTTAAAAGGTAAGTCAATTTAGTCATTTTCTCTTAATTTTGATGTTTTAGAAGCTTTAAAGCAAGATTTTGATGAAACTAAGTTGGTATTTTGAGAGTTTTTAGGTTTTTAAATATAGTTTATGTTGAAGAAAAAGATGAATTATGGATTAAATTAGATGAAATCTAAGTTAGAATTAGTAAAAGGATTAAATTGCAAGGTAAGCTATAAGTTTTCTACTATAGGGATTAATTTGGAAGAAATTATGAATTAGGGTTTTATTATGAAAATTATATAATCAAGTTGAATATGGAAGGAATTTAAGTAGAATCAAAGCATGAATTAAGTTAAGAAATAAGTAAACTTAATTAGGATTTAATTGCAAAATAAGTTATAAGAAAACAGTTTTGGGACAGCAGCAGTAGAGTAACTTTGAGAATTCACCAAAAATCATAGAAGTGGAATTAGAAGTTGAGTGAGATATGAAATTAAATCTTAGTGAGTCTGTTTTCATATGAAAGAAACAGAGAAAGCAAATAAGTTCTGTATTATGAGATATTTAAATTTTAGTGAAACTGGTTCAGGGTGATTTCGAGATCCCCTGTTCTGAATTGGAAAAATCATTAAAAATTGTAAAAAAATAATTTTGGGACATAATTTATATGGTTAGATTCCTTAATGCGTCTATTTTCATAAGAAACAAACTAGAACATCATTTGAATTCTGTATAAAAAGATAATTAAATTTTAGCAAAGAGTGGTCGGAGCTGTCAGACAACAGAATAGGGGTGATTTCAAAGAATAAATTGTACTTATTGGATAAATCAAAAATTCTGAAAATTTTATGGAAAGAAGATATGTGAGTCTAGTTTCATAGAAAATTTACGGATCTTAATTTGGAATTCTGTAATTCAAGATATAGATAATTTAGTGACAATGACTCAGGTAGATAGCTTTGAAAGAACTTATAAGAAAATAATAGAATTGTGTATAAAGGATGTGGAATGAAGAGGAAGAGTAGAAATTGAATAAAATTCAATTATTTATTGTAAATTAATGTTGTAATTAATAATGTAAATTATTACTATTTTCGTAGCTAACAAGGAACTCGAGACATCAACCCACAAAGGAAAGGAGAAGGTTACCGAGGAATAATCAAGCAAATTCGGGTTTGTATTACCATAATTCAAACTATTTATTTATTCATTAAATGTTAGATTAATTTATGAATATGGTAAGTAAATTATAAGGTAAGTGTTTTTATTGAATTGAATGGAAATTGAGTTGAATGATGAATATGTATTGAAATTGAATTGTATGTGGTTTGAAATGGAAAAGTGTAATTGATATTGAAATTGAATTTGTTATGAAAATGAAAATGAAATTGAGAACTGAAATACCCTATTAACTAGTCGGGCTGAGTCGGATATAATTGGCATGCCATAGGATTTGGAAGAGTACGGGATTTATCGGCTTTGCCGATCAGGCACTTTATGTGTCGTAAATCAGGCACTTTATGTGTCGTATTTTAGGCACCTCGTGTGTCGTATCAGGCACCTCGTGTGTCGTTTCAGGCACTTATGTGTCGTATACTGATCAGGTACTATGTACCGTTTTAGGCACAATGTGCCGTACTGGTGTGTTTGGGTTGGAATCCGTGTATCCGTTAAAGTCCGAGTCTGTTAATAGGGGGAAAATAAAGAAAAGGTTAAATTGAATAAAATGAAATGGTTGAGCCATTGGAAGAAATGCGAAAGTAGAACATGAACTGAAAAATGTGATTGGAATATGAGTATGAAAATAGAAAGTATGAACCATTTGTTCAAGAAATGGATAGTGGCTCAACATGATTGTGTATTATTTCAATTGTTGAATAGCTAAAATTGAATTGTATGAATATATTGAGAAGGACAAACTTATATGAAAGTTATGTTTGAATCGGTTTAGTTAAATTAAAGTTATATGAATTAATGATATGATTATTATGTTTATAATTTGAATTATGGTAATACCACTGAGTATATGTATACTCAGCGTACGGTTGTTTCCGTGCGCAGGTTGTAGAAGTCAAATACTGAACCAGCATCCGAAGCCAGACCCGACTTCAACAAACTTTTGGTGATGTATATTTCCTTTTCATAATGTGGCATGTACGTAGGTTGTGTATAAAGGTTATTATGTTTTGAATGTAAATGGTTAAAAATGTTAGTATTACAAGTTTAAGAATTATAATGAATGAAGTATATTTATTTTAATCTAACTAATATTTGATAAATTTAAGTTGATATTATATTGATTGAGTTTGATTAGAAGGTATTTAGAATAGAAAATAAATATATGGAATGAATTGGTTATGATTGAAATGAATATGGTTTAATTTACAAGGGGTTTTATATAATAATAAGCAGAAATGTTGCCGAAATTTATATTAAACAAAATTTATATTTGTAAATTGTCTGATATGTCCGGTAATGCCTCGTAACCCTGTTCCGACGATGGTTCGGGGTTAGAGGTGTTACAGGCAGTGCTCGATAACCACTTAAAATTTGCTCTCAACCATGCCAATGTCAAGCATGTGAAATTCTATTCCCCATCACTAGGGGACCGTCCAAGCAGACTGTGGCATACTACTGAAGGTTCCAACACTTTACTTCGACCCGTGACCACAGCACCATCAATTCATAACCCAAGTTGCATAGCGACGTCTTCTAATGTAATAGTGCACTCCCCGCACGACATAATGAAGGTGTGGGTCTCCATACATGATCGTTATGTCAGAGTCTTAAAAATTTATAAAAAGAATGATCGAGCCTAGAAACTAACTATGACAACGATTGAGGCAAACGAACCTATCAAACAGTAGTATAGTTTAGTGGCAAGACTGAATTGTCGAACCCAAAGGAACCAAAAGTACTAATACTAACTTTCTTTTTATTATTTAGCCTAGAAATTAAAGGATTTATTAATTATTCTAAAATTAACTAAGTATTAAGCTAAAGACACTAAGACAAAGAGAATGAATTTGAGAAAATACTTGTGGGAAAAACTAATTAATTAAGACAATACCCGAGGAAGAATCCACCTAGACTTCACTTGTTATTTAACGCTGAACCAGACGATTTATTCACTTGACTTGATCCATAGGATTCCCTAATTTATATTAATACCGCTTTCGAGGCTACTAACGTCTAACCCTAGGTTGATTAATTGAAATCTCTTTCTAATTAAAACCCCTAGAATTGCATTAACTCGATCTATGGATTCCCATATTAAGTTTGACCCTAATCCAGCAGATTTTCGTCATCCTATTTCTAGGTTGCAATCAACTTCGCTTAATTATGCTAGATCTACTCTTAAACAGGGACTTTTGCTCCACTGCCTAAGCACATCAATACTTGAACCAATATCCTGAAATATCAAAGAAAGAATTAATAAAACATAATTAAAAACAAATCAAGCATTTATCATATAGTTCAGAAAACAATAACAAGATCCGTCTTAGGTTTCATCCCCCTCAGGTATTTGAGAGGTTTAGTTCATAATAATAAAAAAATACATCTCAGAAGAAAATATAAAACAAAACATAAGAAAAACCCTAAAACCCCCTGAAGGAATTGAAGATAAGATCTTCCATCTTGAGTATAACTCCGGCTTCTTGAGATGAATCAACTGGTTTTCTTCGAGTCAATTTCTCAATTCTGGCATCTCTGCTCGGGTCTTCGGCCTAACTGGACCCCTAACTGGACTCCCCTCCTGAAGGTTGGCCTCTAGGGTGTTTATATAGGCTTTTGGAATTACTTTCTTTGCCTCTAAGCACCCTAATCCGAATGAAACTCTTCTTTGTCACGACAGGGACACGCCCATGGCACACGCCGGTGTGAATAGTGGCCAGGTCGTGTTCGGGTCAGTTAATGAGGCACGGTCGTGTGGTCTTGGGCCCAAGCTGTGTTGATTTCGTGATATGGCCCATTTACTCCGTTTTAGGCCCGTTTCTTGTTCTTTTCATCATCCGGTGCTTTCCTGAATATAAAACATGAAAACAAAGGATTAAGAGCACCAACTTCCACAATTCAAGGTTTAAATCATCCAAAAGTATGCTAAATGTGGGATTAAAATATGTTCAAATTACGGTTTATTAGTACACCACCGCTCAACCAAGGCGGATATTAAGTTCGACCTCAGGTCAAACCTCTGAATCAATGCGACGTCCCCAAATCCCGCCAACCGTAAGTATGGCATGATCCACTCGTTCGGATCGTACTTGGGAAAATGACACCGCAACCTCAAAACCCGATAACCATCCTGTATGGTAAATTTTTTATAAAATTATGATAAATTAATTATCTATATAATTTAAACATAAAAAAATATATTGAAGAGTAAAATTGAAAGGTTGAGAAAACAAAAACATCACACTTATACTATACCAACGTAGCTATTTTAAGTATTTTTTATTTAAGTTAAATTAAATAAGTAATAATATATTAATAATAGAATAAAAATTTTTCATAAAATATTAATAATAACACGTAGAAATCAAATGTGATTATTATGTCCTAATCATAGTTAAGCATTAAAACTAAAGACAACTATATAACTACATTCTGTACCTTTTTATATTAATTTTTAATAGGATATTATAATAACTACTAATCGTCGAAATCAGAGCTTTAAAATTTATAATGAGAATGATCGAACCTGGAAACTAACTCTGACAATGATTTTAAGGCAAGCGCACCTATCGAACAGTAGTATAGCTTAGGCAAGACCGGGATATCGAATCCCAAAGGAACCAAAAGTACTAATACTAACTCTCTTTCTATTATTTAGCCTAAGAATTAAGTGAATGCTTATCTAATCTAAAACTATTAACTAAACTAAAGACGCAAAGACAAAAAGAGAATGAATTGGGGAAAATACTGTCGGGAAAACTTAGTTGATTAAGACGATACCCTTAAGAAGAATCCACCTAGACTTCACTTGTTATCTAACACTGAACCAGACGATGTATTCACTTGACTTGATCCGTAAGATTCCCTAAGTTATATTAAACCCTCTCTCGAAGCTAATAACGTCTAACCCTAGGTTGATTAATTTAAATCTCTTTCTAATTAAAACCCCTAGAATCGCATTAACTTGATCTATGGACTCCCATATTAGGTTTCACCCTAATCCGGCAAAATCTCGTCACCCCTATCTCTAGGCGTGCGATTAACTCCGCTTAATTATGCTAGATCTACTCTTAAGCAGGGACTTTTGCTCCACCACTTAAGCACATCATACTTGAATTAATATCCCGGAAATATCAACACAAGAATTAAGCACACATAATTAAGAACAAGTCAAATATTTATCATATAGTTCAGAAAACAATAACAAGATTCGTCTTAGGTTTCATCCCTCTCAGGTATCTGAAGGGTTTAGTTCATATCAAATAAAGAAAACATCTCAGAAGAGAAGATAAAACAAAACATAAGAAATCCCTAAAACCCCTTGAAGGAATTGAAGGAGAGATCCGCCGTCTTGAGTAGAATTCCGGCTTCTTGAGATAGATCAACTGGCTATCTTCGAGTGATTCTCCACAAATCTGCTCTTTCTGGCTCGGCTCATTGGCCTAGCTAACCGCCCTCCTTTCAGGTAACACTTAGGGGGTTCATATAGGCTTTCGAAATATGTTTATTCGCCCATAAGTATCCAAATCCGAATAAAATTACTCTTTGCCACGACAGGGACATGGCCATGGCACACGCCCGTGTGGATCGTGGCCAGGCCGTGTTCAGACTTCTTTAATGAAGTACGGCCGTGTAAGTCGAGATCAGGCCGTGTTCTAGTAGATTGACGTGGCACGACCGTGTGGGCTTAAGTCCAGGCCATGTCGATTTCTTCTTTGGCCCAATTTGGTCTGTTTTAGGCCCGCTTCTCGTTCTTTTCATCCTCGGGTGCTTTCTTGGGTACAAAACATGAAAACAAAAGATTAAGAGCACCTTTTTACATAAATCGAGGCTTAATTCATCCAAAAACATACTAAATGTGGGCTTAAAATATGTTACTTTTACGGTTTATCAAATACACCCACACTTAAGCTTTTGCTTGTCCTCAAGCAAAATTCTCAACTTACAATTAAAACGAACTTTCCATGATTCATAATTCATATCGACTATGTCTCATCATAATTCATAGATAATTTATACATGGATGATTTAACTCAAAGAGTCCTAAAGATTCAAACAATTAAAGTCATACATTTGTAGCACAAAAACGTAGGTGTCTCCCCTTACCTCAATAATTACCTTTAATTCAAAACCTACAAGGACTAACATCCTCACAAAAGATTCACTCAAATCACTCGAAGTGTTTAAGGTTCAAAATTAAGCACTCGAATGTCGAACCTGAATAGTTAATCCCATAGGCTTGCCTGAAAATCAAATCTCCACCACTGTAGTAGGAGAGGATACACAAATCAAAAGGTCTTTAATAGGGTTGTAACGGGGCTAAGGTTAAAGGTGTAGATAAAGGCTAAATTAGAAGGTTAGAATCGAGATTGAATTGACAAGTTACCTAACTAGAAAAATGAACTAATCCTAAATAGTTATATCAATTGGAAACTAATAATACTACTATTGATAATACTCTCATACGAGCTTCTTCTTCAATAATTAGAATTTAATGCATAAGCTCACTTAATCACACAACTAATAATGAATATAATTCGATTTTTTTTAAGAACAAGTCAAATAATAGGAAAGAACTTTTACAACTGAAATATAGAACATAGTTAGGTAACTGCTCAAAACCAAATCTCGACAAAAATGGTAGTTAAGAAGAATGGTGATAACAAATACAAAGGGTTTTTTGGGTTAATATTAGTGGGTGATTCAATAAAAAAGGGTTGTTAGGATTAAACGGGGTTCACTAGGGGTTAATTGTGAAGGCAGGCTTTTAGTAGAGTAAGTGGGTTAAAACCTAGGTGCCTTAATCATCTCTGTATATCAAATTAAAGGTGTGGTCTCGATATGTATGAACGAGGCAAGTTCTAGAATAACAATTCAAATTTGACACACTCATAATCAATAAAATGAGCACGAAAAAGAATATATGCTCTAATAGGCTCAAAATCTCACAAAAATTTATGGGTGTTTTGATGTTAACCTCGTAAATATCAAACTTCAAGATAATATTCAGATTCAACTCAACAACCTAGAAAAAATTTTAATTCTGAAAAATAGACTTATCATGCTTGATTCTCTAGTATCTTAAAATTTTAATCATCAATGCACAATTGACTATGACTTATTCAAAAACATATCAATGAAAATCATAAATCATCAGAATTTTCATCCTAATTAGTAATATGAGGAAATTACTTAAAAACAAGACTAAATTCAGGGATTTGAGAATAATGCAGAAAGTTAGGCACTTTTACCCCCCACACTTAAGATGTACATTGCCCTCAATGTACAAAGATAGATAATATCAGTTATTAGATAATCAAAAGAGAGGGGAAAAAGTGACACTCCCTGAATTATGGATGGATTCCTTGGAGGATGTTTAGAATACGTTGGAGGTGTCGTCTTTTGTTGTGGCGGTTACTAACGAGCTCTGCGCTAGATGAAGAAATTGGGGAGCTTATAAAGAATTAGCCAGGGATTATTAAGACACATTTAAAATAAACTAAATATATAACTAAAGATAAGAAAACTAGAGAGAAGGAAAATAGAAAGTAAAATAAAGTTAAAAGAAAATGTGGATGGACCGATGAGTCCTTATTGTTGGATGGTTCGCGAGGTGGGTGTGACCTCTAAGGCTGCGGAGGTGCTGGTGGTGGTGGAAGTGGCGTGGTTATAGTCGTGGTCGTGGTGATTCCCTAGCAGCCTTTTGAATCTGACACTCAGAAACTAAAATATATTAAACTAAATTAAGCATAAGATTGTCAAAGAGAAGGAAATTGAAGCAAAAGAGAAAAGAAAAATAGAAACTAATTGGTCTCAAAGACCCTTGGCTTGTTGTTTGGATGAAGCGGCCGGCATGAACTTATGTATAGGGGTCTCCCTTGAGGAGACTACGCTTGCCTTCTTCCGCTTCTTCAACATGGATATGTGTAGCTCAAGAGTTTGGAGACTTTGTTATGGAGAGGGGAAAAAAAGGAAGAAAAGAGGATGGGTGTGGGAAGAATGGAGGGGGTAGTTTAAATAGAGTTTTGGAGTCTAATGTTCCCCCACGCCCGTGGACCGTGGGCGTGTCAATTCACACGGTCACCTCGCACGGCCGTGTATCTAGGCATGTTGATTTACCCACGCCTGCTTTACAGATTGCCATGCCCATTTCTAAGAAGTCTGTGTCGACCACAGCCGCGTCGCACGGCCGTGGGCTTTTGTCGGTGCTCGTGTTGGAGTGGTTGGGTCCGTAAACTTCAAAAATTAGTTGAGTCTAATTCGTACCGCCTCTGCCATGTTGGTACAAAGATTCTTGATGTACACACGGCCACAGCCGTGTGGCCTGGAAATCTGCACCCTTGGTTAGTTTAAAGTTAGGTGATAAAAAGAAAGAATAAAATATAATAGCTAAGATAAATAAAAATATAGAAGTTACTGGGGTTAGTACTCGGGTTGCCTCCCGAGAAGCGCTCGTTTATAGTCTTAAGCTAGACTTACTTCTTATTTTCCTATTCATGGTGGTTTTAGGAGTTGAGAGTCCTTCCTCATGCTAGCAGCTCCTTTATCATGATAGAGTTTAAGACGGGTAGCATTTATTCTTAAAGTGCCAAAAATAGGGTTACTTACCTCGACTGTTCCGTATGGAAAAACATTGATTACCTTGAAAGGGATTTCCTTGCTGGTGTTAGGATCAGGAGGGGACACTCGTGGATCTGCTTTATCTAGAAATACCTGATCTCTAATTTTGAACTCGTGTGCCTCGTAGAGTGGCTTTGGTTCTGGTTCGGGTATTCCTAGTTCTTTTTTAAGATGCGTCTTTCCCTCTTTTATTTCATAGATCTGTATCCCTTGTCCCTCGTGAGTTATATCTTTATTGGCACAAGGTTTAGAATCAGGTTCAATCATGTCTTTTTGTGGTGCTTCCTGAAAAGAAGAGTTAACCGAATGGTTATCAATAGAATTTACCTTCTCACATTGGCTATTCGATGTCCTAGCTGAATCGAGGGCTTGAAGAGTGATTGTCTCGTCACCTACACAAAGTATAAGTTAGCCTACATCAACATCGATTTTAGTTCTGACAGTTGCTAAGAATGGTCTTCCTAAAATTAGGGGGATCGTATTGTCCTCACCAATGTCTAAAACGACAAAGTCTACTGGGGAAACGAATTTGTCAATTTTTACAAGAACATCTTCGATAATACCCCTAGGAATTCTAACAGTTTTATCAGCTAATTGAATGCTCATCCTAGTTTGTTTGGGTTTCCCTAGACCTAGTTGTTTAAACAATTTATAAGGCATGACATTTATGCTTGCCCTTAAATCAGCTAACGCATTATCAATAGTTAAACTACCAATCAAACATGGAATTGTAAAACTCCTTGGATCTTTTAGCTTCTGTGGTAGTCTATTCTGTAACATTGCTGAGCATACTGCGTTTAATTCTACATGTGGCTCCTCGTCTAATTTTCGCTTGTTCGTCAGGAG
Organism: Gossypium australe; assembly: GCA_005393395.2. Taxonomy (NCBI): domain Eukaryota; kingdom Viridiplantae; phylum Streptophyta; class Magnoliopsida; order Malvales; family Malvaceae; genus Gossypium; species Gossypium australe. The sequence continues at coordinate 23,914,974 of CM016626.1, forward strand.
CTGTTTTAAAATTTTCCTTGAATCCGGCATCTGAAAAAGAGCCTCAAGAAGAGGTAAGTTAATATGTAATTTCTTTAAAAGTTTAAAAAACTTACCGAACTGTTCCTATGTATCGTCTCTCTTCATCTCTTCGGGATAAGGTATGCGGGGTTTATACTCTTTGATTACCGGTTTCGGCTTGTTATTGACATCAACCATATCTTCTTCTACCACCTTCTTTTGTTTTGAATTAGGCTCGTCTAACCCTTCACTATCTTGAGCTGTTATGGCTTGAACTTGCTCCCTTGGGTTAGTCTCGGTGTTGCTCGGTAGTCTTCCCTGTGGTCTCTCAGAAATCTGCTTAACAAGTTGCCCCAATTGATCATTGAACTCTTGTGACAATGCCTCAAGTTTTATTTCTATCCTCTGGAAACGTGTGTCTGAGGCTGTTATGAAGTGTGTTAGCGTCTCTTCAAGGTTCGGCTTCTTTTCCTATTTGTAGGGTTGTTGTTGGAAGTTTTGGGATGGTTGTGATCTTTGATTTCTTTGACCGCCCCATGAGAAATTGGGGTGGTTCTTCCAACCTGGATTATAAGTATTACTATAAGGGTTATTGTTAGATCGGAAATTATTACCCATATAGTTCATCTGTTCGCTCTCCATACCCTGTCCATAGGGTGGGTACTCAGGATTCACCATTCCTTCACTTGCGTCGCACTACATAACTGGATGTGCCTGTGAAGAACCATAGAAACTATCAAATTTTTTATGTAACAATTCTACCTGATTTGATAGCGCGGTCACTGCGTCAATGTTGTAAACTCCGGCTGCTTTGGCTGGCCTTGTCCTTGTAACTTGCCACTGATAGTTATTTAGTGACATCTCCTCTATAAACTCTTATGCTGCTTCAGGAGTTTTGTTGTTCAGGGTTCCACTGGCAGCTGAATCGATTAGTTGCCTTGTTGAAGGGTTCACACCATTATAAAAAGTTTGGACCTGTAGCCACAATGGTAATCCATGGTGTGGGCACCTCCTTAACAAATCTTTGTATCTCTCCCATGCGTCGTATAATGTCTCTGAATCTATCTGCACAAAAGAAGAGATATCGTTCCTTAACTTGGCTGTTTTGGCCGGTGAAAAGTATTTTAATAAAAAAATTTCGGTCATTTGATCCCATGTAGTGATTGAGCCTCGTGGAAGAGAATATAACCACTGTTTGGCTTTATTCTCAGGGAAAAAAGGAAATAACCGAAGACGGATGGCATCATCAGAAACGCCATGTATCTTGAAGGTGTCGCAAAATTCTAGGAAATTTGCTAAGTGTGTGTTAGGATCCTCATCCTGCAAACCATCAAACTGAACAAACTATTGTATCATCTGATAGTGTTAGGTTTCAGTTTAAAATTATTTACAGCAATAGTAGGCCTAACAATACTAGACTCAGTTTCTGTTAAACTAGGTTTAGCATAATCATACATAGTACGTGGAGCATGATGCTCGGCCATCTCTGGAGGTGGCGGATTATTTTCAGCCATCTATTCTGTGGTATTAATTTCAGCTTCTTGCTCTTTGTTTATGTAGTTTAGGCTTCGCCTTATTTCTCTGCGATTCTACAAACAATACCTTCAATATCACTGCCGTAAAGTAGAGGTCCTGTCGGGTTCCTTCTAGTCATAAACTAGAGGTACCTGAAAGGGACAAAAGAAAGAAGAAAGAAAATTTAGAAAAATAAAATAAAATTGAAAAAATAAAAATAAATAGTAAATATGGCTAAAATAATAAAAATTAAGCTTTCTTAATATTTCAGTTCCCCGGCAACGGCGCCAAAAACTTGATCGTCAAAATCAGAGCTTTAAAATTTATAATGAGAATGATCGAACCTGGAAACTAACTCTGACAACGATTTTGAGGCAAGCGCACCTATCGAACAGTAGTATAGCTTAGGCAAGACCGGAATATCGAATCCCAAAGAAACCAAAAGTACTAATACTAACTCTCTTTCTATTATTTAGCCTAAGAATTAAGTGAATGTTTATCTAATCTAAATTTAACTATTAGCTAAACTAAAAACGCAAAGACAAAAAAAGAATGAATTGGGGAAAATACTGTCGGGAAAACTCAGTTGATTAAGATGATACCCTTAGGAAGAATCCACCTAGACTTCACTTGTTATCTAACACTGAACCAGACGATGTATTCACTTGACTTGATCCGTAAGATTCCCTAAGTTATATTAAACCCTCTCTCAAAACTAATAACGTCTAACCCTAGGTTGATTAATTGAAATCTCTTTCTAATTAAAACCCCTAGAATCGCATTAACTTGATCTATGGACTCCCATATTAGGTTTCACCCTAATCCGGCAAAATCTCGTCACCCCTATCTCTAGGCGTGCGATTAACTCCGCTTAATTATGCTAGATCTACTCTTAAGCAGGGACTTTTGCTCCACCACTTAAGCACATCATACTTGAATTAATATCCCGGAAATATCAACACAAGAATTAAGCACACATAATTAAGAACAAGTCAAATATTTATCATATAGTTCAGAAAACAATAACAAGATTCGTCTTAGGTTTCATCCCCCTCAGGTATCTGAAGGGTTTAGTTCATATCAAATAAAGAAAACATCTCAGAAGAGAAGATAAAACAAAACATAAGAAATCCCTAAAACCCTCTGAAGGAATTGAAGGAGAGATCCGTCGTCTTGAGTAGAATTCCGGCTTCTTGAGATGGATCAACTGGCTATCTTCGAGTGATTCTCCACAAATCTGGTCTTTCTGGCTCGGCTCCTTGGCCTAGCTAACCGCCCTCCTTTCAGGTGACACTTAGGGGGTTTATATAGGCTTTCGAAATATGTTTCTTCGCCCCTAAGTATCCAAATCCGAATGAAATTGCTCTTTGCTACGACAGGGACACGGCCATGGCACACACCCGTGTGGATCGTGGCCAGGCCGTGTTCGGACTTCTTTAATGAGGCACGACCGTGTAAGTCGAGATCAGGCCGTATTCTAGTAGATTGATGTGGCATGGTCGTGTGGGCTTAAGTCCAAGTCATGTCGATTTCCTCTTTGGCCCAATTTGGCCCGTTTTAGGCCCGTTTCTCGTTCTTTTCATCCTCGGGTGCTTTCCTGGGTACAAAACATGAAAACAAAGGATTAAGAGCACCTTTTCACATAAATCGAGGCTTAATTCATCCAAAAGCATACTAAATGTGGGCTTAAAATATGTTACTTTTACGATTTATCAACTACATTCTCTGCCTTTTTATATTTATTTTTAATTGGGATATTATTATTAATAATAACTTGTCGAAATAAAGTTTAGTTCTAAAGGTTTAAGTTGTGGAATTTAACAACATTTTTTATCGCATATTTATGTTCTTTGTACTTGGATTGTTATTTGGATTATTATAAAGTTAAGTGTATTGAAGTTTTTTTTTTCCATTTAAGGTTAAAATTAAGAGGAATTATAAATAATTTTAGATATTGACTATACTAACATTATAACCCTACTACATCAAGATTTTTAAAATTATTATTTGATTATGTTAAATTTTTTAATTTTAAAATGAATTTTATTAAATTATAATATTTTTTTACTATAAATAATTAAACATATTATAATTATTTCGAAGTTGTGAAGTTGCCCACTCCTTTTTCCTTTTAAAATTTTAAATATATTAAAAATACATTTTTTAAAGCAGTTAAAAGGAATAATAACAGCTAAATAGAGATTAATATCATGCAAGAAAATAGTTAAAAAGGAATAATAACAACTAAATAGGGATAAGTATTTTAAAGCAGTCAAAACACGTTCAACAGAGTAACGATTAGCAAGAAAAAACAAGAACTAAAACGATTTTTTATTTTGTTTATAATTAATTTTACTGTTTCGTCGATCATTGATGAAGTGTGATCTGTATTTGCTCCAAAAAGACATTTTGATTTCTGTACAATATAAAAATAAATAAATACAATACAGTTATTTATTATATTACATTAACTATAAAATTTAAAAATAAAAAATAAAATTTTATAAAATTTACCTTTTTTTTCTCTCTTTCGTTCATCTATGGGGGACCAAGCCCCACCGATATATATAACACAAATTTTTTTGTTAATATTTATATTTAAATTTATTAATAGTCACATCACTGACATGATGTGATTAGTTATAATATATATTTATTTTAATTCAACTTCACATAATAAGAGAAAAAATAAAAAATCTTAATTTAAAAAATTCTATGTAAAATTAATATAATATTAACATACATTTTAAATCTTATAAAACTAATAATTTCAAAAGTAATTTGAAAAATATACATTTAAAATTTAAAAATAATTTTAAAATATATATCTAAAGTTTAAAAATAATTTAAAAATATTATAAAATTTTAAAAATATATTATAAAAAATTTTAAATATACATTACAAATTTTTTAAATTAATAATATAAATTAAATAAACAAAATAATATAAGAAAATAATATAAAACTTCAAAAAAATTTAAGAAAAATACAAAATTTAAGAAAAAAATTTAAAAAAAGGTAAATTGGTGTTGGCACTGGTGGCGCCATTTGAAATGACTCTACCGAAAATGAGGAATTTATTTTTAAGGGCTCCCAACTTTTTAGAAATTTAAAAAAAAAGTAAAAAAAAAAGAAAAAGACAAAATTTTAAAAAAAGTAAAAAAAAACTGAAAATGTGTCAAGGGTGGTGGCGCAATTTAAAATGGCTCTACAAAAAAATGGGAAACTGTTTTAAAAGCCCCGTAATTTTTTAGATTTTGTTGTATTTTCCTTATATTTTATACATGTGGTGCCATTCAACATGGCTTCACAAAAAAATTATTTTTTTATGGCAAGTTTGTGGCGCCATATAATTTGGCTCCACCAACTTTTACTGTAATTTTTGAGTTATTTTAATATTTAATTAAAAATGTGAATCATTTTAATAATTAATTAATTTTTGTGAGTTATTTTAATAAAAAAAAAAAAGCCAAGAATGGTGAATGAGGCAGAAACTCGAAATTGCAGGCCACCAATCATCAGTCAATCCTTTTACATGAAACACCGCCTACTGCCTTTACAAGCCTATGAATATTCCATAGCTGTGCAGAGTTAGGGTCTTGAGAAATTGAATACCATATAAAATAAGAAACAATAATTAAATATTGAACCCCAAAACTGGACATGAACAACTTAGTTCCACAATAGATATTTCATGCAAGTAAGTTTAACAATGAACTATACTGACGTCATTAACATAATACACCAAGTATTTTTGAAAATTACTAAAAATATATATAGCAACTATATTTTAACTGATGCGATTTGTTGATAGTAATCTAAATCTTAAATATTATATATCCCCAAACCATAGCATTTCTCCACCGATGTTGTTGGGAGATTCCCATCTCTATCTGTGGTAGTTATGTTGCTCTTTATTTGAATTTCTTTACATTGCATCTTCAATTTCAATATTGATCGGTATTAAGACATAGATTCTTTTTTCTATTTTATTTGATTGGTGTTTGTTCATTGCTAATTCCAAAACATCATTTTATTTGCCATATTCATTTTGGAACCATGGGTAATTATAGAATGTTAAAATGTTTAAAAAATTAAAAGCAGGGTGTAGCTGAGACGCTCGCATGGATCTTCCTTTTAAAATGAAAAATTGTCCATTTAGATTTTTTAGAAATTTTAAAATTTTAAATTAGTAAAGACAAAATTATACTTTGCCCTCTAAAAACGATAATAATTTGATTTAATCATTTAAAAAATAAATATATAAGCTATTAAAAATTACAATTTAATTTCGATCCACTAAACAAAATTTCTACCTTTACCCCTAATTAAAAGTTGGTTTAAAACCTCAAAATTTTGTATGATACGTGTTAGTATTAACTTAGACAAACCATAACACATCAAAATAATCGAAAAAGTACTGAAATTTTGATCGAAACAGAATATAAACTACTTAGTACCGGTTTAAAACTGAAACAATGGGTACTTACTACCATTATTAGTAGTTGGTACAACATTGGTTTAGTTTCTCCCATGGCATTTCGTTCTTAATAATTCTGTGTTAGTTCCCTGAAAACATTTAGATCAAACATGTCCTTATTGAAGTAAATTTCCAGTTTTAGGATCAGGATTCCATGAGAAATCCAAGGTTAATTCTCTCAAGCACCACACTTATCTATTTATAATTTTTCTAAATCATTCACTCTGCAGTACTGTCTTGCCTTTTATATCTCCAACTGACAACCAACCGAACAAAAATAGTTCTTCTCTTCCTCGGTGTCCCTAATCAAAATAGTTTATCCATTCCACTAACGCTAAAATTTCAAAAAATCATATTGTTAGTTGCCAATAGAAGGCAAATGTTGGGGCAATTTGGAATTTTTTTTTGTCAGAACATGAATTAATTTGTCTACAATATGAACGGTTTTGTGGTTAATACAATACGACAAACATCAAGCAACAAAGTAGTCTGTCCCCTAATGACTTAATTAATTGGTATTGTTTCTGTTGAATCCCGCTGCAACCGCATTTCAATACTTTGCATAACACCAAACTTATAATGAAGCGAAGCATGTTGTCTCTAGCGTCTAGAAGATCTGTTAACATATGAAAGCCCAAGTTCCATTCAACTTGAAGCCCAAGCACGTTGTCTTCATAATACATGCTCTGGTCTGGGCTTGTTGTTGAACTGTCTGGTTTTTGTAATCGAATAATTATGCTATTATTTTTCAGCACATTAATACATGAATTAACAATGAAATAACTTAGAGTCGCTAATTTTTAGTCACTCATATAGCTTGTTTTCAGCAAAAATATAAGAATTATTTACTTATTTCGAAGATTTTTATTTTTTTATTAATTCAAGTTTAAATTTATACTTGTTATATCCTCATATTCTATACATAAAAGCCCAACCACACAACCCGACCTAAATTATGGTTGTATAACTCTTATACCACTTTGTCCTAGGGGCATGAGGTTTTAAAAGTTTGAATTTCAAAATATATATATATATATATATATATATTTATTTATTTTTTATTTTACCCGCAGTTTAAATTAATTTTTATTTTAATTTCATACATATTACCTGTGTTATTAGTAATTTCAAATCTTACTTGTAACACCCCTAACCCCTATCCGTCGCTAGATTAGGGTTACAATGCATTACTGACCAAAGCACATCTCTGAACAATCATAATTCACATGCTTTAAAAACTCCACCATACGAAGCATATATATATACTTCTCATTTATGACATTCGAATAATCAATGTATAAGATAACTTAATAATAAACAAATTATATGCACAAACTTTAAAACATGTAAACATATATCATTATGACATTTGTATACCTAACCACAACAAGCAGTCATGGATATGTATATATATATATATAATATATATATATTTACTTAGTATATGTCGAATATATCATTAACTTAACCTTCTTTTAGCTACCCAAATAAACTGACCAAAACATTCAAATTGTATATTCATTATTTTCCTTTGCCTTACGTACCTAAGTAATCAACCACAACCCAAATCAATAGAATACATATTCGGTCATTTATGACAACGATCGATTCATAATATAATTATATAATTTTGCTATATAACATATCACAAACTTATCCTTATGAATTCAAGCCTTAGCCGAATATGCATATTCACATTATTTATCGTTTCTAAACCAAATTATCCATGCAAGCATGCCATTTCAATCCGACACAAAAACCACATTCCTTAATCAAATTTTCATAGCCTAACTTAGTCCACAAGTCCAATACCACAATTTTAACATTAACATATACTAAACACTTAATGACGTGATTTAAACACCATTGCCGAATCATAAATAGCTTATAACCATCACCTAATTTTCATCACATGACCGAATACATAATTTACATTATAAACAATTTTCAAATTGATTCATGTTTCAAATTATGCATCCCAATAGTAAGTCATTAACAACCCATGACCCAAACACATTCAACAACCACATGTATCAAGCTTTACAAATGAACTAATCATAAGCCATATATATAATTACTTCATGCCAAAACATATATATATATACCAAGCATATCACACACTTATACTACGAAACATAATACCCAACATGAACTTATATCACAACTGAAAATGCATAATCATAAGTATAATTTCAAGCCATTTTCGCATGGCTTAATATTTACAATTTCAAAACGAACCCAAAACACAAGCTAGTCTATACATGCCATAGTTTCAAAAACTCAACTAAAACAAATACCAAAGTTAGTTGATAGTGTGATAGACTTTGACGATGATCCCCGAGCTCGTAGCTAAACTTCAAAATCTATAAAATAACACAAATGAACACACAAAGTAAGCTATCATAGCTTAGTAAGTTATAAGCAATTTTCACAACCACAATGCATTATATCTTTGTATTAAATAAATCAAATTAATATATCACTACCAAGGTTTCTAACCAATACTATAATTTATATCATATTTCAAAGCTTTCGCTTCTTAATAACCCAAAGACCGAACATCCAAACCTTCGATAATAGATTTCACATGCATTTTACTTACCGAATTTATATTTGCATTTCAAACTCATATAAATCACATGTTCAAGATCAAAAAAAAAAAAAAATCAAATGAACTCCTTATACAAATTCCACTTGGCCGAATCACATTATATAATCATATAGCAATCAATGAGATTTTACAAGCATTTCTCCATATCGACCTATATCAATCGAACTATATATTTAATAAATACATTCCATCCAAACCAAATTATCACTCATACTTGATTTCAAATAATAACACCTCATAATATCAACTTACCAAATTCATTCCAAAATATAAAAATTCATCGCACACTCTTAGGCTCTTTTCCCGATTTCGCACACTTAGTACTCGAAAATTCGATTCGAACACTTAGTGCATTACAACCGATTTCGCACACTTAGTGCTCGGTGTTTTAAAATTCGCACACTTAGTGCTCATTATCCGATTTTGCACACTTAGTGCTCGGAAGGTAAATTTGCACATTAGTGCGGCTTTCAAACTTGTTTCTTACTATATACATAAGAACTTAACTCCAACCATATATGTTCATTTTCGAATCAACTAATTCATTTCATAAACTAATACCACATTCGGCAATCTCTCATATATATATTTCCTTCCATTTAAATTTATTACATCATTAAAAATAAAGTTAATGCAACTCAATTGCTTAAAAACTTACCTCGAAAATCAACGGATTAGGTTTCTCGGCTATTCGTTCAACTTCGCTTTTCCCCGATCCAATCCCGATTTTTTTTGTTCTTGATCTAAATAATTTCAAATTAATCTCATTCAACATTTTTCTCGTTCAATTTAGTCCAAAAACACATACTCGGTCAAATTACAATTTTACCCCTAACATTTACAATTTTTACAATTTAGTCCCTATTGCACAAAACACAAAATACTCAAAATTTCAAGGTACTCATGTTTAGCCGAATTTTCATAGTGTTCATATAAGTCCATAAAGTTCATTTATTTCACATTTTAGTCCCTTTAAAATTTATTTTTGCAATTTAATCTAAATCACTCAATTTCATCAAAAGTTCAAGAACAAAAATTGTTAATCTATCACATATAATCAATATTTCATCATCAAACTACAAAAACAACAAGCTTTCTTCAATGGCAATTCACATAATACACAACCAACTCAAAAATTCAAGCATGGGCTAGCTAAATCACATAGCAACGATCTAAAAAAACGTAAAAATTATCAAAAACCAAGCTAAACACATACCTCAATCAAGCTTAGACAAGGCCGAATGTAGCTAGGTTTTTCTTTCCTTTTCTTTTGCTAAGTTTCAGCTAAAACAAACAAGAAAGATGAACACTTCATCTTTTTACCAAATATCATATTTTAACATATATTAAAATACCATATTTATCATAAAATAATATAAACAATCAAGTCACTATTACATGCAAATGATGACCAGCACTAAGCTTTATTTTTGGCTAAATTTGCATTATTAATACCTCAATTTAAGAAGCCACCTTCAATTTAGTACTTACACATTCAACCACCAAATTTTCTTTTTATGTGATTAAGCCATTTTTTCACAATTAAGCACCAAAACGATCAAATTTTAATACGAAATTTTCACACACACCAATTCACACATAATAATCATAGAAAATAATATTAAAATATTTTTTCAACTCGGATTCATAGTCCCGAAACCACCGTTCCGATTGGGGTCAAAATCGGGCTGTTACATTACTTTTCATTAATTATTATATCTTATTATTAAATGTACACTTGTATTGTGGAACCCAAAATACAAAAAGAAGTTCGAGACTAAAAAAGCCCTTTGAAACCCTTGAACTATTTGAGTTCAAAAATGCCAACAATGGAGCGTATAGGAAACTCCTAATTGAATAAATTGTCACTTTCCTCCCTCTTGTTATAATATATCCTATGAGAAGACGAATTGCTAAAAATGTTGAAATAGCACAATCACACGTCCAAAAAATATAAAGTTGTAGAGATTTTATTCTACTATAAATAGGAATTGTTTCTCTACCTTTGAATCACCCTCAAACTTGTCATATTCTTTGTAAAACAAAATTTCCCCTCCTTATTTGTAATATTTCATTTATATATTTTGTAGTTAAATATATTTGGTGGTGTCTAAGGACGTAGGTGTAATTTGCCAAACCTCGTTCAATTTTTGGTGTTCTCTGTTACTTTTTATTTATCTTTCAATATTTTGTAGGATAAAATTGTAATGATAGATTGTACTATTAAATTATATTGTAGGATAAGACTGAGTTTTAAGTAGAGGTGTTCATGGGCTGGACGGCCCGGCCCAAAGGCCCGACCAAAATTTGGGAGGGTTTGGGCAAAAATATAAGCCCGAAAAATGGGCTTGGACAAAAAGTAAGGTCCGTTTAAAAAATGGGCCGGGCCTCGGATAAGGTATTTTTGGCCCGGGCCCAGCCCGAATTCACTAAATGACAAAAAAAATCTGCTATTTTTTTTTATTTTTGAATGTTATTTTCTTGTTGTTTTCTCCCTATTTTGCTACCATATTACTATTATGTTGCTACTTTTGTTGTTATTGATTGAATATTGTATAAAACTTATTTTATTGTTAATTTTGTTATTATTTTAAAGGCATTTTTTTTTATTATTGTAGAGGTATTTGCTTGTTAAGTTATATCTATCTTAGTGTTATTTAAGTCTACATATTTTTTTTAAAATTTATTTTCAATTTGTTGGAAAATATTATTTGATTTTTTAGTATTTTTGATGTATTATATATATTTAAAATTATATAAAATAATATAAAAATTTAATACGGGCGGGCCGAGCCGGGCCCGAGTTTAGCATTTTTATATGGGTCGGGCTTGGAAAAAATTTAGGCCCATTTTTTGGGCCCGGCCAGACCTGAGCCCGATGAATGGGCCTAAATTTTTAGTTGAGCCCGACCCGAACCCGGCCCGGCCCATGAACACCTCTAGTTTTAAGTGAGACTCTTTGTAATCCTCTAATTTTCTTAAAAATTAAACCTAATGTAATTTTTTAGTACAATAATTTATTCTCTTTAAATCTATTTGCACAACAAAAAAAATGTTTTGCAATTGCTCATTGTAGGGCCCAATTTTCACCCGGGCCCATTAGCCAATTTTAAATAAAAAATAAACAAAACATAAAGTCCAAATTTTTTTCATTAAAATTTTTTCCATTTACAACAATCAAAGCCCAATAGCCGCAGGCCCAAAAATTTAACACTAACCCAAGCCCACAACCTAAACATTTTGGAAACCCTAGTAGCCAACTACCAGCGCCTCCAGCAGCATCCCTAACGCCGCACGCCTCGCTCCTCCGCATCTTGCGCTCCTCCACCGTCCACCACGCCCATGTCGTGTGCCCCTCTCCATCACGTACCTACAAACAAGGGAAGACCGTTTGTAAAAGGCTATAAAAGCCGCATATAACAATGTAAAAATGACGGACTTTTTTATACGGATATACACACAACCGACACGAAAAAATTTAAATATCAAATACAAACAGAAAGATTTTCGAATAAACACAAGAATACCAAAAGCTATTGTATTTTTTATTTAAGTATTGTTATTTCTTTTTATTTTGCGTGTTTATTTTTTTTAATAGCGTTTTATATACATCTACACAAAAAAAGGGGAAGAAAGTCTTACCTTTTCCGACGATCGGACGACTGTGGAACCGGAGGGCCCCCTTGCCTTTTTCGGTAACTTTCTGCCATCTTTAAGGAAAACAACCCCCATATCGAGGTTTGGGGAGCCGAAAGGGTGAAAATACCTCTTTTTTCGGATTTTCAGCTGCCGTATAAGGCGGCGCCGACGCCGATGACCGGCGGTCGGCGCGGCGACCGTTGGCCGGAGGGTTGGTCGGACCAAAGAGGGGGAGAGAGTTTTTGGGGAATTTTTGAAAGTTTTTTTTAAACAAGTTTTAAAATGATTTTTTTTGTTGAAAATTTGGCTTAAATAAAGGGCTAAAACGACGTCGTTTTGGCTTGGGTCTTTAAACCCAAAAACGGCGCCATTTCATGGCTACCCGCGCGCGAACCGACCCGACCCGAAGGGATCCGCGTGTTTTCACTGGTATGGGATATTTATGCTTTAGTCCCTCCGCTTTTGAGGCTATTTTTAATATGGCCCTATGTTGCTTGTTTATTTATTTTTTTAAATTTTGCCATTCACTTTCATTTTCATTTCAATTTAATCCTTGAGTCTTTTAACAGGCAAACACCGTAAATGGCGCCGTTTTGGGAAAGGGGATAATTTCCCCGATGATCCTTTCTTTTTTAACCGCATTATTTTTTAGTCTTTATTCGATTTTATCTTATGATTTATTACGATTTCAGCCCTTTAATTTTATTCTGATTTCAACTTAGACCTTCTTTGTTTATTTTTGTAATTATAGTGTTATTATTATTAATTTTAATATTTCTATTATCATTATTATCATTATTACTATTATTACTATTATTATTAGTACTATTATTATTATTATATGTATTATTATTATTTCATTCCACCACTATTATTATTACTATTATAACTACTAGTATTATTATTTTCACTTCTATTATCGCTTTTATTATCATTATTATTTATCTTATTATTATTATTATTGTTATTGCTATTACTATTATTATTTTCTTCACTACTATTATTGCTATTAATTAATTTCAGTATTACTACTGTTCTTTTTACTACTATTATTATTATTAATTTTAATATTACTATTGTTTTTTTACTATTGTTATTATTCATCTTAATATTACTACTATTATTTTCACTATTATTATTATTTTTAATATTATTATTACTATTATTATATATATTATTACTATTACTTTCCTTATTATTATGGAATTAATGTTATTATTACTATTATTTTATTATCTTTAAACTGTGGTACATAGTATGTATCTATTTGTTGATTTGCTATTAGTTTTTATTTTTGTTTTTATTTTCTTTTATCTTATTCGTTTATTTATTTGTTTTTTTTACCTATTATTTCATGTGGATTGTTTGTCTTGGCCTTTATCTTATTGCATTTTATTCTTGCCTTGATTATTATTTATATTATTGTCCTCACCTTTATTCTATTACGCATATCGCACTATAATTCATTTTCTATTTTATTACGATCGCATTACATTTTATCCGATTTTTGAAATAAGCAAATATTCCCGAAAAAATCGTGCCCTAACTTCGATTTTTTTCATTGAGTCTAAAGAACTAATTATTTTTAAATCAAAACTCATATGTTAAATAAAAAAACTTACTCTCGGGAATTCAAAAATGTTGTGTCCTAACTTACTGGATGTGATATTTTGTTATCTCAAGGTAAGGATTTTTTAAAAATAAAGGCAATATTCTGTATTTGGGAATTTTGAGAAATTGTGCCCTAACTTACTGGGTTTCGTTTTCTCATTTGACCCAAATAATTGAATACCCTTCTTAGTTTTAAATGCACGAGCTTTAAGGGTTAAAAGACAAGCTTAGTTCCGAGGATTTGAAACATTGTATCCTAACTCATTGGACATGACATTTTTCTTCTTCGAAATAAGCAGGTCTCAATATCCAATTTAATTTATTTTAAATAAAGAGGATCATATTTTAAAATCTTTTCAAATTTTCGACATAAAGACACCAAATAATCAATTAGGTACCAATTTTGGGCGTCACGAGGGTGCTAATCCTTCCTCGTGCGTAATCGGCTCCCGAACCCGTTTTTCTAAATTTTGTAGACCAAAATTATAATTTTAATAAATCAAAATGTTTTAACCATCAATCCTAAAGTGACCCAATCACACCTCAAAAAAAGATTGGTGGCGACTCTATTCTCATTTTTAAAGTCGACCCCGTTTTCCAAGAAAAAAAATGGTTTCGACACTCATAATTATCATATGAGAGTTCCCTTTTCAATCATGAACTATGAGACTAGAAACTAGCCAAAAGTGGAAGGAAATAATTAAAAGATAATAATAATAATAATAATAATATAATAATAATAATAATAATAATAATAATATAATAATAATAATAAACCAACAGCAAGGAAGGTATAAGCATTAAGCAATGTGCCGATTTTATGGCATAATATGGCTTGTCTCAGATCAGAAAGGATAATTTTTGGAACTAAAATTCATCCTCCTAACAATCTTATTTAAAATTTTGGTTGCTACGAGATCTTGCTGGAAAAGCACTAAGTAAGCAGCTTATGGAACCTCGTCAAGGTGTTCAAGGTTTCGACCGCGGGGTCTCTTTTCTTAGTCTAGGCAAGGTGCAAAGATCGATTTGATGTTGCAAAGATGTTAGTCATGGTTGAATGTAGATCAAGCATATGGCATAACGTTAATAAACTGATCATTGAAAGTGACTGCTGTAACACTGTCTTCTGGTGAAAAAATCCAGCGAAGGCCCGATCTGTCTTTAGGAGCTTCACTCAGGCTGTAACGGGACCATTTTTTGATCAGGGTTGGGAGAATCGCTATATTCCTAGAGAAGCTAACATGGTGCAGACAAATTAGTGTTAAGATTTGGCCTGCATTACAACAAAAGACCAGCAGCAAACCAAGCTCAACTCAAGCTGCAACACTGTTTTGTAATGAAGAAATGAAGTTGGTCCGAATGGAACAGCATATTTTGAGTGTTTTGTTCATATGTAACTTAGTCTAATTCTTTTGTAATGTGATAGCTAAGTTAGTAGGATATAATGACTGATTTGTATTGATGTAATGGCTAGTATACCAGCTATCTTTTATGTATAATTTAAGTCAAGTTGTAGTCATGTAGTAAGTGGGAGCAGTTAGCCTTTTGTAACTGTCAAAATTTGCTTGTGTAATTGATATATTATCAAAGTTTGAATGAAAACTTTAGTTGATGAGATTCATTCAACTTTCATCTTTGCAAAGTTTATTGTTCTGTTTTATTTTTCTTTTGTTTTCTTTGATACACAATTCCAACAAATGGTATCAAGAGCCTGTTGTCTTTGAGGGCCTTGGTTGTGCATTGTTTCCAAGCTAATTGTGTGTGAAATAAGAAGCAGAAGCTGTTTTTGTTGGTAGTTTTTGGTTGCTGTAAAACATGAGTTTCTCTCCACATCCTCCACCTGTTTTTGTTGGTAAAAACTATAACATTTGGGCAGTGAAGATGAGAACATATCTACAGGCAAATGACTTGTGGAATGTTGTTCTAAATGACACTGAGCCACCACCATTGAGAGCTAACCCGACCATTGCTCAAATCAGACAGCATAGTGAAGACTGTGCCAAGAAGTACAAGGCCATGTCATGCCTTCAAAGTGGAGTCTCTGATGTTATCTTCACTAGGATAATGGCCTGTGTTACACCGAAGGAGGCTTGGGATAAACTCAAGGAGGAGTTTCAAGGGTCAGACAAGACCAGGCAGCAGCAACTAATCAATTTAATAAGGGACTTTGAGAATCTGAAGATGAAAGACTCAGAAACCATTAAGCAGTATGCTGACAGAATCATTTCTACAGTAAACAATATAAGACTGCTTGGGGATGAGTTTAGTGATCAAAGGGTAGTTGAGAAAGTCATAACAATCTTGCCAGAGAAGTATGAAGTAAAAATTTCTTCTTTGGAGGATTCAAGGGACCTATCAACCATTTCCTTGACTGAGTTGATAAATGCTTTCTATGCTCAAGAGCAAAGAAAAGCCATCAGAAATGAAGAGCACCTTGAGGGAGCTTTTCAAGCCAAAAGTAGAGAGGGCTCAAGCTCAACCTCGAATTTCAAAGGCAAGAAGCTTGGACTGAAAAGAAAAAGAAAGAAGCTGCCAAGAAGAAGTTTCCACCTTGTGTCCATTGCAAAAAGACCACTCATCTTGAAAAATACTGTTGGTATAGACCAGACATTCAGTGTAGAGGCTGCAAACAGTTTGGCCACATTTAAAAAGTGTACAAAAATAAGCCAAAAGCACAGCCACAGTATCAGAATCAAGCTCAGGCTGCTGAAGATGTTGAAGTGCAGGAAGAGCATGTTTTCTCAGCATCTTACTTTGCAAGCTCGAGCAAGGTGAGCAAAATCTGGTTAGTTGATAGTGGATGCACCCACCACATGGCTTCTGATAAGAGCATGTTCAAGGAGTTCGACACCACCTTTAAGTTTAAAGTCAGAATAGGCAATGGTCAACTCTTGGAGGCAAAAGGGAAAGGTAAGTCTGTTATAGGCACCAAGTCAGGTAACAAAACCATTTCTGAGGTTTTTTTTGTACCTGACATTGATCAAAATTTGCTGAGTGTTGGTCAGCTACTGGAGAAGGGCTATCTTTAGTTTTTGAAGGCAAAACTTGGGTGATCAAAAGTGCTACTGGTTAGGTGTTAACAACGTGGCTATGCAAGACAGAACCTTCATTGTGGATGTGAATCAGTTGCAAGCAAAGGCATATGCAAGTCAGACTGATGATACAACCTTATGGCATAGGAGGCTGGGGCATGTGAACTACAATTCACTTAGTCAGATGCAAAAGATGAATTTGGTGAAAGACATGTCAAAAATTGCGCCAAACAAGGAAGTGTGTGAGGTTTGTCAGCTTGGCAAACAGACCAGGTTACCTTTCCCTGTCAACAAGTCTTGGGGAGCTCGAGAAAGACTCCAGCTAGTCCATACAGACATCTGTGGACCTATGAAGACCACCTCCTTAAATGGCAGCAGGTACTTTGTACTTTTCATTGATAACTGCACTAGGTTCTGCTGGGTAAGCTTCCTAAAACAAAAGTTTGATGTTGTTTATTGTTTCTGCAAATTTAAAGCCTTGGCTGAAAATCAAGCAAGTTGTAAGCCAAAATGCTTAAAATCTGACAATGGAGCTGAGTGTGTATCTCAGAGGTTCCAAAAGATATGTAATGAAGCTGGAATTCAGCATCAGCTAACCACTATTTATACACCACAACAAAATGGTGTTTGTGAGAGGAAAAATAGAACAGTTCTTGATATGGCCAGGTGCCTTCTATTTGAGGCTAAAATGCCTAATGTTTTTTGGGCTGAAGCAGTAAACACAACTGTTTACTTGTAAAATAGGCTACCAACAAGTGCAGTTAAGGGCAAAACACCCTTTGAAGCCTGGTTTGGACAGAAACCATTGATCTCACATGTGAAAGTATTTGGCTGCTTGTGTTATGTACTTGTGCCAGCAGAGAAAAGAACTAAGCTTGAAAAGAGGTCCATGCCAGGGGTGTTTGTTAGCTACAATAGTGTGAAGAAGGGATATAGAATCTTTGATCTAGTGACTAAAAGGGTTGTAAAGAGCATGGATGTCAAGTTTAGTGAAGCAAGCTGTTGGAAATGAGATGGAATTGAAGCAAGTTTGCTTGATGAATATCAGAATGACCTTGACCTGTAGCAGGCTGAAACTGAAGGAATAATTGAAGATGGCTATGATGATGAACCTGTTAGAGGAACTAGCACACTAGCAAACATTTATGAAAGGTGCACTATGATTGTGGTGGAGCCTTCTTGTTATGATGAAGCTGTAAAAGAAAGTTGTTGGCAAGAAGCTATGGAAGCTGAACTGAGAATAATTCACAAGAATGATACTTGGGAGCTTGTTAACAAGCCTGAAAATAGAAAGATCATTGGTGTTAGATGGGTGTTCAGAACCAAGAATAATGCAGATGGTTCTCTGAACAAGCACAAGGCCAGATTGGTTGTGAAAGGGTATAGTCAGCAGCAAGGGATTGATTTTTCTGAAACCTTTGCACCTGTTGCAAGGTTGGATACAATAAGGCTGTTGTTTGCCTTAGCAGCTCAGAAACACTGGAAGGTGCATCATTTGGATGTCAAATCAGCATTTTTGAATGGTTTGCTCAAGGAAGAAATCTTCATAGAACAGCCTGAAGGTTTTGAGATCCCTGGTGAAGAGCACAAAATCTACAAGCTCAAGAAGGCCTTGTATAGCCTAAAACAGGCTCCAAGAGCCTGATATGAAAGGATTGATGGTCATTTGACAATGCTGGGATTTACAAAGAGTGTTAGTGAGCCTACTCTTTATGTCAAAAAGGCTGGAAAGGAGACCTTGATGATTGTATCTTTGTATGTTGATGATTTGTTGGTCACTGGTTGTAAAAATGAGCTAATTTAGGATTTTAAGAAGCAAATGAAAGATGTGTTTGAGATGAGTGATCTTGGTCTGATGACATACTTCCTTGGTATGGAAGTAATTTAGGAGGAGCAAGGAATTTTCATAGGTCAGCAAGCATTTGCACTGAAGGTGCTGAAGAAATTCTGCTTGTCAAGTTGCAAGTCTGTTACCACTCCTATGGCATTGGGAGAAAAGCTATGTAACACCCCTTAACCCTAAACTGTCACTGGAATAGGGTTACAAGGTATTACCGGAGTTAAACATAAATAAACGAGTAAATTGGGACATAATCCCGAGGCACAATTTAAAAATTTTCAAATTTCATCTTTATGATCCTAATATGGCCCTACAAGACCCAAAATATGATTAGGAAATGATTTGGGACTAAAATAGAAACTTTAAAAACTTTTTCTTGAAAATAGGGGCACATGGCCGTGTGGTTTGGGGCATGCCCGTGTGGCCTGCCCGTGGGGAAATTCACATGGCCGTGGGCAGCCCATGGGCATATTCTGACTTGTTACACACGGTCGTGGGACTAGCCCGTGGGTAATCTTCTTAGCTACTGACTTTGCCACACGGCCTGGGCACACGCCCATGTGTCTAGGCCGTGTGAAAACTGCTATTTTCATCATTTTTAGGCTATTAAAACACACCAAAAACACCTAATTCATACATAATCAAAATCATCCATTGTTTAAACAAAACTTAACCATTTCATATGCATCAACCTATATCAAAATTTGTATCATAAAGCTCATTCATTCAAGCATTTATCAACTCAATACTTGTCAAACACATGACTAAGTTTACTACAAAATCATATACATATATCTAGCCTATACATGCCATATTTAGCTAAATACATTTTCAAAAAAGGTACCAAAAGAGTTTAGAAGTGTGATGATGATCCTTGACGGTCCCGAGCCTACAGTAGCTTTAACGACCTATAAAACAGAGAAAATACACACATAGAATAAGCTTTCCAAAAGCTTAGTAAGTCATTATACAAACAAACTTAGCATAGGAGACATATATGCAAGTAAATACATTAACACATATCAATCGTTTAGCAATTTATCACATATATGCTTTGATTCATATACTTTTGATCACATTTGCCATATTCACAATTCTAAGAATCACATAAACGTATAACTCATTTAACCAAAACTTTACATATCATATTATCAATTCCATATTCATAGCACCATAATAAGATCACATAGATGCTTACCTTGTATACACAATTAGTGTATACACATACCTGAAATGGTTTTACAATCACATATTTGTTCATAGCTCGGATTTGCAATACGTATCACAAATTTGCCCGTTGAACCAATAGGAAACTAGTAGGATATTCAGAAAGCTCGGAATAGTTGTACAATGCCAGCGTCCCAGATGAGGTCTTACATGTACTCAGATATTAGTGTCACTATCCCAGATAGGGTCTTACACGTAAAAGTCATATTGATGCCAACGCCCCAGACGTGGTCTTATTCATAAAGCTTATATCGATGCCAACGTCCCAGACGTGGTCTTACTCGTAAAACTTATATTGATGCCAACGTCCCAGACGTGGTCTTACACGAGTCTCAAATCAACGCCAACGTCCCAGATGTAACACCTCTTACCCGAGACCGTTGCCGGAGTCGAGCACGAGGCATTACTAGACTTAACTTACTAGTTCGGGGTATAAAAATTGAAACTGTCCATCTGCGTCATGTTCACTAAATTAATTATAACTCGAGTTACGAAACTCAAAATCTAGATCCGTAAATTTTCCTTGAAACTAGACTCATATATCTTCTTACTGTAATTTTTCCAGAATTTTTGGTGTGGCCAATTAGTACAGTTTATTAGTTAAAGTCTCCCCTATTACACAGTTTAACAGTTCTGACCTCTCTTCACTAAAACTAAATTATCTCATAATATACAACTCTTTTTCCTACACCGTTTTCTTTATATAAAAATAGACTCAATTAGATTTAATTCTATATCTCATGCACAACCTAATTCAATTTCTACTATTTTTGGTAATTTTTCAAAATCACGTCACTGCTGTTGTCCAACTATTCCCTGCATATAATTACATAATTTCTTTAAAATAACTATCAACTAGGCATTTCATAACATCCAAAACATGTTCTTAATTAACCATTTGAATGGCTAATCATTACCAAGCATTTACAAGCAAATCTTAAGCCATATCATAAGGTCATACACACAAAATGGTTAAGTTCCTATACATGCCATAACTTAAAACGTTCGAATCACAAAATACCAATATAATCTTTTGATAGTGTGTAACGATCTCCGACGTCCTTGCGATCCCCGAATTGGCTTGTAATACTATAAAAAAATTAAAGAATGGGAGTAAGCATAAAGCTTAGTAAGTTTACATGTAAATAGATAACAACATTCTTAATGAATTATCTTATTCTTTTCTTATCAAGATCACTTAAGCTTTTAACTCAATATACTTAAACTTGAATTCTTACCTTACCTTTTAACATGAACTTGTCTTACCTTACCTTTTTAGCTTGAACTTGTCTTACCTTTACTTTAGTATACTCTTTGAATTTTCCCGTTGAACCACTTGGAATACTAAGGATACGCGGGTACCTTTCCTTATGAAACTTAACCATTGCCATGTCTTGACATGGTCTTACATGGTATCCTTGCCTTATGAACTCACCAATGCCATACCTTGGCATGGTCTTACATGGGACCTTTGCCTTATAGTAACATATCAATGCCATGTCTTGACATGGTCTTACATGATTTCCTTAAACCCTAATGTCATGACATTTGTATCCTACACATTCCTAAGGTTCAACCGGAACTTTCTGAGATAGCTTTTCCGTTAATTCATACTTGAGTCTTTAAATAATAAATTTACAGAATAAATATGTAAATGCTGGAATTTATTAATATTAAATGTAAAATAACATAATATTACATTTATTTACCGCAAACTTACCTCGAAACAAAATACGATAAACTATATCGATTTAGTCCACTATCTTTTTCTTTCCCCGATCTAACTCTGGATTTCTTTCTTCTTGATCTATAATAGCAAATTTAGCTTATTTAATACTCACATTTACTAAAACAGTCCTTAACTCTAACTTTGGCAAAATTACAATTTTACCCCTAAACTTTTACATAATTACAATTTTGCCCCTAGGCTCGAAAATTAAACTTCAGCCCTTATTCTTATGTTTTATAACATGCTGAACATTTTTCCCTTCTATAGCAACTTCAAATTCTTACTATAACACATACTTATGAACAATAACAACTTTTACTAATTAGTTCGTTTTACTCGTTTTTACCAAAAATCACTTAGTAAAAAAAATGTTCCTATACTCATTAACATGCATAATCTACCATCAAACATCAAAATACACAAGCTTTCAACAATGGCATAATTCAAAATATTCACCAAAATAAAAAATTCAACATGGGTTTTGTAGCACTCGAAGCAACGATATCAAAAACGTAAAAATTATAAAAAACCGAACAAAAACGAACCTTCAATCAAGCTTCAAAGTTGCTGAAATGTTGAAGGATTTTTTTTGAGTTTCTTCCTTCTGGCATTCGGTCACTTAAAAGAGAAGATGATAATGGCTTTTGTTTTGTTTTATTCTTATCATATATTTTATTATTATTAAATTACATTTTTTTAACCTTTATTAAACCATTATCATAAAACATGAATTTTTGGTTTTATTAGTCATTATGCCGTCCACTATCCTTATAGTTGGCTTAATTGCAATATAAGCCCTCACACTTAAGAAGACATAACAAATAGACATCTTTTCATAAAGCACACTAATTTTGCATTTGATGCAATTCAATCCTTTTATCAAATTAAACACACAGACAGATAAATTAGCTCACGAAAATTTATCACATGCTTAATCACACATCAACGGCACAAAAAATAATATTAAAATTTTTTACTGACTCGGATTTATGGTTTCGAAACCACTATTCCGTTTAGGCCCTATTTCGGGATGTTACACCAGATGTGGTCTTACATGATAAAACAGAACAGACACCTATGTCATGACATAGCTAATCCTATCTATTCCTAGGTTCACACGGGATTTCTCGGATTTAGTCACTATATCAGATTTTTCTCGGAATTCATAAGCACAGCTTCTCAATAGTATTCATGATCAACATCAATCATAAAAACAATTATAATTGCAAACATATACATTTATTTGTATAGTGACTTACCTCGGATTCTGTTTCTCGAAATGAAAACGGCTACTCGTTTACTTTCGCCTTCCCACGATCTAAGCCCGTTTTCTTCGGTTCTTGATCTAAACATATTCAGAATTAACCCTTTTATTCACTAATTCATTCAATTCAATCCATAGATACACATTTAGGGCTATTTGCAAATTAACCCTCATATTTGCACATTTTATCAATATAGTCCATTTTTTCTCAAAACATCAAATTCACAAAATCATTACAAACACATACTTAACCGAATATACATATATATCATACAAGCCCATATTTTCCATCAAATCATCAATTTAGTCCTTCAATTTGCTATTTCACAATTTAGCCCTATTTAGCTAAATTCATCATAACCTCAAGAACAAAATGTAGCAGCCCGATTTTGAGCCTAGTCGGAATAGTGGTTTCGGGACCATAAATCCGATAAAAAAAATTAAATTAATATTTTTATATTTTTATGATCTACAACTTTATGAAATGGTTTCGTAAAAATTTCGTTCGAAAATTTTGGTGTTTGAGCACTCAATTTAGTCAAAAGGACTAAATTATAAAAAGTGCAAAACTTGAGTTCTAGAAGCTAGAGGTATCTAATTGCTATAAAAGTTTATTATGATTAATTATTATGATTTATTGAGTGATTAAATACATGTGTTAGAGTATTGATAAGAAATTTTATTAATTTCATGCTTAAATTGCCTATTAGGACTTGTTTGCAAAAGTTGCTAAATAGGGGTTCTAATTTATAGAGTACTTGATTAAAATGGGGGTTTGAAGTAGGAGTCCTTAAATGGTAATTAGACCATTATATTTTCATGAACAAAAATGGACATATATAGGAAGAAAGAACCAAAGTTTTTAATGAAGGGTAATTTAGTCATTTGGTAATAAAAATGAATTAAAAGGGAAAAAGATGGCAAAATATGCTCATCTTCTTCATTAGGCCGAATTTTCAAGTGTTCACCATAGCTAGGGTTTGTTTCAAGCTTCCAAGCTCCATAGTAAGTGATTCCAAGCCCCGTTTTTAATGTTCTTTACATTTTTGAAGCCCCGGTAGCTCGATTTAGCTTATTCTATTAATAATTTATTCTAGGGTTCATATTTAGAAAAATACCCATAGGTGAAATGTGTTTATTTTGATGTTTTATGATAGAATATGAAGTCTAAAATTATGTTAAAAAACTTTTGCTTAGTGATTTTAAGTGAAAACGAGTAAAACGGCTTAATCGGTAAAAATACCTAATGTTCATAAGTACAAGTTAGAGTGAGAATTTGATGTTGCCATAGAAGGGAAAAATGATCAGCATGCCATAAAACATAAGAATAAGGGATAAAGTTTAATTTCCGAGCTTTGGGGCAAATGTGTAAATATGTAAAAGTTTAGGGGCAAAATTGTAATTTTGCCAAAGTTAAGAGTTAAGGACTGTTTTGATGAATATGAGTATTAAATAAGCTAAATTTTCTATTATAGATCAAGAAGAACGAAATCCAGAGTTAGATCGAGGAAAGAAAAAGATAGAGGATTAAATCAATATAGTTGATCGTATTTCGTTTCGAGGTAAGTTTGCAGTAAATAAAGGCAATATTCTATTATTTTACATTTAATATTGTTAAATTCCAGCATTTACAAATTTATTCTGTAAATTTATTATTTAAAGACTCAAGTATGAATTGATGGAAAAACTATCTCAGAAAGTTCCGGTTGAACCTTAGGAATGTGTAGGATACAAATGTCATGACATTAGGGTTTAAGGAAATCATGTAAGACCATGTCAAGGCATGGCATTGATATGTTACTATAAGGCAAAGGTCCCATGTAAGACCATGCCAAGGCATGGCATTGGTGAGTTCATAAGGCAAGGATACCACGTAAGACCATGTCAAGACATGGCAATTGTTAAGTTTCATAAGGAAAGGTACCCGCGTATCCTTAGTATTCCAAGTGGTTCAACGGGAAAATTCAAGGAGTATTCTAAAGTAAAGGTAAGGTAAGTTCAAGCTAAAAAGGTAAGGTAAGATAAATTCATGTTAAAAGGTAAGGCAAGTATACAAGTTTTAAGTATATTGAGTTAAAAGCTTAAATGATCTTGACAAGAAAAATATAAGATAATTCACTAAGAATGTTGTTATCTATTTACATGTAAACTTACTAAGCTTTATGCTTACACCTATTCTTTATTTTTTTTTATAGTATTACAAGCCAACTCGGGGATCGAAAGGACGTCGGAGATCGTTACACACTATCAAAGGATTATATTGGTATTTTGTGACTTTAACGTTTTAAGTTATGGCATGTATAGAGACTTAGCCATTTTATGTGTGTGACCTTATGATATGGTTTATTATGGACTTGTAAATGTTTGGTAATAATTATCCATTAAAATGGTTAATTAAGAACATGCTTTGGAGGTTATGAAATGCCTAGTTGATAGTTATTTTAAAGAAATTATGTAATTATATGCAGGGGAATAGTTGGACAGCAGCAGTGACGTGATTTTGAAAAATCACCAAAAATAGTAGAAATTGAATTAGGTTGTGCATGAGATATATAATTAAAGCTTATTGAGTATATTTTCATATGAAAGAAACAAGGAAAGCAAAGGAATTCTGTAATTTGAGATATTTATATTTTTGTAAGACTGGTTCAAAATAAATTCAGGTTCCCCTGTTCTGACTTTGAAAAATCATAAAAAAATGGAGAAAAATAATTAGGGGTTTAACTTTATATGTTTAGAATCCTGAATGAGTCTATTTTCAAATGAAATAAATAAGAAGGTCATATGAATTCTGTACTAAGAGTAATTTGATTCGTAGTGAAGAGAGGTCAGAATAGTCAAATAGTAAAACAGGGGAAACTTTAAGAAAAATCTGGTATTGATTGGCCATACCAAAAATTATGGAAAAATTACAGTAAGAAGGTATATGAGTCTAGTTTCAAGGAAAATTTACGGATCTAGATTTAGAGTTTCATAGCTCAAGTTATAATTAATTTAGTGAACATGATGCAGACGGACAGTTTCAATTTTTATACCCAGAACTAGTAAGTTAAGTCTAGTAATACCTCGTGCTCGACTCCGGCAACGGTCTCGGGTAAGGGGTGTTACATTTATTGGTATCAGAGCCAGGTTTAGTCGGTTCTCGGAATATTTAGTATGAGTAAGAGTCTATCTATACATGCCATACTTATATTTTGATAGTGTGACGACTCTTGACGATTTAAATTTTTTTTAGTTATGGATCCTGAACGAGCTGGTGCAGATGATGTAGAGAGTAGTGCACCCACTCCCACTGAAGGGACGGTGCCACAAGATAGTCGTGAAAGGCCCGTTACAGTTAGTCAGGGAGGAGGGGCTCGAGAAGCCTTCTTCCAAGCTTTGAATGAATGGTTTGCTGAGTTCGTTCGTACGAACCCGGCCGTTAGACCTCCACCCCCTCATGATCCACAGACCAACCATGTAGCTTCCCCAGTCACAGATACAGTCAGAAGAGAGAAGCCACCCGTTGACAAGATCAGAAAACAAGGGGCTGAAGAGTTTCGGGCTACCAAAGATGACGATGCAGAAAAAGCTGAATTTTGGCTCGAAAATACTATTAGAGTTTTTGACGAGTTATCCTGCACACCGGAAGAGTGTATTAAATGTGTAGTGTCACTTCTTAGAGATTCAGCCTACCAGTGGTGGAAGACACTTGTATCAGTAGTACCGAAAGAAAGAGTTACTTGGGATTTCTTTCAGGAGGAGTTCCGTAAAAAGTATATCAGTCAGAGGTTTATTGACCAGAAAAGAAAAGAGTTTCTTGAGTTAAAACAAGGTAAGATGACTGTAACCGACTATGAACGTGAATTTGTTCGACTCAGCAATTATGCTCGAGAGTGTGTGTCTACAGAGGCTATCATGTGCAAAAGATTTGAAGATGGGCTCAATGATGATATCCGACTGTCAGTTGGTGTTCTAGAGATAAAAGAGTTTGTTGCTTTAGTTGAACGAGCCTGTAAGGAAGAAGAGTTATTAAAAAGAAAGGGTAAATCTGAAATTGAGATGCAAGACTCGAAGAAAAGACAGATGAGCAAGTCATTTCAGTCTACACCCAAGAGGCCTAGAGAGTTTTCTACGAGATCTAATTTTTCAGCTGGGTATTCTAGCCGGAACAGAGGTGGAAGATTTATGGATTCAAAAGCTCAAACCACTTCGATTGCGAATGTTGGCAGTATTCAACCTGATAGACCCGAGTGTCCTCAATGTGGTCGACGTCATCCAGGTCAATGTCGAGCAACTGAGATTGGTTGTTTCCGATGTGGTGCACCGAATCATTTTATTCGGGAGTGTCCCGAAATGGTTAAAAGGGAAGTAATACCGAGTGCAAGATCAGGTAATGCCCCCGTTAGAGGCAGATATCAGAGAAACCCTGGAGTAGGGGCAGGTAGAGCTGCATTTAGAGATACAGCAACGAGATCAGATGTTAAAGTACCTGCAAGGACTTATGCTCTCCGTAATCGTGAAGAGGCATCCTCCCCTGATGTAATTACGGGTACATTTTCTCTTCATGATGTTAATGTTATTGCTTTGATTGATCCGGGTTCAACCCATTCCTATGTTTGCATGAAATTAATGCCTAGTATGAACATGTCCATAGAGCTTACGAAATTTGTGATTAAAGTATCAAATCCATTTGGTCAGCATGTGTTAGTAAACAAAGTATGTAAAAAATGCCCTTTGATGATTAGAGGTTACTGTTTTCCGGCTGATCTCATGCTATTGCCATTTGATGAGTTTGATGTGATTCTTGGTATGGATTGGTTAACTGCACATGATGCGATAGTGAATTGTGGAAAGAAATTCATTGAGTTGAAATGTGAAAATGGTGAAATCCTTCGAGTTAATTCAAATGAGTCAGATAGTGCAATTACCATGATTTCAGTTATGTCTGCTCAGAAATGTTTGAGGAAAGGATGTGAAGCTTATCTTGCTTTTGTGTTGAATACTAAAGATCCAGAGTTGAAAATTGAATCAGTGCCTGTGGTAAATGAGTTTTCTGATGTGTTCCCGGAAGAACTACCAGGTTTGCCTCCTATCAGAGAAGTTGAGTTTGGTATTGAATTGATTCCAGGTACCACACCTATTTCTATTGCTCCTTATAGAATGGCTTCAATAGAATTAAAAGAATTGAAAGCTCAGCTACAGGAATTAACTGATAAAGGCTTTGTAAGACCTAGTTATTCACCATGGGGTGCACCAGTATTATTTGTAAAAAGAAGGACGGTTCAATGAGATTGTGCATAGACTATCGGCAGCTTAACAAGGTTACCATAAAGAATAAATATCCATTGCCTAGAATAGATGACTTGTTTGATCAATTGAAAGGAGCCACTGTGTTTTCTAAGATAGATTTGAGATCCGGATACTATCAGTTGCGAGTTAAAGAGTCAGATGTTCCAAAAACTGCTTTTCGAACTAGATATGGTCACTATGAGTTTCTTGTGATGCCATTTGGCTTAACTAATGCTCCTGCCATTTTCATGGATTTAATGAACCGAATTTTCAGACCTTACTTGGACAAGTTTGTAGTTGTGTTCATCGATGACATCTTGATTTATTCTCATGATGAGACTGAGCATGCAGAGCATTTGAGAACAGTTTTACAGATTTTGAGAGATAATCAGCTTTATGCCAAATTTAGCAAAAGTGAGTTCTGGTTACGGGAAGTTTGTTTTCTTGGACATGTTGTCTTAGGTGAAGGTATTAAAGTTGATCCGAATAAGATTTCAGCCATTGTTGATTGGAAACCTCCCAGGAATGTATCAGAGGTCAGAAGTTTTCTTGGTCTTGCCGGTTATTATAGACGATTTGTAGAGGGATTTTCCATGATAGCTACTCCGTTGACAAGATTGCTACAGAAAGATGTTAAGTTTGAATGGACTGAGAAGTGTCAGCAGAGTTTCGACAAGTTAAAGGTATTGTTGACTAAAGCTCCTGTCTTAGTACAACCAGAACCAGGTAAAGAGTTTGTGATTTACACTGATGCATCCTTAAATGGACTAGGCTGTGTACTTATGCAAGAAGGAAGGGTAATTGCTTATGCCTCTAGACAGTTAAAACCACATGAGAAAAATTATCCGACACATGATTTAGAGTTAGCTGCTATTGTATTTGCATTAAAAATTTGGAGACATCACTTGTATGGTGAGAAATGCCGAATATTCACTGATCATAAAAGTTTGAAATACTTGATGACTCAGAAAGATCTGAACTTAAGGCAAAGAAGATGGCTAGAGTTGATTAAAGATTATGAGCTAGTGATCGATTATCACCCGGGTAAGGCAAACATTGTTGCTGATGCTTTGAGCAGAAAATCGTTATTTGCATTGAGAGCTTTGCACACTAGTTTGGACTTATCAGATGATGGTTCTATTTTAGCTGAGTTGAGAGCTAAACCGACGTTTCTTAAAGAAATTTGTGAAGCTCAGAAGGATGACAGTGAGTTGCAAGCCAAAAGAGTTCAGTGCGAGTCAGGTGTAGAGTCCGATTTTCAGATCAGTTCTGACGGTTGTTTGATGTTCAGAGACAGAGTATGTGTACCAAAGGATGATGAGCTTATTCGGAATATCTTACAGGAAGCACATAGCAGTTCCTTGTCTATTCACCCAGGTAGTACAAAGATGTATAATGATTTGAAGAAAATGTATTGGTGGAGAGGAATGAAAAGAGATATTTCAGAATTTGTTTCTAGATGCTTGATCTGTCAACAGGTAAAAGCTGAACATCAGGTACCTTCAGGTTTATTGCAGCCTATATTAGTTCCCGAGTGGAAATGGGACCGAGTTACTATGGATTTTGTGACGGGATTGCCTTTGACACTGAGAAAGAAAGATGCAGTATGGGTTCTGATTGATAAGCTAACGAAGTCAGCTCATTTTATTCCAGTTCGTATGGATTATTCACTTGACAAGTTGGCTGAGTTGTATATTTCAGAGATAGTTAGACTACATGGAGTACCATTATCGATTATCTCAGATAGAGATTCGATATTTACTTCACGGTTTTGGAAGAAATTACAGGAAGCTTTAGGTACAAAGTTGAGTTTTAGTACAGCTTTCCATCCTCAGACCGATGGTCAATCAGAAAAAGTTATTCAGGTACTCGAAGATATGCTTAGATGTTGCGTATTGGAATTTCAAGGTAGTTGGGAGAAATATTTGCCGTTAATAGAGTTTGCCTACAATAATAGTTATTAATCGAGTCTGAAGATGGCACCTTATGAAGCTTTGTATGGACGTAAATGTCGCACACCTTTGTATTGGACAGAGCTTAAGGAAAATCAGATTTACGGGGTTGATCTAGTCAAAGAAACAGAAGAGAAAGTAAAAGTCATCAGAGATTGCTTGAAAGCAGCTTCAGATAGACAGAAATCCTATGCAGATTTGAAAAGAAAAGAAATTGAATTTCAAGTTGGTGACAGGGTATTCTTGAAAGTATCCCCTTGGAAGAAAGTTCTCAGATTTGGCAAGAAAGGCAAATTAGGTCCTCGTTTCATTGGGCCGTATGAGGTTATCGAAAGGATTGGACCAGTGGCATATCGGCTAGCTTTACCAGCAGAGTTAGAAAGAATTCATAATGTGTTTCATGTGTCAATGTTGCGACGCTATCGCTCTGATCCTTCACATGTGATTTCTCCGACAGAGATTGAGATTCAACCGGATATGACATATGATGAGGAACCGATTAAGATTTTGGCTCGAGAGGTTAAACAGTTAAGAAATAAAAGTATAGCCTTAGTGAAAGTGTTGTGGCAAAGACATGGAGTAGAAGAGGCTACGTGGGAACCAGAGGAAGCCATGAGAAAACAGTACCCAAACCTCTTTTCTGGTAAGATTTTCGGGGACGAAAATCCCTAAAGGGGGGAGAGTTGTAGCAGCCCGATTTTGAGCCTAGTCGGAATAGTGGTTTCGGGACCATAAATCCGATAAAAAAAATTAAATTAATATTTTTATATTTTTATGATCTACAACTTTATGAAATGGTTTCGTAAAAATTTCGTTCGAAAATTTTGGTGTTTGAGCACTCAATTTAGTCAAAAGGACTAAATTATAAAAAGTGCAAAACTTGAGTTCTAGAAGCTAGAGGTATCTAATTGCTATAAAAGTTTATTATGATTAATTATTATGATTTATTGAGTGATTAAATACATGTGTTAGAGTATTGATAAGAAATTTTATTAATTTCATGCTTAAATTGCCTATTAGGACTTGTTTGCAAAAGTTGCTAAATAGGGGTTCTAATTTATAGAGTACTTGATTAAAATGGGGGTTTGAAGTAGGAGTCCTTAAATGGTAATTAGACCATTATATTTTCATGGACAAAAATGGACATATATAGGAAGAAAGAACCAAAGTTTTTAATGAAGGGTAATTTAGTCATTTGGTAATAAAAATGAATTAAAAGGGAAAAAGATGGCAAAATATGCTCATCTTCTTCATTAGGCCGAATTTTCAAGTGTTCACCATAGCTAGGGTTTGTTTCAAGCTTCCAAGCTCCATAGTAAGTGATTCCAAGCCCCGTTTTTAATGTTCTTTACATTTTTGAAGCCCCGGTAGCTCGATTTAGCTTATTCTATTAATAATTTATTCTAGGGTTCATATTTAGAAAAATACCCATAGGTGAAATGTGTTTATTTTGATGTTTTATGATAGAATATGAAGTCTAAAATTATGTTAAACAACTTTTGCTTAGTGATTTTAAGTGAAAACGAGTAAAACGGCTTAATCGGTAAAAATACCTAATGTTCATAAGTACAAGTTAGAGTGAGAATTTGATGTTTCCATAGAAGGGAAAAATGATCAGCATGCCATAAAACATAAGAATAAGGGATAAAGTTTAATTTCCGAGCTTTGGGGCAAATGTGTAAATATGTAAAAGTTTAGGGGCAAAATTGTAATTTTGCCAAAGTTAAGAGTTAAGGACTGTTTTGATGAATATGAGTATTAAATAAGCTAAATTTTCTATTATAGATCAAGAAGAACGAAATCCAGAGTTAGATCGAGGAAAGAAAAAGATAGAGGATTAAATCAATATAGTTGATCGTATTTCGTTTCGAGGTAAGTTTGCAGTAAACAAATGCAATATTCTATTATTTTACATTTAATATTGTTAAATTCCAGCATTTACAAATTTATTCTGTAAATTTATTATTTAAAGACTCAAGTATGAATTGATGGAAAAACTATCTCAGAAAGTTCCGGTTGAACCTTAGGAATGTGTAGGATACAAATGTCATGACATTAGGGTTTAAGGAAATCATGTAAGACCATGTCAAGACATGGCATTGATATGTTACTATAAGACAAAGGTCTCATGTAAGACCATGCCAATGCATGGCATTGGTGAGTTCATAAGGCAAGGATACCACGTAAGACCATGTCAAGACATGGCAATGGTTAAGTTTCATAAGGAAAGGTACCCGCGTATCCTTAGTATTCCAAGTGGTTCAACGGGAAAATTCAAGGAGTATTCTAAAGTAAAGGTAAGGTAAGTTCAAGCTAAAAAGGTAAGGTAAGATAAATTCATGTTAAAAGGTAAGGCAAGTATACAAGTTTTAAGTATATTGAGTTAAAAGCTTAAATGATCTTGACAAGAAAAATATAAGATAATTCACTAAGAATGTTGTTATCTATTTACATGTAAACTTACAAGCTTTATGCTTACACCTATTCTTTATTTTTTTTATAGTATTACAAGCCAACTCGGGGATCGAAAGGACGTCGGAGATCGTTACACACTATCAAAGGATTATATTGGTATTTTGTGACTTTAACGTTTTAAGTTATGGCATGTATAGAGACTTAGCCATTTTATGTGTGTGACCTTATGATATGGTTTATTATGGACTTGTAAATGTTTGGTAATAATTAGCCATTAAAATGGTTAATTAAGAACATGCTTTGGAGGTTATGAAATGCCTAGTTGATAGTTATTTTAAAGAAATTATGTAATTATATGCAGGGGAATAGTTGGACAGCAGCAGTGACGTGATTTTGAAAAATCACCAAAAATAGTAGAAATTGAATTAGGTTGTGCATGAGATATATAATTAAAGCTTATTAAGTCTATTTTCATATGAAAGAAACAAGGAAAGCAAAGGAATTCTGTAATTTGAGATATTTATATTTTTGTAAGACTGGTTCAAAATAAATTCAGGTTCCCCTGTTCTGACTTTGAAAAATCATAAAAAAATGGAGAAAAATAATTAGGGGTTTAACTTTATATTTTTAGAATCCTGAATGAGTTTATTTTCAAATGAAATAAATAAGAAGGTCATATGAATTCTGTACTAAGAGTAATTTGATTCGTAGTGAAGAGAGGTCAGAATAGTCAAATAGTAAAACAGGGGAAACTTTAAGAAAAATCTGGTATTGATTGGCCATACCAAAAATTATGGAAAAATTACAGTAAGAAGGTATATGAGTCTAGTTTCAAGGAAAATTTACGGATCTAGATTTAGAGTTTCATAGCTCAAGTTATAATTAATTTAGTGAACATGATGCAGACGGACAGTTTCAATTTTTATACCCAGAACTAGTAAGTTAAGTCTAGTAATACCTCGTGCTCGACTCCGGCAACGGTCTCGGGTAAGGGGTGTTACACAAAACATGTTCATAAAGATCAAATCTTTCATTTAACACCATCAATCACCATAAAACTCAACATATCATCAATGGCACATTTCATGAACAACATCAATTCATCAAATTGAGACATGGGCTTGATAGTATACTTAATAACAATCTCAAAAATATAAAAATTATCAAAATTCAAAACCAAAACATACCTTAATTATGCTTAATGAATGCCAAAACCTAGCTCAAAGTTTCTTCTTCTTCTTTCTTCTAATTTTCGTTCAAAGAAGAGAAAATAAAATATGAACACTCATCTTTTGTTTCTTTTATCTAATATCATTTATTCATCTTACTAAAATGCCCCTCCATTAAACATATAGGACAAACTCATACTATGGTTATTATGTCATTCCATCATCCACTAACTTTCTTTTATTATAAAATAATTATAACTTAATGAATAAGGAATAAGATATTTATAACATATAATATAAATTAATAATCATATATAAAAAAAATACATGTACCACATTTATTACCATCCACTATCATGGAATTGGCTTATTTGCCACATAAGTCCTCACATTTATAAAACCACAACACATAGGTGCTTTAGCCAATAGCAAGAAACTTTCACATTTCATGCAATTTAATCATTTAGGTCAAATTAATCACACAGACAATCAAATTAACATACGAAAGTTTAACACATGCTAAACCACACATCAACAGTACAGAATATAATATTAAAATATTATACGGACTCAGATTTGTGGTCCCGAAACCACTGTTCCGACTAGGGTATAAACCGGACTGTTACAAGCTATCAAGCATCAGTGAGCATGATCGAGTGGATGAAAAGGGGTATAGGAGTTTGGTTGGTTGTCTACTCTATTTGACAACAATAAGACCAGACATCATGTATGCAGTTAGCCTTCTCTCGAGGTTCATGCATTGCTGCAATGTTGCACATTTTAAAGTTGCTAAAAGGGTCCTAAGATATGTCAAAGGAACCTTGAATTTTGGTGTTATGTTTGGAAGAGCAGAGGAGCTGAAGCTTGTTGGTTATTCAAACAGTGATTGGGCAGGTTCAGTTGATGGCATGAGAAGCACATCTGGTTATTTCTTCACTTTAGGCTCAAGTGTTTTCAGCTGGAGTTCAAAGAAGCAATAGACTGTTGCACAAACCAAAGCTGAAGCAGAATACATCTCAGCTGCAGCATCTGTTAATCAAGCCATTTGGCTTAGAAAGCTTTTATGTGATTTGAATGAAGAACAAAGTCAACCTACTGAAATCAAGGTTGATAATCAATCAGCTGTTGCTATTGCTAAAAATCCAGTCTTCTATGGTAAGACTAAGCATTTTAAAATCAAATTCCATTTTGTGCGAGAAGCTGAGCAATCAAAGGAAGTCAGCCTTGTTCATTGTAGCTCTAAAACTCAATTGGTTGATATTCTGACCAAGCCATTAGGAGTTGCCAGGTTTGAAACCATGAAAAGAAAGATTGGTGTTTGTTGCATACAGTCCAAGGAGGAGTGTTAAGATTTGGCCTGCATTGCAACAAAAGACCCGCAGCAAACCAAGCTCAACTCAAGCTGCAACACTGTTTTGTAATGAAGAAATGAAGCTGGTCCGAATGCGGCAGCATATTTTGAGTGTTTTGTTCCTATGTAACTTAGTCTAATTCTTTTGTAATGTGATAGCTAAGTTAGTAGGATATAATGATTGATTTGTATTGATGTAATGTCTAGTATACCAGCTATCTTTTATGTATAATTTAAGTCAAGTTGTAGTCATGTAGTAAGTGGGAGCAGTTAGCCTTTTGTAACCGTCAAAATTTGCTTTTGTAATTGATATATTATCAAAGTTTGAATGAAAACTTTAGCTGATGAGATTCATTCAACTTTCATCTTTGCAAAGTTTCTTGTTCTGTTTTATTTTTCTTTTGTTTTCTTTGATACACAACTCCAACAATTAGCTAATGCAGGTGTCACCCGATCCTCTAGTCTGTTGACTATGCTTGCCTAACGTGTTCTTGTGTGGTGTCTTAACGTATGCTAGGCTTGGATGTTGAGTTATATTAATGTTTTTCTTTTCTTCCATAGTTGGTCGTTTCATGGGGATGAACTATCCTCGATTTGAGTTGTATTACAGGATGGTTGATTAATATCAAAACATAATTAAAAAAAAAAAAGTTCATCAACTGGTGGAAATAAGGTTCATTTTCTATTAGCAGTTTTGATCCATGAGCATCAAGATTGCGTTGTTAGTTTGAAAAGAAAAAAGAGGTTCCAAGCTAACTGCTAAGTAAGCTATCAACAATGGTAAACATTGGCAAACGATGGGGACAAATGTGATGAAAAAAGAAACCGAAAATGAAGTTCGTACTTAAAAAGATTTTGATATATTCCATGGGGGTGCAAATTACAAAAGCCTAATTAATACTAATTTGACAAAGGGCATAGAAATTGAGGATAGCTTCTACCAATAAATTTCTGGAATTGTTCATCAACTCAGGACTCAACCTAAGCATGAGGGTACAAAACTCCATCTCATTCAAAGCGCCATCCCCATCCAAATCACCTTCTCTCAACATGCAAACCACTTCCTCATCGCTCATCTCTTTCAAACCAAGCAATGTCGAGTTCCTTTTCAAGCTCTCGAAAGTGATCACTCCCTTGTCTCCATCCACAAGCAACTGAAACCCATTGCGCAGCTCCTTCATAAAACCTTCAGCACCCAATTTCTCAACCATGGCGGGGAAAAAATCCTCGAACACCACCACATTTCGAGATCCCATTCTTTTTGTTTTGCGTTAAACGTCAAAAAGGAAGCTGGTATTGGTTTTAATTAGTATGATTTTGCAAGTAGTGCAGGTTGGAGGGGTATTTATATGTGATGGAAAGAGAATAAAGCCAAGGGGAGGAAAGAGATGAAATCTTCGTGGAAAGAGTACCGTAAAGAGAACAAATTAAAGGCAAAGACAAAAGACATGAAGATGTTTGAGAAGGTTGTCAGTCATTGCTGGCCTGGCAGTTGCTGATGTCTTCTGTCTTTCTTTTTTTTGTGTCTATGAAACTTGTCCTCCTTCCTCGAAGTTGCATGTGAGAAGGTTGTGTAGAAATGATCTTACAAGTAATTTTATGAAAGAGAATTGACTTGCTATAAATGCCAATTTACTTTTAGTACCATCTTTGCCTAACCTCTGGCAGATCAATATACATATCCATTTCACAGTTATTTAAATTAATACGAATTCACTACAATCTTTTAAATTATAAACTTCTTTTCGTTTAATTTATTAATACCATATTTTCCATACAAAAATAAATTAATGGCAAAATTGTGAAGGAGTATGATATGAATATTACCATTAATTTATCATACCTGCTTTCTAGTTTGTCTAATCGATTTTGTTGAAATTGAACCCCTGTTTTTTATGTTTAAACTCTAAAATCTCTTTACTTGTTAGAGAATTGCCAATTTAGTCTGGCACAATTTGATTGATTTACGGGTCTTTACTTGTAATCATTGCTAATGTTAAATTCATAGCTTTCGTATTCATCAAAGTTAATACGTCTATCAAAATCTTGTATTGGACAAGTGTGGGTCCGCGTCCTTTTCTTTTAAGCGGCCCGTCTTTTTCCTGGCCGAAGATTGATACCTTTCATGGAACATACCCCCTTTGTCACCTTCGTGATTTGCCTCTCCAAAGCCTAGCCATACTATGAAATTCGGTTCAGAGGTTTAGGACATCTTATCTTATAATTATACCTGGCATTTTATCTCATTGTTTGTAAAATATTGTATTGAATTCTGACAAGCAGCGTATTGGTTGGGTAGTACAATTTGGGCCCATTCTGTAACAGTCATAGCTTACATGATTGACGATTAGGCGTACTTGGGCATATATTTTGGGCTATCGAGTTGGATTATGTTTTAAACATTGCCTTCCGTCATTGCTTTTATTGGGCTTCAGAATAAGATTACAAAGACTACTGTTTGGTTTTCCTTTTTTACAAATTATAAATTGGAATTTGTTTCTTACAGTAATCTCAGCTTGTGTCTTGCAGCGGGGCAAACTTTTGAGGTTTGTTTATGTGCTGCCACTGTTTTTTTCTTTATTTTGTAAGATGATGAAATATCTTTGTAATTACGGTTCCTTTGCAGTATTGGCGTGGCTATTCCAGTTGGAAAGAAACAGAGCAGTACCAATATCAATGGAATTGAAATTTCTCTCTTGAATTCGGACTGACTGTAAGGAGCGACCGATAAGGTAAGGCTTTGATGTTTGAATTTTTAAGTCGAGCCGAGACCAGGGCCAGCATGACATACGGACAAAGATACCCTTAGCTTTTTCTCAGTTTTAAAAAAGCCAAAGATGCCACAAATTTCAAACTTTGAGTAAACAAATTTACCTAGTTCTCTGATCCTCCTTTTGGTTTCTCTAGATGCAGCGACAAAAACTGTCATCGATCATGGGTTGTTACTAGGCTAAGAATTTCTTTTTCCCTGTAGGCCCTATGTAAAAGCTAATATTGATGGTTTTTAGTCCGAAATGAGTCATGTAAGAAGCTTCCAAATCATTTTTATATTTAATCTTAGCTGTGGAGCAAATGGAAGACCAGGTAGGCCCTGATTTCCAACTACTCCAACTACAATTTCTTTTGAAGGGTCAATTATGAATCACCCATCTCATGTCTTCAAGTTCTCTTTTAGAAACAGATGAACTGATCTAAGAACGTGAACAAATTTCTAAACACCAAATCTTCCTGTTTTCCACTTTGGCTTATGATTTTTTTTTTTACTTTCTAGAAATTGCAATGTGTACAGTTGAAGCCCCCAACAGTATTGAAAATTCAACGGGGGCATTTGGAAAGGCAAGTCCAGAGATGATTAGTCCCCATTTTTTTCTGTTATTTTTTATAAAATCTTCTAATATAGTGGATGAAGACGCACTACCAACCAACGAAAAAAATTATATATTCAACAACCAGATCCAATCATTAACTTTGATGTGTGGATCTTTTCTAACACACGTTACAAGGTATTTTTTTCTAAGCCAAATTTATTTAATTAAAAGAAAATCTTTATTACATAAAACACGTAAAAGGTTGTGATGTCAGGTTTCTTGGATCATTGAAGTTATGGATGCAACAGCTTTGTCTTAAAGTATGAGACACTAACCGTATTACATCACAAAAAAGTTTTAGCAGAATTGCTACATAATCTTTTTTTACATGGGGCACTCTCATCATCATCATTGAATGCTCCCACATTCTGAATCATTGACTTACATGCAACATCACTGATAAATTATGAAATATATCTAATATATTAATGATTATATGTAAAAATACCTACCAGAGTAACTTTTTGCTGGTGTCTATAGTAGTTCCCTAGGTTTTTTTCTACTTCGAATTGAGACAAAGACTGTGTCAAGGGCAGAAAGGCTTTTGGCTTAACAGCACTGAAAAAAGATCATCCTTCGAAAGCTACACCATTCGAGCCAAAAGATGATAAATGATACTACAAATTTCTTGTCTTAATATACTGTAAACATGGCTCATCACTCATCGTCCCTCTGCAGAGCAATTCGATACACAACACTTATTAACAAATTGGTCACGAAATAAAGGTAGAAAGTTGAAATATAATGGAATAATCTTTCTTTTTGTTACTAATTTTATGCAAATGCACTGTTAGTATATATTTGCTTGAGATTAAACTCGAGATTGAAATTTTGAACAATATTTTTATGATCACTTCCCTTATAATTCAGTCCTTGATGTATTTTTTAACTATGAATTATGGTGGGGGCTGCTTATCCACCCACTCCGCACTAAAATAAGCCGTCTGCATTCGACTAGTCAATTAAATGCCTAGACTCTCCAACTTACCGTTTCACACGAAAGGGAAAAGGCGCTAAATACGTAAACCCGAATTTAATGTAGAGAAATGGAAGATCCACAAATTCATGGGGAAATTGAAAGGCAACCTCTTGTTTTTTCTATCTCTAGTATTTTTGTTCTTAGAAAGTTCGATTGCCGTTGATACCATAACTCCAGCACACTCCATCAACGACAGCCAGACAATAGTGTCCGCGGGTCATAAATTTGAACTTGGTTTCTTCAATACTGGGGATTCCAATTATCGATATCTAGGAATATGGTACAAGAACATTCCGGTTCGGACTGTTGTTTGGGTCGCAAACAGAGAGTTCCCGCTTGTAAATAATTCTGGTTTATTAAAACTTGGCGATGATGGAACTCTGTCCATTTTCAATGAATTAAGGAGCATTATCTGGTCTTCGAATTCATCGCTGACGGCTAAAAATCCGATTGCGGAGTTGTTAGATACTGGGAATCTCGTTGTGAAGGATGCAGGGGATGACAACGATGAGAGGTACATATGGCAAAGCTTCGACTATCCATCAGACACGTTGTTACCGGGAATGAAACTTGGTTGGAACAAGAAAACCGGTCTCAATAGAAATCTTACTTCATGGAAAAGTTCGGAGGATCCTTCTCCTGGAGAATATACTTATAGCGTGGATCCTCGTGGACTTCCTCAACTCGTCCTTCGCAAGGGTTCCGACGAGCAGTTCCGGAGTGGACCGTGGTATGGAACACAGTTTAGTGGTGTGCCAGTTTTGAAGGTAAACCCAGTTTTTACTCCAATATTTGTCTCCAACGCCGATGAAGTCTATTATTCATATAACATAACAGCCAACATCCCATCGAGGTTCGTGTTGAGTCAATCTGGATCGGTTCAACACCTTTCCTGGAATGATCGCCACTCTAACTGGTACCTCATATTCACTGTCCAAGAAGATAGATGTGATAACTACGACTTGTGTGGTAGTTACGGTATTTGCAACATTAACAGGACTCCCAACTGTGATTGCTTGAAGGGCTTTGAGCCCAAATCGTCCAAAGACTGGGATGTCCTTGACTGGTCTGGTGGATGTGTACGAAAAGATCCACATATATGCCATGAAGGAGAAGGGTTTGTGAAATTCACAGGGCTGAAACTGCCGGATGCATCGCAGTTTAGGGTGAATGTAAGTATGACAATCGGAGATTGCGAGGCGGAGTGCCTGAAGAATTGTTCTTGCGTTGCTTATGCTAAATTAGACGTTAGAGGCACAGGGAATGGCTGTGTAACCTGGTATGAAGACCTAATTGATATTAGACAAGTTCCTCAAAATGGACAAGATCTTTACATAAGAATGGCAGCTTCTGCACTTGGTGAGATTTCCATTTCTTTATATAAATCCTAATAGTACTCTTTTTCAACAAACAATGGCACTTGTGACTCTTGTCGTTGTCTTGATTTAGCTTTGTCTGAAGCAGGGCATGTCTTGCCACATTGATGTTCTTTTACTTTCTTTGGTTGAATTACCATCTAACAATTTTCATTCTTGGTCTTTGAAAGAAATGTTCCCTGAAACTAAACATTATTTCATTTTTGATCGTTAGAAAAAAAGGCTGATACAAGCAACAATAGGAAGAATGTGACTATTGCAACAACTATATCAGTGGCTTCAGCAATGATAATCTTGGTTTTGATTGGTTGGTTTGTAAGTTGGAAGCAAAAGATGATTAGAAGTAAGCTTTGCATGAATCCTGGTACTACCACAGTTTTGCTTTCTTAATTCATCTTTCTTAACTTATCAATGTTCCTATTGACAGCTCAACAGCCAGAAAACCAAGTGACCATTAGCAAAGATGAAACTGAGGAGGATCTTGAACTCCCCTTATTTGAATTTGCCACCATTCAAGCTGCTACTAATAACTTTTCGCCCGCAAACAAGATTGGAGAAGGTGGATATGGACCAGTATTCAAGGTATAAATCTATTTTCAGATTGTTCGTTCTTTTTTTTCCATTATAGTTACTAAATGATCTTTGAAATAATCTATTAGGGTGAGATACCGTCCGGACAAGAAGTGGCAGTGAAGAGACTTGCAGAGAATTCTGGACAAGGCCTTCAAGAGTTCAAAAATGAGGTCCTTTTGATCTCCAATCTTCAACATAGAAATCTGGTGAAGTTACTAGGCTGTTGCATTGAAAGGGAAGAGAGAATGTTAGTCTATGAGTACATGCCAAATAGAAGCTTAGATTCCTTAATCTTTGGTATCGAAATCTCAACTTCCTATTCATTGTTCTTATACTTAATCATTTACAAACTTATCGAATTTTAAAATTACGATTGTCACAATATATATGATGTACAATGGCTGCAGATGAATCAAGGCGGTCTTCACTTGACTGGAGAAGGAGATATGACATCATTGTTGGGATAGCTCGTGGGCTTCTTTATCTTCATAGAGACTCAAGACTGAGGATCATTCATAGGGACCTAAAGGCCAGCAATGTCCTGTTGGACAATGAGATGAATCCCAAAATTTCAGACTTTGGAATGGCGAGAACGTTCTGCGGGGATCAAACCGAAGCAAATACAAAGAGGATAGTTGGAACCTAGTAAGTACTAGGGTGTGTAGCTGCATAGTGTAATTAAGAGTTTGAATATTGTAGCTGAAAATGATATGTTGTCTGTGGTGATGAACACAGTGGTTATATGCCTCCAGAGTATGCAATAGATGGACACTTTTCTTTGAAATCCGACGTCTTCAGCTTTGGAGTCATATTGTTGGAGATGGTGAGTGGAAAGAAGAACCGGGGGTTTTTTCATTCCACCCACAAACTCAACCTTCTGGGGCATGTAAGTATAATACACAGTGAATGAAATCAATTGGTATATATAGGTTCAAATATGTGTAGAACTGATCTGACCCAGAAATGAATGTTTAGGCCTGGAAGCTGTGGAATATAGGGAAGGCCCTGGAATTAATGGATGAATTGATGGAACAAGATTTTGCAGAAGAAGAAGCACTAAGATGCATACAGGTGGGACTCCTTTGTGTCCAGCAGAGGCCAGAAGACAGGCCAGTGATGCAAACGGTAGTGTTGATGTTGGATAGCGAGAGTATGTCATTGCCTCAACCTGGAAGACCTGGGTTTTATGCAGAAAGGTGTCTTTCAGAGACAGATTCATCGTCTCTTGGGAATCTAATTTCCAATGAGATGACTGTTACCTTATTAGAGGGTCGTTAGCAATAGACCCACTCACATTTTAACTTTGTACCATCAAATCAATGGCAAAACCTTATCAATATATTGAATTCTCATGTAACAAGCGGATGTATCCGATACTATTGGAAGAAACCTCAGCCTTAAGGACAGGGGCGTAGCTAGCGCTGGCAGGTGTCCGGTCTCTAAAATAGAAAATTATTTATTTAGGTATTTTAAAATTATTAAAGTGACTCCTTAAAAATAATAAAATTTTGATTTAATCCTTTAAATATTATAAAGATATATACTATTAAAAATTACAAGTTAATTGTAATCTTTAAACAAATTTTCTGACTTCGTCCTTATCACTAAGCTATAAAAAAACTCAGAAATTTCAATTTTGAAATAAAAATAAATAAAATTAATTCTAAAAATAAAATTAATTAAAAATAAATATATAAATGATCAAAACAAAAAATTATTAAAATTTGGTGATTAAAATAAATTTACAGTAATATTAAATTAAATCTTTTATTTTCAATATTCAAAATAAAAACTTACAATTTCGTAAATTTTTTTTATTACGAATGGTTTACCCCAAAGTAAATCCAAATCTTATTACCCCAAAAGTAGCTTCCCAATTAAAATCCAATTCAACTTTTACTTTTGCTTTAAACGTCGAAGCCTTACTTTTGCTAAAAAAAATTTAAAAGAGTATTCAAGTGTGTTATGTATATAATCACTTTAAAAAAATCAAATTAAATTTTATTTTTTATTTAATGGAACATGCTCATTAAATTTACATTAGCATTAAATGTAAATTAATTTAAAATTTAAAAATATTTTTATTTTAATTTTAAAATCAAGGGTTTTCATATATAAAAATCATATATTAAGAACTTATTTAACTGCAAAAATAGTGTAAGGCTTATTTAAGGGAAATGTAGTTTAAGGGTTTTTTTAATATAGGTTTTATTCACAATTTATCTTATGAGCTATACTCCTTTTTCTACTCTGATATTTAAAAATTTTTTCGTTTCATTTTGATACTTGAACTTTGTTTTGTTACTCGTTTTAATACCTACAAACTAACATTGTTAAAAAAATAAAAAAACCTGGCCAATCAAAATGCCACACGTCATCGATGACATGTTAGGTTGAATAGGGTCATGGCATGTTGACTAAATTGACCGGTGTTTATTGATTAAAAATCATTTAAAATTGTTTTAAAAAATATAAAAGTGTAAAAATTATAAAAATATATATATAAATTTCTTTAAGGTTCCGTTTGTTTCACCGAAAATAATTT
The DNA here is from genome assembly GCA_005393395.2 of Gossypium australe. Lineage (NCBI taxonomy): Eukaryota > Viridiplantae > Streptophyta > Magnoliopsida > Malvales > Malvaceae > Gossypium > Gossypium australe. The sequence goes on from CM016626.1 coordinate 23,958,921, forward strand.
CCAGAAAATGATTTCTGGAAAATGATTTATTTTTTTTGGAAAAGCTAATATTTTTTGGTGTTTGGATGAATCTGTGTAAAATATTTTCTTATTTTTTCATTGTTTAATTGAATTTATTTTTATCTATAATTTTATATTTTACATTATTTTTGCATATATTAAAAATATTATGTTAAATTGTAACACCCCCTAACCCCGAACCGTCGCCGAAACAGGGTTACGAGGCATTACCGGACATATCGGACAACTTACGAATAATTCACAAATAAAATAATATTCATAGTTTAATGTAATAACTAAGTCCCTATAATAAACTCTCGAAGTTTAAAGTATGTATTAAAAGAGAAACGAGACTCGTTTAGGTATTCCAATTTTTTTTTTTTTATAAATTTCGACAGCATTTCTGCTTATTTTCATATAAAACCCCTGCAATTAAAACTGTATTCATTTCAAACATAACCAATTCAACCAATTCATTTCACATATTCATTTTCTATTCTAAATACCTTCTAATCAAACTCAATCAATATAATATCAATTTAAATTTATCAATGTACTAATTAAATTAAAAATAGATAAACTTCTTTCATTATAATTCTTAGACTTGTAATACTAACATTTTTAACTATTTATATTCAAAACATAATAACCTTTATACACATCCTATGTACATGCCACATTACCAAAAGAAAATATACATCACCAAAAGTTTACTGAAGTCGGGTCTGGCTTTGGATGCTGGTTCAGTATTTGATTTCTACAACCTGCGCACGGAAACAACCGTACGCTGAGTATGCATATACTCAGTGGTATCACTATAATTCAATTTATAATTAAATACATTAAATCACACACATACTTTTACATTATAATTATCATCACTTAATGAACAATTCAATCTTTTTATGTTATCATTTAATTATATATACATACCATTCTTATTTCTTTATTTCAATTTTCACCCTTTCATCTATGCTATGTCATTCAAATTTAGTTTTATCAACAAATTTATTTCTTTTGTCCCTATTAACTTGACTCAGACTTGGACGGATACACGGATTCCAACCAACACACCAATACGTCACATTGTGCCTTAACGGTACACAATACCTAAACAGTAATCAGTAACGATAGTAGTAACGATAACAGTAATAGTATTCAACATACAAAGTGCTGAATCTGTAACAGTAACGGTAACAGTATACGACACACATTTAACTATCTAATTTTTATCATATTTTCATAATTTTGAATTTATTTCAATTTAATCCCTAAAACTCAAAACTTATAGCTTAGTTTACAATTCAATCCTTTATTCAATTACAATCAGAATTTCTATCAAATAAACCCCCAATTCCATCATTTATTCAACATAAACCCTACTCAAAAATCTATTAACTTTCAAAATTTCAACTTAAATCCAAGAGTATTTCACTCTAGGATTCCAAAAACATCAAATTTATAAAAAAATGACTTGATTAAACTTACCAATTAAACTTCAAGCTTTAAAACCTTAGTTTTTTCTTTTCTATTTCTTTTCTTCCTTCCTTTCTCTCTTTTTCGTTTCAATTTTGCTATTCTGTTTCTTCATTTCCTTTCTTTACTTTACTATATATATATATATAATAGTATAATATATAACGTAATAAATATTATAATAAATATAGTTTATTTCAGAAAAGTCTGCCATTTTGGCACGTTTCTCTCTGCCGTTTCTTGGCACGATTTTTTAGGATCTTCGTTTTATTCCCTTTCTCTTTACTATTGACTACAGTTTTCTTGATAGTGATTTGTTTCTGGATTGGGGTGGTATAAGGGTTTGTTTTTGTTGGTAGTTATGGAGAATGGTTTTGCAGATCTGAATTTAGATGATGGGGAAGACGAGGCTCTCTTTCTGGCGGAAGAATTTGAAGAACAACTGTCTGCGTATAAGTTCTGTTTGGTGGGTTGTAATCTCACAGCAAGCGTGGTCCACTTTCCAGCGATGAGAAATACCTTGGCAAACATTTGGCATCCACTGGAAGGGGTGCAAATATCAGATCTGGGGGAAAGACGCTTTCTATTCAAATTTTTCAACGAGGTAGATATTTCACGGGTTATCACTGGTGCTCCTTGGACTTTTAATAATCATCTTCTGATTTTCCACCGGGTTTAAGAAAATGAAGACCCGATGCCTATTCCTTTGGTGTATACAGATTGGTGGGTTCAGATTCATGGTTTGCCCCCAGGTTTTTTTAGAGACTCAATGGCAGTCCAGTTTGGAAATTTTATTAGAAAATTGTCAGAACATGACACAAAACAAATTCTTAATGGGTATAGAAATTTTATGCGTATCCGTGTGCGGATTGATGTGCGCAACCCTTTGAAGCGTAGGAAAAAAGTTATGATTACTGAGTCAAAATTCTCGTATGCAAATTTTAAGTATGAGAAATTAACTTTGTTTTGTTTCTTATGTGGCTGTCTGGGCCATGGGGAGAGTTTTTGCCCGATAAGATTACGTATTGGTGCACAAGAGGTTGAGTTTAGGTGGGATCTGACATTGAGGGCTCCGTTGAGAAGGGCTTACACGAGTAATAGCATCTGGCTGAGGGATGAGGAAGACAATGATTGTTTTGGACAGGTTTGAATTGGATAGCAATTTGGCCATAATTCAAGCCAAAATCAAAGACGTGATTTGAGGGGAAGTTTCAATAAAATTCTAGGGATAAATTTGGAAGGTTCCAAATCCAGCGCTGGGGAGCATGAAGACCATGGTTATGGAGGGTTTTACTTTATAAGAGGGAGAGTGCGGAACATGGGAAAGTTCAACTGGCAGGAAATCCTCAAAATGACGAAGATTTACAGAATGGTATGGGGAGGAAGGGGTTTTTGAATGGGATGGAGTTGTCAAACATAGAGTGTGATTTAGAAGATGTGCCAATAAGTAATAGGGAAGGTAATAAAAGAGAACGATCTAATTCTTTACTCTTTAATGTTTCTAACAGACAGGATTCATTAGAGGGCCGTTATGGGCTTCTCGCTCATAATCAACAAGTATCGGCGGCTGCCATAGAGCATGCTGACCTGACGCTATGAAGATATGTTGTTGGAATGTTCGTGGATTGGGGAGTTCACGAGCAGTCAGAAGACTTCAGCATATGCTGAAAATTTATCATCCCCAAGTTGTCTTCGTCACGGAGCCAAAGCTGAATGTTGGTAGGACGGAAAAAGTTAGGAGACAGTGTGGTTTCTTCAATAGTATTGATGTACCGGCTGAAGGTTCTCGAGGAGGATTAAGCTTAGGATGGAAGGGGGGACAGTTAGTTAATTTGAAGAGTTTCTCAACGAATCACATTGATGTGGAAATTCAAGAAGAGGATGGCAAACCTTGTTGGAGGTTTACGGGGTTCTATGGGGCTCCTGATGTTAGAAATAAAGCAGGGACGTGGGATTTACTTCGACGATTGGGGAGGAATAATTCGCTACCTTGGTTGGTTGGGGGGATTTTAATGATATTCTCTTTGCACACGAAAAGAAAGGTGGCCTCCCAAAGGAAGAGGCTAGAATGGAGGCATTTCATAAAACATTGGAAGATTGTTTTTTGGAAGACATTGGATTTTCAAGTCCTTGGTTCACTTGGGAAAGAGGAAGCATTTTGGAACGGAACATCAGAGAGAGAATTGATAGAGGAGTGGCGACGGATAGTAGGATACAAACATTCCCAAATTTTTCTCTGAGGCATCTTTCGCATTCTTTCTCTGATCATTGCCCCTTGCTTATTGATATAGAGTTGAATGGAAGGAGGAACAGTTTTCGTTTTGAATCTTGGTGGGTTCTTGAGGAGTCGTGTGAAGATGAAATAAGGAAACTCTGGGAAGAAAGCTCGGGTCCCTACCTTAATCACATGAAAATTCTTGCAAATGGATTAAAAGTTTGGGCAAAGAGAATTCAGTCCAAACGCAAAGGCGAGGTGAAGAGATTGAACAGAAGGTTAGAAGAATTGAATGGTGTGGAGAGATCGGAGGAGACTTTGATGAAAATCATGGAGGTGAAACTTCATTTAAATATGGAAGTGGATAAGGAAGAGAGATATTAGGAACAACGTGCAAGGTCTAACTGGCTACAGTTGGGAGATAAGAACACTTCGTTCTTTCATAAGTGTGCATCGCAGAGACAACATATTAATCGAATTACGGGGTTACAGGGAGCTGATGGATCTCTTACGATAAATGAAAGGGAGATTGAAGAGGTTGCTCGGATGTATTTTTCTGATTTATTTTATTTTAGAGGAGTCGGAGACGTGACACACATTTTATCAGGGATAAAACCATGCATCTCAGATAGCATGAACTTAAGTCTGACTGCTCACTACACAGGGGCTGAAATAGTTGAAGCACTGAAAGGAATGGGGCCTACAAAAGCTTTGGGATTTAATGGTTTACCGGTAATCTTTTATAAAAAATTTTGGCATGTTGTGGGAAAGGACACTTGTGATTTCTGCCTGGAGGTGTTGAATCATAGACGCTCGCTTGAGAAAATAAACAAAACTTTGTTGGTACTGATTTCGAAAACTACGAATCCTATTAATCTTAATAATTTTCGTCCTATTAGCTTGTGTACAGTGATTTATAAGATTATTGCAAAGGTAGTTGCCAACAGATTACAAAAGGTACTGAATGATTGCATTGATGACTCTCAGAGTGCGTTTGTTTCAGGGAGACTCATTACTGATAATGTGTTACTGGCATATGAAGTTCTGCATTCGTTTAAGAATAAAAGATCGGGGCGGAAAGGTTTTATAGCTTTAAAATTAGACATGAGTAAAGCCTATGATAGAATAGAGTGGTCTTTTATCAAAGAAGTAATGTCTAAGATGGGCTTTGCAGAGGTTTTTATTGAATTCATAATACGATGCCTTAATTCGGTCAAATTCTCGATTTTAATTAATGGGGAAGAGGGCTTGAGTTTCAGGAGCACAAGGGGTCTTTGTCAAGGTGATCCACTAAGTCCTTACTTATTCCTGTTTTACGGAGAAGGTCTATCAGCGTTAATGAGATTGGCTTGCCAAGAGAGGAAGATCAGAGGAGCAAAGGTTTGGGGAAGTTTCGATTGAAGGGATAAACGTGCTAAAGGATATTCTGAAGGAATATGAGGTATGCTCAGGACAGTGTGTTAATTTTGAAAATTCAACGGTGTTTTTTAGCTCAAATATAAATGACCACGACAGGAATTTAGTGTTTTAGACCCTTAGAGTTCGGTGTTCAGATGATCCGAAGAAATATTTGGGTCTCCCAAACATAGTGGAAAGGAAAAAAAAAGGGCTTTCCAAGTTCTAAAAGATAGGCTGAACCAGAGAATTAACAGTTGGAGCATTAGGCACATCTCACAAGGGGGTAGGGAAGTTTTTATAAAAGCCATTTTGCAAGCTATTCCTACGTACACCATGGCTTGTTTCCTTCTGCCAAAGACTTTGTGCACAGAATTGGAAAATGTAATGAACTCATTTTGGTGGAACAAAAGTAACGGGAAAAGAGGTATGCATTGGTGTGATTGGAAATCTTTAAGCGCGTCTAAGGAAGAATGAGGTATGGGCTTTCGTGACATGAATTCTTTCAATATTGCTTTGTTGGCCAAACAGGGTTGGCGGTTGTTACGAAATCCAAATTCATTATTGATCGTTGAAATCAGAGCTTTAAAATTTATAAAAGAATTATCGAACCTGGAGACTAACTCTGACAACGATTAAAGGCAAGCGTACCTATCGAACAGTAGTATAGCTTAGGCAAGACCAGATTATCGAACCCAAAGGAACTAAGATTACTAATACTAACTTTCTTTTTATTATTTAGCCTTAAAAATGGAGTGAAGTTGCTTTTAAACTAAATTGACGAAGACTAAGATAAGGACACAAAGACGAAAAGAACGATTCGGGAAATAACTTTGAAGAAAAACTCAGTTGACTACGACAATACCCTCAGGAAGAATCCACCTAGACTTCACTTGTTTACCTAACCCTGAATTATACGATTTCTTTACTTAGCTTGATCTGTAGGACTTCCTAACCTATATTAACCCTCTCTCTAGGCGAATAACGTCTAACCCTAGGTTAATTAGTGGAACTCTCGTTCGCTTATAATAACCCCCTAGAATAGCAGTAAATCGATCAATGGACTCCCATATTAGGTTTCACCCTAATCCGGTAAAATCTCGTAACCCTATCTCTAGGCGTTCGATCAACTCTGCTTAATTATGTTAGATCTACTCTTAGGCAGGGTCTATTCCTCCTCCTCCTAAGCACATCAAATTTGGATTAAGCAACATAATTAAGAACAAACTAAGTATATATCATATAATCCAGAAATTACATAACAAGATTCATCTAAGTTTCATCCCCTTCAGGTATCTGAGGGGTTTATTTCATAATGAATAAAAAGAACATTTCAAGAGAAAAGATAAAACAAAACATAAGAAAATCCTAAAACCCCCTGAAGGAATTGAAAGAGAATTCCGCTGTCTTGAGTATAACTCCGGCTTCTTAGGATGGATCAACTGGCTATCCTCGCGTTATTCCCTAACTCTGACTTTTCTGGCTTGGCTCCTTGGCCTAGCTTTGACGCCCTTTCAAAGGTGGCACTTAGGGGATATATATAGGCTCTTAGAATGCAATTCTTTCTCCCTAAGTATCCTTTTTCGACTGAAATTGCTCTTTCTAGCGACAGAGGCACGACCATGGCACGCGCCTGCGTGGATCGACTTCAAACTGTGTTCGGATTTCTAACTTGAGGCACGGCCGTATGAGGCGAGGTTGAGGCCATACTCTAGGTGATCGGCGTGGCACGGTCGTGTGGACTTTGGGCCAGGTCGTGTCGAATTCATGCAAGGCCCATTTACTCTATTTTGGGCCCGTTTTGTATTCTTTTCATCCTCGAGTGCTTTCCTGGGTATAAGACATGAAAAGAAAGGATTACAAGCACCTTTTTATATAAATCGAAGGATAAATCATCCAAAAGCATGTTAAATGTGGGATTAAAATATGTTACTTTTATGGTTTATCAAATACCCCCACACTTAAGCTTTTGCTTGTCCTCAAGCAAAATTCTCAACTTACAATTAAGACGAACTTTCCATATATCACAATTCCTATCAACAATTCCTTATCCTAATTCATATATAATTCATACATGGATAATTCAATTCAAAGAGTCCTAAAGATTCAAACAATGGTAAGTCATTCTTTTGTAACTTGAAAACGTAGGTGTTTCCCCTTATCTGAATAATTACCTTTAATTCGAAATTGACAAGAGTTGACATCCTCACTATAGATTCACTCAAATCACTCAAAATGTTTAAGGTTCAGGAAAAGAAGCACTCATAAGTTGAACCTGAAAAGTTAATCCCATAGGCTTGCCTGAAAATCAAATCTCCACCACTGTAAAATGAGATGATAAACATATCAAAAGGTTTTTGTTAGGGTTAGAACGGGGTTAGGGTTAAAGGCTGAAATTAGAGGGTTAGAATCGAGATCGAATTGACAAGTACCTACCTAAAAATTCATCAACTGAAAAGTAATAAACCTACTAATACGGGCTTTTCTTTTAAAAAAAATAGACTTTGATTGTGTAAGCTTTACTATTTAAACTACTAATATTGAATACCTTGATTTTTTTTTAAGAACAAACTAAGTAATTCAAAATAGATTTAACTACCAGAATAATATACTTAGGTAACTTGATCAAATCAAATCTCGATTAAGGGGTAGTCAAAAGAAAGGGTGAATACAAAGAGGCTTTGAGTTAATATTAGTAGGTGAGTCAATAAAAAGGGTTTGTTAGGATCGACGGGGTTTACTAGGGGTTAGTTGTAAAGGTAGGCTATTTAGTGGAGTGACTGGTTAAAAACTAGGTGCCTTTATCATCTCTGTATTATGAAATCATAAATTTGGTCTCAACATGCATAAACGATGCAAGTTCTAGAATAACAGTTCATAGTTGACACACTCATAATTAAAAAAAATGAGCACAAAAAGAAATTATGCTCTATAAGGTTCAAAATCTCACAAAAATTATGGGTGTTTTGACATCAATCTCATAAATTTCAAATTTCAAAGTAGTATTCAAATTTAGGTCAACAACCTAACAAAATTTTAATTCATGAAAAATAGACTTATCATGCTTGATTCTCTAGTATTCTTTCAAATTCAATCATCAATGCACAATTAACTATGACTTATTCTAAAACATGTCAATAAAAATCACAAATCATCAGAAATTTCATCCTAATTAGTAATATGACAACTTTGCATAAAAACAAGACTAAATCAGGGATTTGAGAATAATGAAAAGAATTAGTCATTTTTACCCCCCACACTTAAGATGTACATTGTCCTCAATGTACAAATATAGATAATATCTCTATTTTTATAGAAATCAAAAGTGAGGGTGAGAGGTACTCCCTGAATTCTTGGGTGGGTTCGGTGGAGGATGTGATAAATACGACGAAGGCGTCGGTATGGTGGTGGTGTTAGTTCCTGAGCTCTGCGCTAGATGAAGAAATTAGGGAACTCGTGAAGGATTAGCCAGGGGTTATTAAGACATAATAAAAATAAACTAAATATAAAATTAAAGAAAAGCAAATTAAAGGGAAGGAAACTAAGAAGGAAAACAAAAATAAAAGATTGGAAGAATGGACCGAAGAGTCCTTATTGAAGGATGGTTCGCGAGGTGGGTGCGACTTTTAGGGTTGCGGAGGTGGTGGCGATGGTGAAAGTGGTGTGGTTATCGTGGTGGTCAGCGTGATTCCCTAGCAGCCTGGCGAACCTGACACTAAGAAACTAAAAGAAAATTAAACAAATGCAGCAGAAGAGAAGTTTCGAAAAGGAAAATAAAGGAGAAGAGAAACAAAAAGGAAAAATGAATTGGTCTCAAAGACCTTTGGCTTGGTGTTTAGTCGAAGCTACCGGCATGAACTCATGTTGACTGTTCTCCTTTTGGGAAGACAATGCTTAGCTTCCTCTGCTTCTTCGACATGATTTTGTGTGGCTCAAGAGTATTATAGATGAAGTAAAAAGTCTGAGAGGGAGAAGAGTAAAAATAAATGTGAAACCAGATGGAGGAAAGGGGAAGAGTTGTGGGGTTTAAATAGGGGTTCAAATCTGCCATGTCCCCACGGCTGTGGTCCTAGGGTGTGTCATTTACATGACCGCCTAGCACGACCGTGTGTTGGGGTGTGTTGTTACCCCATGTCCGTGTTTCATCCACCCACGCCCATGTTTGTGAAGTTTGTATGTTGGCACGGTCGGGTTGTACGGGCGAGTCTTGCCCGTGCTTGATAAGTCAGTAGCTTTGCACGATTTTCAGGCACGGGCGTATTCTGCCCGTGGTGTCGAAGTCAGTAGCTTCACACGGTTGAGGGGCACGGTCGTGCCATTCTGTCGGTGCCCGTGGGGAGGGTGGTTGGATCCGTGACGTGAGAGGGTGGTTAGACTGAATTGCACGGCCTCTGTTTTGTCAGTGTGGCGGTTCCGGTGGTCCACACGGCCACAGACACGGCCGTGTGTAAGGCCGCGTGGCTTGGGAATCTGCACTTTTGGTTAGTTTAAAAGGAGAAAAAGAAAGAAAAATAAAAAGGAATGTAAACGTTTTTAAAAAGAAATAGGGTTAGTGCTCGGGTTGCCTCCCGAGAAGCGTTCGTTTATAGTCTTAAGCTAGACTTTCCTCGTATTTGAAAATTTTAGAGAGGTTTAAAGGTTTGAATATCTTCCCTCATGCTTAAATTTCTATTTCCTTGACAAAGTTGAAGTCGAGAAGCTTTTACCTTGAAATTGCCGAATATTGGATTGCTTACCTTGACTATTCCGTGTGGGAAGATATCGTGTACCTTAAGAAGAATTTCTCCCTTTGCCTTCAGGTCTGTTGTAGTGATGTGAGGATCGGTTTTGTCTAACAGTACATGTTCTCCTATTTTGAAGTGGTTGGATGTCCCTACGAGTTCCTCTGGTGGTTCTTCGGGTTTTACTTCGTGTGGTTTCGGCTCTTCTTTGACATGTGTCTTCTGCTCCTCGACCCTAATGCTTTGTTCTTTGTGTGACTCTACTTTGTCGACTTGGGGTCTATGAGTTGGCTCAGGTTTTAGGCTTTATGATGTTTCCTGCGGTGAAGGTTGAATAATTTGTTTATCAATTAAAGTGACTTTCTTTCCTTCATCGACTGTTGTCCTGGCCGAGTCGAGAGCTTGAAGATTGATCGATTCATCTCTTACATGAAGTATGAGTTCACCTGTGGCAACATCAATTTTTGTCTTGGCAGTTGCTAGAAAAGGCCTTCCTAAAATTAAGGGGATTGAATTATCCTCATCTATGTCTAAAACAACAAAATCTACTGGGAAAACAAATTTATCGATTTTTATGAGAACATCTTCAATAATGCCCCTAGGAGTTCTAACAGTTTTATCAGCTAATTGAATACTCATTCTAGTTTGTTTGGGCTTCCCTAGACCTAGTCGTTTAAACAATGAATAAGGCATGACATTTATGCTTGCCCCTAAATCAGCTAACGCATTATCAATATTTAAACTACCAATTAAATATGGAATTGTAAAACTCCCTGGATCTTTTAGTTTCTGTGGTAGTCTATTTTGTAACATTGCCGAGCATGTTGCGTTTAGTTGCACGTGGTGCTCTTCATCTATTTTGCGTTTGTTGGTCAAGAGCTGTCTTAAAAATTTCCTTGAGTCTGGCATCTGGAAAAGAGCTTCAAGAAGAGGTAAGTTAATATGTACTTTCTTTAAAAGTTTAAAAAACTTACCAAACTGTTCCTCTGAATCGTCTCTTTTTATAGCTTCGGGGTAAGGTATGCGAGGTTGGTACTCTTTAATTGCCGGTTTTGGCTTTTCTTGCGTTACCTCTATTTTACCTTCTTCTACCTTATTTTCTGGCCTTGTATCAGGTTTATCTAACCCCTTATTATTCTGAGCTGTGATGACTTGAACTTGTTCCTTAGGGTTAATCTCAGTGTTGCTTGGTAGACGTCATTGCGGTCGTTCTGACATCAGCTTTGCGAGTTGTTCGACTGCATTAGTGACTTCCTTGACTGATTTAGTAATTTCCTCGATACGGCTCTCATTGCTTTTGATTGTTCTCTCAGTTTCTTGGATACGTTTCTCTGTGTCTGCTGAGAATTTTGCCATCATCTCCTCGAGGGTCGGTTTCTTCTCTCGTGGATAGGGCTGATTTTGGAACTTTTGAGGAGGTTGTTGCCTTTGATTTCCTTGACCTCCCCACGAAAAATTTGGGTGGTTCCTCCAACCTGGATTGTAAGTGTTACTATAAGGATTATTATTGGATCGGAAATTATTACCTATATAGTTCATCTGTTCGCTCTCTGCTTCCGGTTGGTACGGTGGGTACTCAGGATTCACCACGGGTCCACTTGCGTCACACTGCATGGTTGGATGTGCCTGCGAGGAACACAAACTATCAAGCTTTTTATTCATCATCTCTAGCTGCGTTGATAGCATGGTCACTGCATTGACGTTGAAAACTCCCGTTGATTTTGTTGGTTTGGTTCTTGAAGCCTGCCACTGTTAATTATTCAGTGACATCTTTTCGATGAACTCGTATGCTGCTTCTGGAGTTTTGTTGTTCAGTGTTCCACCAGCGGCTGAATCAATTAGTTGCCTCGTTGAGGGGTTTACACCGTTATAAAAGGTTTGGAGTTGTAGCCACAAGGGTAAGCCATGGTGTGGGCACCTCCTCAAGAGATCCTTGAATCTCTCCCATGTGCCGTAGAATGTCTCTAAATCCATCTGCACAGAAGAAGAGATCATTCCGTAATTTGGCCATTTTGGCCGGTGGAAAATATTTCATTAAAAACTTTTCGGTCGGTTGATCCCATGTAGTGATTGACCCTCGTTGTAACGAGTTTAAGCACTGTTTAGCTTTATTTCTCAATGAAAAGGGAAATAACCGAAGACTTGTGGCATCATCAAAAACACCATTTATTTTGAAGGTATCACAGAACTCTAAAAAGTTAGCTATATGCGTGTTTGGATCTTTGTCCTGCAAACCATCAAATTGAACAAACTGTTGAATCATTTTTATTGTGTTAGGCTATAATTCAAAATTGTTAACAGCTATAGCAGGCCTAACAATACTCGATTCTGCTCCTGTTAAATGCGGTTTCGCATAATCAAACATTGTACGTGGAGCATTATTTTCCCTCACATCCCGTCGTGGTGGGTTATTCTCGTCCATCTCTTCAGTAGGATTGGATCTCCCTTCTTCCTCTATGTCTGTGTAATCTAAGGCTCGCCTGGTTTCTCGATGATTCCTGCGAACGGTAGCTTCGATTTCGCTGTCGTATACCAAAGGTCCTCTTGGGTTCCTTCTAGTCAGAAACTAGAGGTACCTGCTAGGAAAAGAAAGGAAATTTAGCAAAAATAAAAATTCAACCTAAAAAAATAAAATAAAAAAATGGCTAAAGTAATAAAAATAGAGCGTTCTTAATATTTTAGTTCCCCGACAACGGCGCCAAAAACTTGATCGCTGAAATCAGAGCTTTAAAATTTATAAAAGAATGATCGAACCTGGAGACTAACTCTGACAATGATTAAAGGCAAGTGTACCTATCGAACAGTAGTATAACTTAGACAAGATTGGCTTATCGAACCCAAAGGAACTAAAAGTACTAATACTAACTTTCTTTTTATTATTTGGCCTTAAAAATGGAGTGAAGTTGCTTTTAAACTAAATTGACGAAGACTAAGTTAAGGACATAAAGATGAAAAGAATGATTTGGGAAATAACTTTGAAGAAAAACTCAGTTGACTACGACGATACCCTCAGGAAGAATCCACCTAGACTTCACTTGTTTACCTAACCCTGAATTATACGATTTCTTTACTTAGCTTGATCCGTAGGACTCCCTAACCTATATTAAACCCTCTCTCTAGGCGAATAACGTCTAACCCTAGGTTAATTAGTGGAACTCTCGTTCGCTTATAATAACCCCCTAGAATAGCAGTAAATCGATCAATGGACTCCCATATTAGGTTTCACCCTAAACCGGTAAAATCTCGTAACCCTATCTCTAGGCGTTCGATCAACTCTGCTTAATTATGTTAGATCTACTCTTAGGTAGGGTCTATTCCTCCTCCACCTAAGCACATCAGATTTGGATTAAGCAACATAATTAAGAACAAACTAAGTATTTATCATATAATTCAGAAATTACATAACAAGATTCATCTAAGTTTCATCCCCTTCAGGTATTTGAGGGGTTTAGTTCATAATGAATAAAAAGAACATCTCAAGAGAAAAGATAAAACAAAACATAAGAAAATCCTAAAACCCCCTGAAGGAATTGAAGGAGAATTCCACCGTCTTGAGTATAACTCCGGCTTCTTGGGATGGATCAACTGGCTATCCTCGCGTTATTCCCTAACTCTGACCTTTCCGGCTTGGCTCCTTGGCCTAGCTTTGACGCCCTTTCAAAGGTGGCACTTAGGGGATATATATAGGCTCTTGGAATGCGATTCTTTCTCCCTAAGTATCCTTTTCCGACTGAAATTGCTCTTTCCAGCGACAGAGGCATGGCCATGGCACACGCTCGTGTGGATCGACTTCAAACCGTGTTCAGATTTCTAACTTGAGGCACGACCGTGTGAGGCGAGGTTGAGGCCGTGCTCTAGGTGATTGGCGAGGCACGACCGTGTGGACTTTGGGCCAGGCCGTGTCGAATTCATGCTAAGGCCCATTTACTCCGTTTTGGGCCCGTTTTGTGTTCTTTTCATCCTCGGGTGCTTTCCTGGGTATAAGACATGAAAAGAAAGGATTAAAAGCACCTTTTTATATAAATCGAAGGATAAATCATCCAAAAGCATGTTAAATGTGGGATTAAAATATGTTACTTTTACGATTTATCAATTATTAGCGCGTACGTTGAAGGCAAGATATTTTACAGACTCTAATTTTCTAAAGTCAAACCTGGGTAATTTACCTTCTTTAACCTGGAAGAGCTTGTGGTCGACAAAAGGTTTACTGATGAAAGGCTTGGGATGGAGGATCGGTAATGGGCAGCAAGTATCTATTTGGGAAGATAGCTGGGTCCCTGGAAATGATATGTTAAGTGGTCAGGTTTAAGCAAATAATCCAGGCCTAGTAAAAGTTGCAGATTTGATAGATTCCAACACAAGAAAATGGAAGACAAAATTGATTCTTAATACCTTTACAGAGAGGGATGCTGGGAGGATTTTATGCATTCCACTGTCTAGTAGCCCACTTGAAGATTTTATTGTCTGGAATGGAGAGCCAACTGGGGAGTATTCGGTACGAAGTGGACATAAAGCCCTTACACATAATGGACAGGCTCAAACATATGACAGATTTAAACAATTTTACAAGCGACTTTGGAATTTAGATCGACCCTCAAAAATTAAAAATACAATTTGGCGAAGCTCGCGCAACTACTTGCCTAACTACAGCAATTTACATTACAGAAGAATAATGGGATCTACCAATTTTCGGAGGTGCCAAATAGAAGTTGAGACAATGGAGCACTTATTTAGAGATTTCCCTGTTGCAAAAGAAACATGGGAGATATTAGATATTGCTTGGCCAGGTTTAGAAGAGAACATGGAGTTTATCGAAGTTCTAAAAAAAAATTTTGTTACTAATTCCCTAGGAATTTGTAGGAAATTTGTGTGTGCTTTGTGGGGGATTTGGACAGCCAGAAACAAATTCATTCATGAGGGCGAAAGGAAAACATGAAGTCAAATAGCTGATTTCGTGATTAACTACATGAAGGAACTTGATGGGGTGAAGAAAATCTTACCTGAGAGAAGGCTATACATGAACAGATGGATAGCTCTGTTAGGGATACGGGTGAAGATAAACTTTGATGCGGCCTTCAATAAACAAAGAAATGAATCATGCACGGGATTAGTGGTCAGAAATGGAAAAGCAGAAGTAATATGCTCGAAATCCATCATTAACAAGAATATACCGAACGCTTTTCCAGCCAAGGCATTGGCGTGTTATAAGGCACTCGATTTGGGTTTTCAACTCGGCTTTCAGGACGTGGAAGTAGAAGGTGATGCTAGGACGGTGATTCGAAAACTGCAGGAAAAGAAAGAGGATAGATCTGAAATAGCGGCGTATATTACAAATTCGAAGAAGATGACTTTGCATTTTAGATACTGTGTCTTTCTTTTTCTAAATAGGGAAGCAAATGAGGCTGCACACAAGATAGCTACTGAAGGTCTTAAAAAAGGAGAAAATACTTATCTTTTGCAACGGGCTCCGTCGGTTGTTGCAACAGTGGTGATGACCGAACGTAGATGGAGGGAAATGCAAAGGAGACAAGATTCTGATGCTGCTGAAGAGGAAGAAAGTAGACGAAGAGGTTTTTCTGTTGATGGGTCTTGACCAAGAAGAGGAGTCCTCAAATTGATCTGAAGGGTTTCTCAGAGATATTTTGTTGGAAATGATGGAAGGCTGTTAATGAGATCTGATAACTTACCATCTGATTTCGTGTTTTCCAAGATGGGGATTTAATGTCAATACAGCTGGAACGCAGGTTCCTAAAGCATGCCCGTCGGTTCTGGTGCTGGATTAATCTGTTTCTTGGGTCATCTTTTCGTTTTTTTTCTACTTATTTATTTGTTTCATTGTTTTTTGGATATTATGTTTTGGGTTTTAGTTTCTTTTGTTTTCTGAACTATGTTTTCGGCCTGAGTTAATAATATTCCAGCATTTATATAAAAGAATATTATAATAAATATTTATTTAATAACAAATACATATATCACAATTGTACACATATATTTCACTACATTTGCACATTATCAATACCATACACTTGTCACCATTTAATTTATTTATCACATAAAAATCTTATAATATAATTATTTAATTAATAAATATCTTTTAACTTAAATACAAAATAATTAAATAATCATATTACAAATGTATAAACTATTATTACATTAGTATATTTTTATCACCATCCATTTGTCAAAATCATATTATATTTATTATAAAAATCTCAAAATATAATTATTTTTAAATTGATTTAATTTAATTTGTTTCTAATTAATTATATTTAACTAATTACAATACAACAAAAATCTAGATTTTGGCCCTCACTTATGCCAAATGGCCTAACTCCATTTTGGCCCTTTATAAATTCTTCTAATCTATAATTCAACTTTTGCCCTTTATTCAATTTAGTCCTTTTTCCTAATTACTATTAATTAAGCTAAATTCACCTATTTAAAACTTAATTACGCTCACTACTAGACTCATAAATATTCCTAATAATTTTTTACGAACTCGATTTACTAAGACGGAGGCCCGATAACACACTTTTTTGGTGCCCACGGATTTTGGGTCCTTACATAAATTCAGATTCATTACAACGTCATTTTTTTTAATTACAAGTCAACAATTGGACTTGATTTTCAAATTTGAAAAAGTAAAGGGACTAAATTCTTGAAAATAAAAGTACAAAGACTAAATTACAAATCTGTGAAGTGTACATAGACTTATGACATATTTTAACCTTTATGCTACAAAACATTTATTATTAATATATTTATAATTGTAATAAGTATTTATTATTAAAATATTAATATTGAATATTTTTAATAATATGTGAATAATATTATTTAAAATTATTATTTTTAAAATTTATTATTAAAATAAAATTGAAATATTAAATTGTCGAAACCATTTTTTAAGAAGTTTTGAAAAAACGGGGCTCGACTTTTAAAAACAAAAGTGGGAGTTGCCACCAATCCCTTTTTACTTAGACGTGATTGGATTACCTTTCAAAAAACGTTTTATTTCAAAACATTTGATTTTGGTCTACGAAAAACAAGGAAACAGGTTCGGGAGTGGTTACGTATGAGGAAGGGTTAGCACCCTCATAACGCCCAAAAATTGGTACCTAATCGATAAAATTATGTCCAAATGTTGAAAATTTAATAAACTTTTAAAATATGATTTCAAAAAAAAAAATTTGAACAGTTTGATTTAAAATTTGAGATTTCTTTACAAACATCACATCCAGCACGCTAGGACACGATATTTTTAAACTCTCGTAACTAAAATTATCTCATGATTTACAGAATTTTATTAAAAGGATATTTAATTATTTAGTCAAACAGAAAATCAAAATCCAGCACGATAGGGCACTATTTCCCGAATTTCTAAATACAAAATATTGCCTTATTTTAAAACCTTTAGGTAAAATATAGTAATTTTGCAAAATGCATTTATTTTAAAACGATGATCTATGAAAATATTATATTAATATATTATCAAATATAGATATCAAAAGCAATCGTGAAATAATAACATTTCGTATTAATATAGGCAATAAAAGAAATTATAATATAAAATACGACTAATAATAATATCTACACTAAAGCAATTGTAAATAAATGAAGAAGTGTAAATAAATATGATAAATAATAAATAATAAAATAAAATAAAATAAAAACTAAAAAATAAATATGAACACTTTTCATGCAAGTTGAAAATTTTCATACAATGATATATAACTAATAATAAATAAATGCTAAAAATAATATATATATATATATATATATTGAGAAAATAAATAAAATAAATAAATAATTTATGACTTTAAATAAAAACATATTTATAATAATCTAATACATATAAAACTACATTTTTACAAATAAATAATATATTATACATATAAATAATTTTAGATAAAATAAATTTTTTAAAAATAATATAGGATATAATACTATATAATATACAAAATTTTAAAAATATAGAATATAATAACTAATATATAAGTCTAAAAAAATAACATGTAATAAAATAATTAAATCAAATAAAATAATAAATAATAATAGTTTAAAATACATAAGGATAATATAATAAAAAAATATATACAAGTTTAATAAATTAATATACGAATAATAAGAATAATATAAAATTTTAACATGATAAAATAATTAAAAATAGTATTAGAATAAAATAAAATAAAAATAAAAAATAAAGAAAGAAAGAAGGGTTAAATAGCAAATAAAATAAGTATAAAAGGATTAAATTAAAACGCGCGTCGCACTGCAGGGACTCATTAGGCAATTATGCCTTCTTCTCAAAACGACATCGTTCTGATTTTTAGCCCTTAAAGCAATCCGAGGGACTAAATTGAAGCAAAGTATAAGTTTATGGGTTAATTTAAAATAAATAAAAAATTGGATTGAACGAAATTAAACATAAAAAATTTGAGGAAGGACTAAAATGGCAATTAGACCATTAAACAAAAACACGTGGATCCTCCCCGGGTTTTCGGGTCAACGCGTGGGTCACCCCTTGAAATGACGTTGTTTTATGCTTATTAGGTTAAGCAAAAACGGCGACGTTTCCTCATTACTATATAAGTAAAAAAAAAGGGTTAAAAATCATTTTAAAACTAGATTTAAAAAAAAAAAGAAAAAGCTCTTAAAAAACGCTCTGTCCCCATCAGTCCTCCGACCTCAGGCCTTCATCGCACACGCCACACGCGCCATCGAGGACGGTGGTCGGAGAGCCAAACCCCTCTGTTTTGATGCCAAAAAGCAGGTAACCTTCTTGCCTTTTTCTTTTTTTAGTATTCGTACAAAAAAAAAATAGCGTAGATATAAAAATAAACAGAATAAAATAATGTGAAAATCACCTTCTGCTAAAAATCTCTGTATTTTTATTTCTGTATAATTTTGTTTCTCACTGTGTGTTTTGTGTGTTTTTCTTGTCTGTTTTTTGTTGTTCCTGTAGTTACAGAATAATCGGGCTTTTATAACCTTAAAAATAAAAATAAAAAAGGAAAATGTTTGTTGTTACCATTATTGCTGTTGTTTTCTTTCCTTTCTTTTGCAGGTGGACGAAAATCTCGCGACGGAGATGAGGCGCGCTAACTGCCGCGTGAATTGGTGGCGTGACCGAAGGGCTGTTGAGGCATTGCGGCGCGACGATTGGGCCTGCGTTCGCAAGCTTTTGTGCCACTTGGGCCGTGTGTGATTTGGGTCTGAATGTCTGGGGTGTAAGTGGGTCAGTGGGTTCTGTTTTGGGTCTGAATGTCTGGGGTGTAAGTGGGCCACAAGTTTAGGTAGTCTGTTGGCTTGTAATTGGGATGCTGTTAATTTTTGGATTTGGACCTTAAGGTTGTAAATGAACTGTTTAAAAATTTGGACTTTATTATTATTTTTTATTTTTTTGGTTTTATTCTGTTTTACACGGCCCGGGCACAAATGGGTCACTACAGCTGCCCCTCTTTGCTCATTATCGTGTAACGAGAATGGAGCAAAGACTATAAAAGGACCAATTTTGCCCGGTCTTTTTCGAGCCTCGACTTCTTGGTCCTCGCCTCTTCTACTACAACTTCAACAGTATTAGAAATTCATCTTGATTTCAATTAATCTGCTCCATTGTAGATTAAGGCTGAAAGTGCCTTTGATCTGCTTCCTGCAACTTCAGGAAGATGAGATCTTCTGTCTTCGATTTGCTCCGCTGCAACTTCAGGGAGACAAAATCTGCAGCCTTCAGTCTACTCCACTGCAACTTCAGGGGGACAAAATCTACAAACTTCAGTCTATTCCGCTGCAACTTCAGGGAGATAAGGCTGAAAGTGCCTTTGATCTGCTTCCTGCAAGTTCAGGAAGATAAGATCTGTTATCTTCAGTCTACTCAGCTGCAACTTCAGTGAGATAAGACTGAAAGAGTCTTCGATCTGCTTCCTGCAACTTCAGGAAGATGAGATCTTCTGTCTTCGATTTGCTCCACTGTAACTTCAGGGAGACAAAATCTGCAACTTTCAGTCTACTTCGTTGCAACTTCAGGGAGATAAGGCTGAAAGTGCCTTTGATCTGCTTCCTGCAACTTCAGGAAGATAAGATCTGTTATCTTCAATCTACTCAACTGCAACTTCAGTGAGATAAGACTGAAAGTGTCTTTGATCTGCTTCCTACAACTTCAGGAAGATGAAATCTGTTGTCTTCAGTCTGCTCAGCTGCAACTTCAGCGAGATAAGGCTGAAAGTATCTTCGATCTGCTTCTTGCAACTTCAGGAAGACGAGATCTGTTGTCTTTAGTTTGCTCAGCTGCAACTTCAGTAAATAAGACTGAAAGTGTCTTCGATCTGCTTCCTGCAACTTCAGGAAGATGAGATCTGTTGTCTTCAGTCTGCTCAGCTGCAACTTCAGTGAGATAAGACTGAAAGTGTCTTCGATCTACTTCCTGCAATTTCAAGAAGATGAGATCTGTTGTCTTCAGTCTGCTCAGCTGCAACTTCAGTGAGATAAGACTGAAAGTGTCTTCGATCTACTTCCTGCAACTCCAGGAAGATGAGATATGCAAATTCACTGATATCGCTACACCGTCCACTGAGGGACATGTCCTGTAGACTTGGTTTCGTATGTTTATGTCACATGATTAATATGCTATGAATCAAATGGTTCTAGCTACATGTAACATGTTATGAAAATGATTCCGTTCAAAGGATTAGGATTAGGATGCAATGGTCGGAATGAATCAAATGCTCCTAATGAAATTTGCTATGATACAAAAATGTTATGAGTATGATTCCTGCTCTAGGTGTTATCACTCATTTGTTCTTCATTTTTGTTCATCAATCATGTTCTGCTCAACAAGTTTGCCCCAATGTAATTTCTGAGTCAACTCCGCTTGAATCTTGAGAAAACAAGGCTTGTACCAGCAAACCACAATGGGAATTGAAACTTTTTCAATCTGACCCATCTGAAATTTTTAGGGTATAGGGTTTATTTCGAATTCAACTCATTCCACCACAATTCAGGGTTTCTTAGTTCATCCCACCACCCCCAAATGTTATGACCTGATCACATCAACTCATTTACTTTGTCCAATTATCAATTGGACAAAGAACTCAGAGAAATAGTCTCTATCCAGACTCTTGTTTCTCAAATATTTCTATGCGCATGGAAATTCTAAACAATTGTCCTGTTTTGGTTCCTTGTCTTATCTAGAATTTTCCAAAGTAATATGTAGAACTTCTTTTTGTGAAATTATTAGTTTTTCAATCATTATTTCAATGCAACACATTTATGAATAATGGGTAACAAATAAATTGATCTAAAAAAGAATTAAAATTGAATAAATTATCAAAAGTACAAAGAAAATTAATTGAAAACATATCTTTGAGAAGAAAAAGAATCCCAAGATAGTAAAATGAATAGGACAAAAATCAAATGCGCTAGATATCGCCGATTGAGCTTCTATATACAAACTTTTTGAAGACTGCTTTGAGCTCAACATGTGTTTAGAAGACCCAAAGTACTTTGTTGATGCCCCGATATGCAACATTCTTCAATTCATTGTTGATTCAAGTGTAGCAAGATGGCTGCGTGTCCATTCAGAATTTGAGCCACCCTTTTTCGGGTTTTCAACTCAAAACCCCTTTGGTCTCAAGGCACCTGTAACAGTCCGGTTTATACCCTAGTCGGAACAGTGGTTTCGGGACCACAAATCCGAGTTCGTATAATATTTTAATATTATATTCTGTACTGTTGATATGTGGTTTAGCATGTGTTAAATTTCCGTAAGTTAATTTGATTGTCTGTATGATTAATTTGACCAAAAGGATTAAATTGTATGAAATGTGAAAGTTGCTTGCTATTTGCTAAAACACCTATATGTTGTGGCTTTATAAAATGTGAGGATTTATGTGGCAAATAAGCCAATTCTATGATAGCGGATGGTAATAAATGTGACACATGTATATTTTATGTGATTATTAGTTTATATTATAAATTATAATTATTTTATTACTTATTCATTAAGTAATTATTATATTATATTATATTAAAAGAAACAAAAGGTGATATTGGATTTATTTCATCCATATCATAACCGAAAATCCAAAAAAAAAAAAGAAAAAAGTTTAAAGCTTATATTCGGTTGATTTTCAAGCTATTATTAAGGTATGTTTTGGCTATGGATTTTAATAATTTTTATGTTTTTGAGATTGTTGTTTTGTCTACTACAAAACCCATGTTTTAATTTTGTGAATTGATGATGTTTGTGTGAGTTGCCATGGATGATAAGTTAAGCTTTTTGATGATTTTTGGTGTTAAATGAAAGGTATGAGTTAGATAAACATATTTTGTTCTTGGAGTTTTGATGAATTTAGCTAAATAGGGCTAAATTGAGAAAGTGATAAATTGAGGGATTAAATAGCAAATTTGATGAAAAGTGTGGGCTTGTATGTGTTGTATATATATTCGGCCAAGCATATGTATGTATGGATTTTGTGAATTTGATGTTTTGTGAAAAATGGACTAGAATGATAAAATGTGCAAATGAGAGGGCTAAATTACAAATAGCCCAAAATATGTGTGTATGGATTGAATTGAATGAATTAGTGATTAAAAGGGTTAATTCTGAATATGTTTAGATCAAGAATAGAAGAAAATGGAATTAGATCGAGGGAAAGCGAAAGTAAACGAGTAGCCGTTTTCATTTCGATAAACCGAATCCGAGGTAAGTCACTATGCAAATAAATGTATATGTATGCAATTATAATTGTTTTTATGATTGATGTTGATCATGAATACTATTGAGAAGCTATGCTTATGAATTCCGAGAAAAATTCGATATAGTGACTAAGTCTGAGAAGTCCCGTGTGAACCTAGGATTAGATAGGATTAGCTATGTCATGACATAGGTGTCTGTTCTATTTTATCATGTAAGACCACGTCTGGGACGTGGGCATCAATATCAGCTTTATGAATAAGACTACATCTGGGACGTTGGCATCAATAAGACTTTTACGTGTAAGACCATGTCTGGGACATTGGCTTCGTATTGATTCGTGTAAGACCCTGTCTGGGACAGTGGCACTAAAATCCGAGTACATGTAAGACCTCTCTGGGATGTTGGCATTGTACACTTATTCCAAGCTTTCTAGGTATCCTATTAGTTTCCTATTGGTTCAACGGGCAAGACTGTGATACGAAATACAAATTCGAGTTATGAACAATTATGTGATATTAAATCCGATACAGGTACGTTGATTATACACTATTTGTGTATATAAGGTAAGCATCTAAGTGATCTTAATGTGATGATATGTATATGGAATTTGTGAAATTGGCAAATGTGGTCAAAAGTATACGAATCAAAGTACACAGGGGATAATTTGATAAGTGATTAATATGTGCTAATGTATTTATTTGCATATAAGCCTTCTATACCAAATTTATTTGTATATGACTTACTAAGCTTTTGGAAAGCTTATTCTATGTGTGTTTTCTTTGTTTTATAGGTCGTCAAAGCTACTGAAGGCTCGGGACCGTCAAGGATTAACATCACACTACTAAACTCATTTTGGTACCCTTTTGAAAGTGTATATAGTTAAATATGGCATGTATAGGCTAGATATTTGTCTAAATGTTTGTGTTGTAAAACTTAGCCATGTGATTTGGCTAGTTATATCTTGGTTATATGCTTTTATGAAAGTGATGTGTGAATTTGTTTTGGGTATGATTAGATGATTTATGATTTGGTATACTTTTATGATTTAATATAAATGAAAAGAGATGTTATATGTTTTGTTTGTAAGTTTGACTCTTTAGAGTTGGCCTTGAAATTGGCCTATAATGTCACACGGTTGAGGAGCACGGGCGTGCCTCAAAACTGTGTGCGTATAACAGGTTGTGGTTTAGCAGCACACGGCCTCGACACGGGGGTGTCAGCTAGCCATGGTACAAAAGTCAGTAGCTAGCCACGGCCATGGCACAAGAGCGTGCTTGGTGGCCGTGGGGATCAAGTCAGTATGTCACCACGGGAAAGACACACGGGCGTGTCTGTCAGCCGTGGAGGGCATACGGTCTCCTTCCACAGGCGTGTCTCCACAGTAGTTATGAAAAATTTTAAATTTTCATGAAATCTCGTATGTGTTTTGGTTTAGTCCCTATCTGATTTATAAGCATGTTATTGGTCTCAAATACTCGGTTATGGGACATTATGTTTGCGAATGCTGATTGATTAAATGAAATTTCTGTAAATGCTTTCTGAATTGTCTGGTAATGCTCCCAACCCTAATTCGGCGACGGACACGGGATAGGGGTGTTACATTTGATTGGTATCAGAACTACGGTTTAGCCGATTCTCGGACTAACGTAGCATGTCAGAGTCTAGCTATACATGCCATATTTCTGAATTGTGATTGTGTGATGAATCCTGACGTATAAAATGTGATTTTCGTATAGTAATGGATCCCGAAAGAGCCGTAGCTGACGACGTAGAAAGTAATGCGCCTGATCCCGTGCAAGGGACAGCGCCCTCTGATTCGAGATCGGTTACGAGCGATCAAGAGGGAGAAGCTAAACAAGCTTTTTTCCAGATGATGAGTGAGTGGTTCACTCAATTCGTAAGAAATAACCCGACTGTTTCACAACCCCCGCCCCCGGTTAATCCCCCTCAGACATCCGATATACCTCCGACTGCAAATTTGAATCTGTTGAGTAAGCCTCCGGTTGATAAGATTCGTAAATATGGGGCTGAAGAGTTCCGGGCAACTAAAGATGATGATGCTGAAAAAGCTGAATTATGGATTGAAAATATTATCCGGGTATTTGAGGAGATGTCTCTGACTCAGGAAGAATGCATAAAGTGTGTTGTATTGTTACTTCGAGATGCAGCATATCAATGGTGGAAAACTTTGATTTCAGTCGTTCCGAAAGAGCGAGTCATGTGGGACTTCTTTCATATTGAATTCCGGAAGAAGTATATCAGTGAGAGATTTGTCGATCAGAAACGGAAAGAATTTTTGGAACTCAAACAGGGTCGAATGACTGTTTCAGAATACGAACAAAAATTTGTGAGACTGAGTCAGTATGCTCGAGAATGCGTATCATCTGAAGCTATAATGTGCAAAAGGTTTGAAGATGGCCTTAATGAAGATATTCGTTTGCTAGTCGGGATTTTACAAATAAAAGAGTTTGTTGTACTTGTAGACCGAGCTTGCAAGCTGAGGCTCTCGGAAAAGATAAGAGAAAAGCTGAGTCTAAAACTCGAGATGTGAGAAAGAGATTTCAGAGTAAATTATTTCAGTCTGCTCCAAAAAGATTCAGAGATGATCAAAGTCGTTCCAGAGATAATGTGGGACGTTTGAACAGAAATCGAGCTATATCGCAAATGAGTTCCAAAACTCCAACAACTTCAGTGGCCAGCGTTGGTAATGTTCGATCCGAGAGACCCGAATGTATACATTGTGGAAAAAGACATCCGGGAAGCTGTAGATTAAATGACAGAGCTTGCTTTAGATGTGGATCACTTGATCATTTTATCCGTGACTGCCCTAAGTCTGTCGAGCCAGAGACTGTTCAGAATCCGAGATCCGATAATGCATCTGTGAGAGGTAGACCTTCAAATAATGTGAGAAATGTCAGTGGCAGTCATAGAACTACGAGAGAGAATGTTATCAAGTCTGAAGCTAGAGCACATGTCAGAGCGTATGCTATCCGAGCTCGTGGGGAAGCTTCATCACCTGATGTTATAACGGGTACTTTTACTCTTTATGATACTTTTGTGATTGCTTTGATAGACCCTGGATCTATGCATTCATACATATGCATGAATTTAATATTCAGCTAGACTTTGCCTATAGAGTCTACTGAGTTTACTATAAAAGTATCGAACCCCTTAGGTAAAAGTGTCCTTGTTGACAAAGTATGCAAGAATTGTCCGTTACTGTTTCGAGATATATGTTTCCCTACTGATTTGATGCTTTTGCCTTTTGATGAGTTCGATATTATTCTGGGTAAGGATTGGTTGTTTATGCATGATGCTGTTGTGAACTGTAAAAGAAAGACTATAGATTTGAGATGTCCGAATGATGAGATTGTACGAATTGAGTCTGATGAATTGAATGGATTACCTACTGTAATATCTGTTTTGAAAGCTCAGAGTTATGTGAAAAAAGGGTTACGAGGCATATTTTGCCTACGTGATTGATTCGAATGTATCCGAGAAGAAAGTTGAATCAGTGCCTATTGTTTGTGAGTTTTCTGATGTGTTTCCTGAAGAGTTACCGGGTTTGCCTCCGATTCGTGAAGTTGAGTTTGGTTTTGATTTGTTGCCTGGTACTACACCGATTTTGATAGCTCCATATAGAATGGAACCCACTAAGTTGAAAGAATTAAAGTCACAATTGCAAGAATTGACCAATAGAAGGTTTGCTAGACCGAGCTTTTCTCCTTGAGGTGCTCCTGTTCTGTTTGTGAAAAAGAAGGATGGCACGATGAGGATGTGTATCGATTATCGTCAGTTGAATAAGGTGACAATAAATAATAAATATCCGTTGCCTCGAATAGATGATTTATTTGATCTGATAAAAGGAGCTACTGTGTTTTCCAAGATTGATCTGAGATCGGGATACTATCAGTTGAGAGTTAAGGATTTAGACATTCCAAAGACTGCTTTCAGAACAAGGTACGGGCATTATGAGTTTTTAGTTATGCCATTTGGGCTAACCAATGCTCCTGTTGTTTTTATGGATTTGATGAACAGAATTTTCAAACCGTATTTAGATCAATTTGTTGTAGTATTCATTGATGACATATTGATTTATTCACGGAATGAAAATGAACATACTGAACACTTGAGGATTCTGTTGCAAACTCTGAGAGAAAAGCAATTGTATGCGAAATTCAGTAAATGTGAATTCTGGTTGTACGAGGTTAGTTTTCTGGCATAATGTGTCAGCTTCTGGAATCCGAGTGGATCTGAATAAGATTTCTGCTATTTTGAATTGGAAACCTCCGAAAAACGTGTCTGAAGTCCGTAGTTTTTTAGGTTTGGCCGGTTATTACCGTCGAATTGTAAAACGATTTTCAGCGATAGCTACTCCGTTGACTAGATTACTTCAAAAAGATGTCAGATTTGAATGGTCAGATAAGTGTCAGAAAAGTTTTGATCAGTTGAAAACTCTGTTAACAGAAGCCCCGGTGTTAACAGCCAGAATCGGGTAAAGAATTTTTTGTATACAGTGATGCTTCACTAAACGGTCTAGGATGTGTTTTGATGCAAGAAGGCAAAGTAATAGCTTATGCCTCAAGATAGTTGAAGCCTCATGAAAAGAATTATCCGACTCACGACCTTGAATTAGCTGCAATTGTGTTTACACTTAAGATTTGGCGACATTATTTGTACGGTGAGAAATGTCACGTGTTTTCAAATCATAAAAGTCTGAAATATCTGATGACTCAGAAAGATTTGAACCTGCGTCAGAGAAGATGGCTTGAATTATTGAAAGATTACGAGCTTATGATAGATAATCATCCAGGTAAAGCAAACGTTGTTGCTGATGCGTTGAGTAGAAAGTCATTGTTTGCACTACATGCTTTGAATGCTCAGTTAGACTTGTCTAATGATAGTTCTGTGATAGCAGAATTAAAAGCAAAACCGTTGTTTTTACAACAGATATATGATGCTCAGAAGTCTGATAATGAATTGCTAGCGAAGCGAGCTCAGTGTGAAACGAATTCTGAATCTGAATTTCGAATTGTTGATGATTGATTGAGATTTCGGGATCGTTGTTCCGAGAAATTCAGAGTTAATTCAGTTGATTTTGAATGAAGCACATAATAGTCGTTTATCTGTACATCCAGGAAGTACTAAAATGTACCATGATTTGAAGCAACACTACTGGTGGTCTGGTATGAAACGAGACATTTCTGACTTTGTTTCGAAATGTTTAGTCTGCCAACAAGTGAAAGCAGAACATCAAGTTCCGTCTGGATTGCTACAGCCGATTCTGATTCCTGAGTGGAAATGGGATAGAGTAACAATGGATTTTGTTTCTGGTTTGCCCTTAACTTAGAGAAAGAAAGATGCGATATGGGTCGTAGTTGATCGATTAACTAAATCTGCCCATTTTATTCCGGTAAGATCTGATTACTCACTTGAAAAATTAGCTGAGCTGTATATTTCTGAGATTGTTAGATTGCATGGGGTGCCACTCTCTATTGTGTCAGATAGAGATCCAATATTCACATCGCGGTTCTAGAAGAAATTGCAAGAAGCTTTGGGCACAAAACTCTATTTCAGTACAGCATTTTATCCGCAAACTGATGGCCAGTCTGAACGGATCATTCAGATTTTAGAGGATATGTTGAGATGCTGTATACTTGAGTTTAATGGTTCGTGGGAACAGTATCTGCCGTTGATCAAATTTGCGTATAATAACAGCTTTCAGTCAAGTATCAAAATGGCACCATATGAAGCTTTGTACGGACGTAAATGTCGTACACCTCTGTATTGGACTGAACTCAGTGAGAATAAGTTACACGGGGTTGATTTGATAAAGGATACAGAACAAAAAGTGAAACTGATCCGAGATTGTTTGAAAACAGCATCTGATCGTTAGAAGTCCTATGCAGACTTGAAACGAAAAGGCATAAAATTTAAAATCGGTGACAAAGTATTTCTGAAAGTGTCTCTGTGGAAGAAAGTGCTTCGACTCGGACGAAAAGGCAAGTTAAGTCCTCATCGGACCGTATGAGATTATTGAACGTGTCGGGCCGGTTGCGTATAGATTAAGATTGCCTTCTGAACTAGAAAGGATCCATAATGTATTTCATGTCTCGATGCTCCGTAGATATCAATCTAATCCGTCACATGTGATTGCTTCGTCTGAAATTGAAATCCGATCTGATATGACATATGAAGAGGAACCAATTCGTATCTTAGCTCGTAAAGTGAAAGAGTTAAGGAACAAGAAAATTCCATTAGTGAAAGTATTATGGAATCAACATGGAATTGAAGAAGTAACGTGGGAACCGGAAGATTCAATGAAACAGCAATATCCGATACTATTTAATGGTAAGATTTTCGAGGACGAAAATCCCTGAGGGGGGAGAATTGTAACAGTCCGGTTTATACCCTAGTCGGAACAGTGGTTTCAGGACCACAAATCCGAGTTCGTATAATATTTTAATATTATATTCTGTACTGTTGATATGTGGTTTAGCATGTGTTAAATTTCCGTAAGTTAATTTGATTGTCTGTATGATTAATTTGACCAAAAGGATTAAATTGCATGAAATGTGAAAGTTGCTTGCTATTTGCTAAAACACCTATGTGTTGTGGCTTTATAAAATGTGAGGATTTATGTGGCAAATAAGCCAATTCTATGATAGTGGATGGTAATAAATGTGACACATGTATATTTTATGTGATTGTTAGTTTATATTATAAATTATAATTGTTTTATTACTTATTCATTAAGTAATTATTATATTATATTATATTAAAAGAAACAAAAGGTGATAGTGGATTTATTTCATCCATATCATAACCGAAAATCCAAAAAAAAAAGAAAAAAGTTTGAAGCTTATATTCGGTTGATTTTCAAGCTATTATTAAGGTATGTTTTGGCTATGGATTTTAATAATTTTTATGTTTTTGAGATTGTTGTTTTGTCTACTACAAAACCCATGTTTTAATTTTGTGAATTGATGATGTTTGTGTGAGTTACCATGGATGATAAGTTAAGGTTTTTGATAATTTTTGGTGTTAAATGAAAGGTATGAGTTAGATAAACATATTTTGTTCTTGGAGTTTTGATGAATTTAGCTAAATAGGGCTAAATTGAGAAAGTGATAAATTGAGGGATTAAATAGCAAATTTGATGAAAAGTGTGGGCTTGTATGTGTTGTATATATATTCGGCCAAGCATATGTATGTATGGATTTTATGAATTTGATGTTTTGTGAAAAAAGGACTAGAATGATAAAATGTGTAAATGAGAGGGCTAAATTACAAATAGCCCAAAATATGTGTGTATGGATTGAATTGAATGAATTAGTAATTAAAAGGGTTAATTCTGAATATGTTTAGATCAAGAACAGAAGAAAACGGAATTAGATCGAAGGAAAGCGAAAGTAAACGAGTAGTCGTTTTCATTTCGATAAACCGAATCCGAGGTAAGTCACTATGCAAATAAATGTATATATATGCAATTATAATTGTTTTTATGATTGATGTTGATCATGAATACTATTTAGAAGCTATGCTTATGAATTCCGAGAAAAATTCGATATAGTGACTAAGTCCGAGAAGTCCCGTGTGAACCTAGGATTAGATAGGATTAGCTATGTCATGACATAGGTGTCTGTTTTGTTTTATCATGTAAGACCATGTCTGGGACGTTGGCATCAATATCATCCTTATGAATAAGACCACGTCTGGGACGTTGGCATCAATAAGACTTTTACGTGTAAGACCATGTCTGGGACATTGGCTTCGTATTGATTCGTGTAAGACCCTATCTGGGACAGTGGCACTAAAATCCGAGTATATGTAAGACCTCATCTGGGACGCTGGCATTGTACAATTATTCCGAGCTTTCTGGGTATCCTATTAGTTTCCTATTGGTTCAACGGGCAAGACCGTGATACGAAATACAAATTCGAGTTATGAACGATTATGTGATATTAAATATACAGGTACGTTGATTATACACTATTTGTGTATATAAGGTAAGCATCTAAGTGATCTTAATGTGATGATATGTATATGGAATTTGTGAAATTGGCAAATGTGGTCAAAAGTATACGAATCAAAGTACACAGGGGATAATTTAATAAGTGATTGATATGTGCTAATGTATTTATTTGCATATAAGCCTTCTATACCAAATTTATTTGTATATGACTTACTAAGCTTTTGGAAAACTTATTCTATGTGCGTTTTCTCTGTTTTATAGGTCGTCAAAGCTACTGAAGGCTCGGGACCGTCAAGGATTAACATCACACTACTAAACTCATTTTGGTACCCTTTTGAAAGTGTATATAGTTAAATATGGCATGTATAGGCTAGATATTTGTGTAAATGTTTGTGTTGTAAAACTTAGCCATGAAAGTGATGTGTGAAATTGTTTTGGGTACGATTAGATGATTTATGATTTGGTATACTTTTATGATTTAATATGAATGAAAAGAGATGTTATATGTTTTGTTTATAAGTTTGACTCTTTAGAGTGGCATGTTGGCCTTGAAATTGGCCTATAATGTCACACGGTTGAGGAGCACAGGCGTGCCTCAAAACCGTGGCCGTATAACATGTGATGGTTTAGCAGCACACGGCCTCGACACGGGGGTGTCAGCTAGCCGTGGTACAAAGTCAGTAGCTAGCCACGGCCATGGCACACGGGCGTGCTTGGTGGCCGTGGGGATCAAGTCAGTATGTCACCATGGGAAAGACACACGGGGGTGTTTGTCAGCCGTGGAGGGCACACGGTCTCCTTCCACGGTCGTGTCTCCTCAGTAGTTATGAAAAGTTTTAAATTTTCATGAAATCTCGTATGGGTTTCGGTTTAGTCCCTATCTAATTTATAAGCATGTTATTGGTCTCAAATACTCGTTTATGGGACATTATGTTTGCGAATGCTGATTGATTGTATGAAATTTCTGTAAATGCTTTCTGAATTGTCTGGTAATGCTCCCAACCCTAATCCTGCAATGGACACGGGATAGGGGTGTTACAGCGCCCTTTGCGGGTTTTCACCTTGGCCTCTTCGTTTGTTTTAGAAACTTAAAGTGCCCTTTGCGAGTTTTCACTTTGGCCTCTTCTCCTTTTCAAGCAAAATACTTTTTAAGTGAGTCAGAGTTCACAGGATTGGGTAAACTTTTCCCATCTATTTTGGTCGAGATCAGTGCTCCTCTAGAGAAAGCCTTCTTCACCAAAAATGGTCCTTCCTAATTCGGCATCCATTTTCCTCTAAAATCCTTTTGTATGGGAAGGATCTTTTTCAGTACAAGGTCCCCCTCATGAAACTCTCTTGGGCGAACTTTCTTATTGTAGGCTCAAATCATTCGTTTTTCGACATCTGACCGTGACGAATAGCCCTTAGCCTCTTTTCTTCAATTAAGTTCAACTGATCATACCGAGCCTGAATCCATTCAGCTTCATCCAGCTTTATTTCTGACAAAACCCGAAGAGAAGGTATTTCCACTTCGACCGGTAGAACTGCCTCAATTCCATAGACCAACGAGAAAGGCGTTGCCCCAGTAGAGGTTCTGACAGATATCCGATATGCATAGAGTGCAAACAGTAGTTTCTCATGCCAATCTTTATAAGTCTCAGTCATCTTCCCTACTATCTTCCTAATATTTTTGTTGGCCGCTTCCACTGCTCCATTCATTTTTCGACGATACGGAGACGAGTTGTGGTGTTTGATCCCAAATTGACAAAAAATGTCTACTATTGTACTGTTGTTCAAGTTCAGTGCATTGTCTGATATGATCTTTTCAGGCATTCCATATCTACAAATGATCTCCTTTTTCAAGAATCGACTAACTACTGACTTAGTGACGCTAGCATAAGAAGCAGCCTCTACCCATTTCTTGAAGTAGTCAATTACCATGAAAATGAATCGATGCCCATTCCAAGCTTTCAGTGAGATTGGTCCAATAACATCCATGCCCACATGGAAAAAGGCCATGGGAAGTCATAACGTGCAAAGGTAGCGGAGGCACATGAAGTTTATCTCCGTAGATCTGGCATTTATGGCATCTCTTAGCATAATTGATACAATCACCTTCCATGGTGGACCAATAATATCCAAATCTCATAATCTGTCTGGCCATTATGAATCCATTAGCGTGTGTTCCACAAACGCCCTCATGAACCTCTTCTAGGATTTTTCTAGCTTCAATTTTCCTAATCTCCCTATCAAAGTCTTATGCATCATTTCATACCTAGAAATCCCATATACTACTTGCTTTATGAAAGGCCCTATTCCGCTCTATAAAAAACATATTCCGCCCTAGCCACCTTTAACCTAGCGCCTTCTGCAAAAGGGGGAATTAAACTATCAACTACAGATATGAATGCTGGTACTTATACTGCTGGAGAAGACCTATCGATTTCTTTGGAAGGATGACTTCAAAACTGCAGGGGATTAGCACGCCAAGGGAATTGGATAGAAAGTTGACAACTTAATTGTTTTCTTTAAAGAGACTGAAAGAAAGATTACTCCTACAAAGGCTCCCAAGGGATAGACGAAAAATATCAAATTCATAAGGTCTATCCCTATCCCGCCGCTCTTCTTGATCCTGATGGCTTTTCACTTTTTAGCGGATTGCTTTCTACTTTTTAACTGACTCGATGGCATAATTAGAATTAAAAAGGATGGAAATTTGGCCTGCACCGACATCGATCGAAAGAAATTCCAACTCAAAGCTAGTAAGGGAGAAAGTAAAGGCTGTAAACTAGCACTTATATATATTTTAGGGGCTTACTTGCCTAAAATCACTACTTGCTTGCCCGGAAAAAAAGCATATGGTATAGAGAAAGAGAATAAAGAATATGATAGAGGCCAATCTTCTTAAATTCCTTTTCTCATTCTCAGTGGCATGCTCCGGGTATTCACGATTTTTTACGTATCGTAATACATCCTGATACCAAGGGTGATCATCTTTTTCCTCCTCTTCCACATTATAACAATGAGCTGGAACTTCAAAGATACTCATCTGAATAGGTCTCATATCCTCTGGTCTGTTTACTTTAATCATAGAAGCCAGGGTCGCCAAAGAATCTGCCATCCGGTTTTCATCGCGTGGGAGATAATTGAAAGTAATGTCATCAAATTCCTTAATCATGCCCAGAACTATTTTTCGGTAATCAATTAATTTAGGATCTCTTGTTTCCCACTCTCCTTTAAGCTGGTAGATTACTAAGGCAAAATCTCCATGTACTTCTAACACTCTGATCTTATGCTCTAAGGCTGCTCGAATTCCCATGATGCAGGCTTCATATTCCACTATGTTATTTGTGCAATAAAAATCCAATTTGCATGTGAATGGATAATAATCACCACTAGGGGATACCAAGATTGCCCCAATTCCATTTCCCACAGCATTTGACGCTCTATCAAAGTTTAGCTTCCACGGACAATCTTCAGTATTTGCCACATACATCAGCTCTTCATTTGGGAAATCAAAGCTCAAAGGTTCAAAATCCTCCAAAGCTCTGCTAGCCAAAAATTTTGCTACTGCGCTTCCTTTTATAGCCTTTTGGTTCACATAGACTATATGGAATTCAGACAGCAAAATCTGCCACCTAGCCATCCTTCCATTCAAAGCAGTAGAATCCATCATATATTTTAATGGATCAACCTTCGAAATTAACCAGGTAGTATGATATAGCATGTACTACCTCAATCTCCGAGTAGTCTAAATTAGGGCGCAACACAATTTTTCAATCGACGAATATCTTATTTCACATTCAGTGAAATTTTTGCTAAGATAGTATATCACCTTTTCTTTTCTTCCCGACTCACATGTTGGCCAAGTACACATCCCATGGAGTTATTAAATACTGACAAATACAGTATCAATGGTCTATCTAGATTAAGCGGAGACAGTACTGGGGCGTTCGATAGATATTGTTTAACTTTGTCAAAAGCATTCTGGCACTCATCATCCCATACACCCTGGTTGTGTTTCTTGAGAAGATGAAATATGGGATCACATTTCTCAGTTAATTGTGAAATAAATCGAGCAATGTAATTTAATCTTCCAAGAAAGCCTCGAAATTTCTTTTGAGTGCGTGGTGGAGGTAATTCTTGTATTGCTTTGACCTTGTTTGAGTCAAGTTCGATTCCTCTCTGGTTGACCACGAAACCTAATAGTTTCCCTAACCGAGCTCCGAAAGTACACTTTGCTGGGTTGAGCTTCAATTGAAATTTTCTCAACCTCAAAAACAATTTTTTCAAAACCTCAATGTGTTCCTTTTCCGTTCGAGATTTGGCAATCATATCATCGACATATACTTCAATCTCTTTGTGCATCATATCGTGGAACGTTACTATGGCCCTTTAATATGTTGCCCCAGCATTCTTTAGTCCGAATGGCATTACCTTATAGCAGAAGGTATCCCACAATGTTATGAAGGTAGTTTTCCCCATATCCTCAGGGTGCATCTTGATCTGATTATATTCCGAAAAGCCGTCAATGAAAGAAAATAGTGAGTATCCCGCCGTATTATCCACCAATGTGTCAATATGCGGCAAAGGGAAATTGTCCTTTGGGCTAGCTTTATTTAAGTCTCTATA
The DNA here is from genome assembly GCA_005393395.2 of Gossypium australe. Classification (NCBI taxonomy): domain Eukaryota; kingdom Viridiplantae; phylum Streptophyta; class Magnoliopsida; order Malvales; family Malvaceae; genus Gossypium; species Gossypium australe. Next base: position 23,994,008 of record CM016626.1, read on the forward strand.
GTCCACACATCCGGAGCTTTCCATCCTTCTTAGGTACAGGAACAATGTTGGCAACCCATTCTGAGTACTTGACCACTTGTAGAAAACCAGCATCAAACTGTTTTTGGACCTCTTCTTTTATTTTCAACATTACAACAGGCCTCATCCTTCGTAGCTTTTGCTGAACTAGCTTGCACTATTCTCTTATGGGAAGGCGATGTACTACAACATCGGTACTTAGCCCAGGCATATCTTGGTACGACCATGCAAAGGCATCTTTAAATTCCTGTAGTAACTCAACAAGGTCTTGTTTTCTCTCCTTAGCTATGCGCGTGCCAATTTTCACAACATTTCCTTCCTCTAAGGCTATGTTCTCTACCTCATCTTCATGTGGTAAAATTTGTTTCTCCTCTTGCTTTACCATTCTTAAAATATTTGGAGATAAGTCACAATATCGGTCACCTTCAAAATCCTGATATTCCTCTAAACACATGTCCTGCTCAAAGTGGACCTCTGGATCTGTATTATCGTTGCTCACATCATTGATATCTAGGGACCTATGATGGGTACCAAAGAATGTACAAAGAACAAATGAATTTGAGGACAACTATTCACATGATATGAATGAAATTAGAAAGTCAAAAGAATGAAATGAAAGAATATTTGCTCAAGCTAATTATCAAAAATGTATTTTATTGAAACAACAATTTCTGAACATGTGCCTATTTCACAAAAGAAATTTTATTGTTCCTAGGCTAAATCTGTATAATCTCTAAAAACTACAGGAAGTTCCTCTACAGTCCAATTGTTCAAAACGCTTCCATGCTCATAAGGGCGAATGCCCAACAGGTTTCTTTGTTCAACTTCTTCCCCGTGTATGACATTGATGTGAAGACTTTCCAATAACCCTCTATCAGGGTGAATTATCCCTCCGGATACAAAGGTCTAAGATATGTGGGGGAATGTCATCGATTCTCACTGGACTTCTTCCCCATTCAACCGTGCCCTCATTCTTTCTTATTTTTTCTCGATTTCCTTCTTTCTTTGTTTGGCATCTGGCCTGAAACCCAAGCCAAAACGCTCTCTCTTTTCTTTCAGCATTGGCACTTGAACTTTCCATTGGAGATGTCTACCCAGTCCTTTTCTTGGTAAGGCTCCTTTCCCCACCATCATTTGTAAGCCCATCCTTGTGGTCTTGGATATCTTAGGCGCTGGAACTTCATTTCCTTCCAAAATGAATGTTGCGTTGACGAACTCTAAAGACTAGAAAGAACACTTAATGGCCTTCTCATTTGTCTCTACATACAGTGCGTCATTGGTAACAGTCGCTATGATGTCTTCCTCCGTATTTATAGTGACCAGTCGACCATCCGTTACCAGTTTCAGTTTTTGGTGCAAAGATGAGGGCACTGCCCCTGCTGAATGAGTTTAGGGTCTTCCTAGCAAGCAACTGTACGAGGGCTTGATATCCATCACCAAAAAATCCACTTCATACATGTTTAGCCCAATCTGCAATGGTATATCAATTCTTCCCATCACTCTTTTTTCGGTGCCATCAAATGCTCTCACTATGTTCTGGCATGTCTTCATGTGAGAATTGTCTATCGGCAACATTTTCAGTATCGACAACGGTAAGACATTCAAGGCTGATCCATTATTGATTAACACATTTGGTAGAGTGTATCCCTTACAATGAGTGGTGATGTGCAGAGCTTTAGTTGATCCCATACCCCCAGGTGGAATTTCATCATCACTGAAGGAAATAAAGTTATCCGCACTTATGTTACTAACTAATCGGTCAAGCTTATTGACAGATATATCTTTAGTAACGTAAGTCTCATTCAGCATTTTCATCAAAGCGTCACGATGTACTTCTGAACTTAAAAGTAAGGCTAGCACCGATATGCGAGCCGGTTGCTTGCGCAGCTGCTCTACCACGTTGTATTTACTGTGCTTCAAGAATTTTAAAAATTCTTTAGCCTCTTTTTCCTTCACAGGTTCGTTGATAAGGGCGCCATGTCCTTTCTCTGGTTCAACTACCACGGTCTTTGATATTGCTGGTTCTGTTCTGACGTTTACCAAGTCGTAACGCCTCCCACTTCGTGTGTAGAATCCCTCACTTTGGACCTCATTGGAAGTGCTAGCTGAGTTTTCTACTCCCGGTGTCGTCACGTTACAATTGTAATTCCATGGTACCATCTTGTTATCCTTGTAAGGAAAGGACACAAGTTTTTTTATTACAACTTTAGGCGCGATTTATGCTCCGCCTTCTGTGTTTCTCGGTCGGGAAATAATGATCCTCAGATAATTGACTTTTTGATTTATCGACTCTCCTTCTGTTGCATGTATGTTTCCTCCCTCTGAACCTTCTTCGTAAAACTCTAGTTCCTTATTATCCATAAGGCTCTGTACCGATACCCTAAACTTAGCACATTCCTGGATCTCATATCCTTCAGCTTTGTGGAACTCACAGTAGTTCCTTAGTCCTTCACCTTTTTCCTCGAGACTTGATTTTATCAGTCCCCTTCTTACTATTTCCTTCCACACCATTCTCAATAGAGTTTTTACCTCCGAGATATCCCCTTTAATCTTCCTCACGACATTCTCCCCAATTGTATTTATCCCCTTGTCTCCGTGATTGGGTAATGGGTTCTCCGCACTGGGTGTATCATCAAACTTGACAATCCCCATCTTGATGAGCCTCTCAACTACCTTTTTGAAGGTAGTGTAGTTTTCTATTGAATGCCCCGATATTCCCGCGTGGTAATCACAATGAGCGTTGGAGTTATACCATTTAGGATATGGGGGTTGTAACGGCTGTAGATAATATGGGGACACTACACGTGCATCGAATAACCTTTGATATAGCTCCTTATACGTCATTGAGATTGGCGTAAATTGAAGCTTTTCAGAATTTTATCTAGGGCCTGGTTCTTGTCTTGTCGACCCTTGTTGCCCGGCAATAACTACTTTCGGCTGGCTAACAGTGATTGCCTTTGAGTATCCTTTGTTGTATGTACTCATATTGTTTACCTCGTTGTCCTTTTTTCTAGGAGCAGATATTCTAGTACTTTCTCCTGCTTCAATCTTACGACCCCTTATGGCGTTTTCTATCATTTAACTTGCCATCACTATATCTACGAAGTTTTTGGTGGTGCTTCCTATCATATGGGTGATAAAAGGTGCCTTTAAAGTGTTGATAAACAGCATGGTGGTTTCCTTTTCCAAGAGAGGTGGTTGAACTTGCATGGCAATTTCCCTCCATCTTTGCGCGTATTACCTGAAGCTTTCATTTGATTTCTTTTCCATGTTTTGCAACATGATTCTATCAGGCGTCATGTCTGTGACATGATTGTACTGTTTCATGAAGGCTTGGGCTAAGTCTTTCCATGAGCTAATATTAGCACGGCTAAGTTGATTGTACCACCTGGAGTTGCCCCAACTAAACTGTCTTGGAAACAATGAATCAAAAGTTGATCATTGTTCACATAGCCAGTCACTCGTCTACAGAACATAGTGATGTGGGCTTCAGGGCAACTAGTCCCATTGTACTTCTCAAATTCCGGCATCTTGAATTTATGAGAAAGCACCAGATCTGGGACCAAACTCAAGTCCTTTGCGTCAATACCATGGTGATGGTCGGCATTTTCTAAAGCCTTGAATTTTTCTTCCAACCATCTACAGTGATCTTCCAACTATTTTGAAGATTCAGTTCTGATCCCCTCTCTCTGCTATGTCTAGGTCAGGGATAACGGAATTAGCCGGGTTATCTCCTGGGTTGGACCCTGTGCCCGCTTGGAAGTTCATGGGCGGTCTATTATCAGCTTGCCCCTGTTGAGGCCTAATCGTGACAGGTGGCCTTTGGGGATACTCCTCAAGTTGTACATGTGGTGGAGTAAAACCCCGAGGAAAGTCTTCATTGTCTTCAGCGTTGACTATCGGACCTTTCCCTTTGTCCATTGCCCCACTTAGCATCTGGGCCATCTGAGCCATCATGCTCCTTTGAGCTTCCAACATTTGGTCCCTCATTTCTTGTTGGAGCTTTGCCATTTTCTCTTGCATCTGGTCTTGCATGTCTCTTTGGAATTGTTCCAATCTTTGATCCATTTTCCTTGATTTGGCGCGTGTACCGTAAGGATGTTCAACTTCCAGATTTTCCTTATCTTTCTCTCTCTCTCTCTCTTCTGTAATTTTAACTAATTAGACTCTCTCTATGGACTTAAATGCATATGATATGATGTAATGCAAATGCATGAATGCAAAGAGGCATCGATTCTGATTCAACTTCATTTTAGAAAACTTTATTAGAAAACAAAATCTTTTACATAAAACGGATTACAAATATGCTTTCGCCCTAAGGCCCAAAGTTCTTATTTTCCTAAATAACAAAGCTAGTTCTTGACTATGATTTGACTGTAGCTCATACTTCGTGCTCAATGTATCATCCTGTACTGCCAAAGTCTGTAGGTGATCAATTACCTCTCGAATCTGGACTATTGCTTCACCCATGAGATAATCCCGACTTCTAACTTGATCATGAGAATGGTGAAGTTCTTCCTTCTAACGCCCTTCTCTTGTTTCAAGAAGCTCGATTTGAAGTTCACAACTGTGCAATGCTGATTCTAACTCTTCAATCTTACGCTTCATTTCCTCTATCTTGTTCAGGCTTGAATTTAACTCGATCGCGAAATTACGGCTTCGATGGTGATGAAGAGCCCATCCAAGTTCAGCTACTCTAGCTTCTAATTCTCCCTTTTCATTTAAACTTCCTGCCAAGTTTTTCTCTAAGGCCTCGTTTCACGCTTGTATTTCTCGAAACTTCCTCTTCTAATAGTCAGCTTTGGCCTTTTCCTCTTGGACCTCTTGTTGCCATTGTTCTGAAATCTTCCCCAATCCGGCATTCTTCATCGATAGACGCATCTTCTTATATTCAATCTTCAAGCTATCTCGATCTTCCTCAATCTTCCTTTTCTCCTATCTTACATTCTCGGCTTCTGATTTTTGAACATCCACATCTAGCCTCAAGTACATCTTTTCTTCTTCTAGCTTCTCTATCTTCTTTCCGAGCTCTAAACTTTACCTTTCGAAGTCTTACTTTATAATCTCTAACTCCGATGGGACCACTTATAAATACTCCTTCATCGATCGAGCACCCTCCAAACTTGGCCCAGGGATGTTATCGTTGATCGTTTTGCTCGACCACTCCTTATATTCTGTGGTTGTCATCGACCCTCCAGTTAATATCTTCATACGGCGAGCCTGCTTCCAAGCCTCAGAAATCTCTCGAATCTTCTTCTTATAATTATCCCCCTTATATGAGAATTCACTTTGAGCTAACCCATATGTCGCCGGTATGAACTGTCTTGCTTTGTATTGCCTCAGCACGAGCAACGACGCATATCCAACAGCCCCCCATATTCCAGGCAGAGGTACCCAATCAAAATTTCCGCACTGATAAAAGGCTTCATCAGGAATCATCCAAGGGGCTTTCCACTCAACATCTTCCTCTCGGAGGTTTTGAAGAATTTTCATCCATCTTTCCTCTGTTATACTGTCTCTCCTTGTCGTAACTGTAGCATCCTTTAAGGGAGAATAACCTTTAGAGAACACTCGGTAAGGAACCCTGTCAACCTTCTAAAAATGACTGTGAAACCAAACCAATAATAACTCTGTGCATCCGGTGAATCTACCTTCACCAGCTCTCCGACATGCATTCAAAGATCTAAATGTCTCGGCTAATATCACAGGTACAGGTGTGACCCCTTTGTTAAGTCGGTTGAATAAATCGATACTGCTTCATCTATATGCCTTAAAGCTCTGGGGAAGATCACCAAACCATAAATACATAAGGCAAAGACGTCGATCTTCTTATTTCTATCTGGATGTGTTAGGATCAGGTCTCTCAAACTCACCCAAGGTATGCATTTACCTTCACCTTTCTCTTGGATTCTAGCTGCAACCGACTATTCACTCATCCCTGTGATGCTTATTAATTTCTTCATAAAAGTTGGGACATTGGCAGCCCTAAAATAAGCTTTGTCGACTTGGACCCTCGAACAGCGAAGCAAGGTCGTATATTCCTCCAGTGTGGGCACTAAATCTACCTCCCCGAAAGTAAAATAGCTATAAGCAGAGTTCCAAAATTGAGTCATAGCCCGGAATAGATGCTTATCTACCTTGATGTCGAGCAAGTAAGGTAGATCGCCATAATTACGATAGAACATCTGCTTTGACTCATCGTCCCACTGGGTCCATATTTCTTTCAACTCTTGGAACTCATTCTGTGTAATACTAATATGAGTAAAATCCCATAGTTCAGATACATACCCGTCAACTAAGCTGTTCCCTTTCTCCAGTTGCGTTTGCTCTGACCATGTGCGAACAGCTGCATTGTCTCCCACTTTATCAAGAAACTCGTTCTCCATAACCAGGTTTTTAATTTAGAAATTGACCGTGAATCGATACCTCTAAAAATATGAAATGACATGCACAAAAATGAAACACAACAAGTTAGTGCCACAAAATAAAATATAAAGCAAGTAAAATAACAAACACCTATTTGGGTAACTACTAAAGTTTGGCATAGCCCTACCTAAGGTGGGTTCTTAGGGTTTACTATATGCAGTTTAGATCTAAAGTTGAGGTACTTGAACCAGCAGATTCCTCGATCCTCACCCATTATAGGGTCATACGGACCGAGTTCAGTTCAGGGGAATACATTTCTCTATGGCCATGCGAAAGTGAAAACTTCACGAAGACATAGATACAGATGTATCCCGAAAGCAATCCACTAGACCATGCGGAGGTGAAAACCTCACGAAGGCATAACTTCTCGCTCCCACTTAAAGGTGCGACCACAGCGGTCATGTAGTGCAATGCAGAGATATATATTAAAACCACATGCAATAAAAAAATCATTTTTTAAAAAAATCAAAATTTCAAATTCGAACAAAAGGACATGAAATTATCGATTTTACGACTTGACTCTCTTATTGTCCCCAGTGGAGTCGCCAAGCTGTCGAAACCATTTTTTAAGAAGTTTTGAAAAAACGGGGCTCGACTTTTAAAAACAAAAGTGGGAGTCGCCACCAATCCCTTTTTACTTAGGCGTGATTGGATTACCTTGCAAAAAAAAACGCTTTATTTCAAAACATTTGATTTTGGTCTACAAAAAACAAGAAAACGGGTTCGAGAGTCGGTTATGTATGAGGAAGGGTTAGCACCCTCATAACGCCCAAAAATTGGTACCTAATCGATAAAATTATGTCCAAATGTTGAAAATTTAATAAACTTTTAAAATATGATTTCAAAAAAAAAAACTTGAACAGTTTGATTTAAAATTTGAGATTTCTTTACAAACATCACATCCAGCACGTTAGGACACGATATTTTAAACTCTCGTAACTAAAATTATCTCATGATTTACAAAATTTTATTAAAAGGATATTTAGTTATTTAGTCAAACGGAAAATCGAAACCCAGCACGGTAGGGCACTATTTCTCGAATTTCTAAATACAAAACATTGCTTTATTTTAAAACCTTTAGGTAAAATATAGTAATTTTGCAAAATGCATTTATTTTAAAATGATGATCTATGAAAATATTATATTAATACATTATCAAACATAGATATCAAAAGCAATCGTGAAATAATAGCATTTCGTATTAATATAGGCAATAAAAGAAATAACAATATAAAATACGACTAATAATAATATCTACACTAAAGCAATTGTAAATAAATGAAGGGTTAACTATACGAATAATAAGAATAATATAAAATTTTAACATGATAAAATAATTAAAAATAGTATTAGAATAAAATAAAATAAAAATAAAAAATAAAGAAACAAAGAAGGGTTAAATAGCAAATAAAATAAGTATAAAACGATTAAATTAAAACGCGCGTCGCACTGCGGGGACTCATTAGGCAAATATGCCTTCTTCCCAAAACGACGTCGTTCTGATTTTTAGCCCTTAAAGCAGTCTGAGGGACTAAATTGAAGCAAAGTATAAGTTTATGGGTTAATTTAAAATAAATAGAAAATTGAATTGTACGAAATTAAACATAAAAAATTTGAGGAAGGACTAAAATGGTAATTAGACCATTAAACAAAAACACGCGGATCCTCCCCGAGTTTTCGGGTCAACGCGCGGGTCATCCCTTGAAACGACGTCGTTTTACGCTTATTAGATTAAGCAAAAACGGCGTCGTTTCCTCATTACTATATAAGTAAAAAAAAGGGTTAAAAATCATTTTAAAACTAGTTTTTAAAAAAAAAACAAAAGCTCTTAAAAAACGCTCTGCCCTCATCAGTCCTCCGACCTCGGGCCTTCATCGCACGCGCCGTCGGGGACGGCGGTCGGAGAGCCAAACCCTTCTGTTTTGATGCCAAAAAAGTAGGTAACCTTCTTGCCTTTTTCTTTTTTTAGTATTCGTACAAAAAAAATAGCGTAGCTATAAAAATAAACAAAATAAAATAATGTGAAAATCACCTTCTGCTAAAAATCTCTGTATTTTTATTTCTGTATATTTTTGTTTCTCTCTGTGTGTTTGGTGTGTTTTTCTTGTCTGTTTTTTGTTGTTCCTGTAGTTACAGAATAATCAGGCTTTTATAGCCTTAAAAATAAAAATAAAAAAGGAAAACGTTTGTTGTTGCCATTCTTGCTGCTGTTTTCTTTCCTTTCTTTTGCAGGTGGACGAAAATATCGCGACGGAGATGAGGCGCGCTAACTGCTGCGCGAATTGGTGGCGTGACCGAAGGGCTGTTGGGGCATTGCGGCGCGACGATTGGGCTCTTGCTGAGGCGCTTTCGGCGCAATGGAAACCTAGGGTTTCCTGCGTCCGCAAGCTTTTGGGCCACTTGGGCAGTGTGTGATTTGGGTCTGAATGTCTGGGGTGTAAGTGGGTCAGTGGGTTCTGTTTTCTTGTAATTGGGCTGCTGTTAATTTTCGGATTTGGGCCTTAAGGTTGTAAATGAACTGTTTAAAAATCTAGACTTTATTATTATTATTATTTTGGTTTTATTCTGTTTTACACGGCCCGGGCACAATTGGGTCACTACATAAATAATTCATTAAAATAATAAATTATATTTATTATATTAATAATTTATTATATGACTAAATATAAATAATTAAATATGTATGTTTAATAATATTGAAAAATATAATATTTTAAATATTTTTAAAAATAAAAATAAAATTTATTATCAATATAATAATATTAAGTTTGATTTAAGTTAATTTTTATATAAAAATAAAATTATCTATAGATGAGCTCTTTTTTGGAAAATGACTTATGCTTTTCAAAATGGTAAGTCATTTTACAGGAAAAATGACTTATTTTACCTTAACCTGTAACTCATTTTCCGTTGACCAAACTATTTTCTGTGAAACAAACATAGGAAAATGCAGAAAATAGTTTCCGTAAAACGTTTTACATGTGCCCAGTTAATATTTTCTCGACCATGCACATTTTCTGAATCAACAGTATTCTCATATGCCCAGTTAATATCTTCGTATTCCATAAAATCTGTATCATTTCGACCGACATGTTTTCGGATAAAATTGTGTATCGTCATTGTAGCAACAACGATCATCGTTTGCTTTTCAAAACTATAACTTGGCATATCCCTTAAAATGGCCCATTTTTTTTTCAAAACAGTAAAAGTTTGTTCAATCACGCTACGTAATGATGAATGTGAATGATTGAATATCTCTTCTTTACCAGATATTGGTCTACCTCTACGAAAGTCAGGTAAATGATATCGCTGACCTCTATATGGTCCAAGATAACCTTTCATTTGAGGATATCCAGAATCAACAAGATAATATTTTCCTACATGTCATAATATAACAAACAATTAGTTCAATAATTTTTTTAATAAAAATTATCAATTAAAGAACTTATACTTTATTTTTTTAAAAATCACATATAAATAAAATATCTAACCAATTGATGGGTGCGGAAATTTGTATTTTGGATCTCGAATTGCATCAAGAAATATTCCAGTTTTAAAATGTGAACTTGATATCTCAGAGTTTTTTTTTTCTGACCGTTTCCATCAATTTGAACATCATTTGAAATGTGAACATCATTTAAAATACGAACATCGTTTCTCACATTTTCTTCTTCATTCTCTTTAGGTATTTCATTGTTAACATCCTCAAAAAAATCACTGCAGAGTGTACTAGAAGAAGGTGCCCATGCTTTATCACCTGTTGCAACTATCCCCATGAACATTTGGTCCAACTTCCCTTCAAATTCAGGATCAATGCCCGATGTTTTAAATTTTTGAGCTTCAGGCACAACCTACATATAAAATGATAGTTTAATAACAGTAATTATCACTAACCTCATAGAAAAGAAAAAAAAAACAAAAATATTCAGAATTATTAATGTACCTTTAGCCTACTCTCCCCCCAATCATCCGATGCATCAACGGTTCTTTTTATAGGATTCCACCCTAGACCAGTATCTTCGCCTTTAAGTTTTTTCCAAACTTTCCATTCTTTTTTTAGGGCATCCCACCTATTTTTAAGTTGTCTTTGTGAAAAACCCTTGCCCATTTTTTTTCTCAAAGTTGGTCATTATTTTCAACCATCCATCTTTTATGAAATGAGTACCAGGCCTATTGCCTTTCAATATCTCTTTAATACAAATATCATAAAATATTTCTGTCAATCTCTTATCCCACATTGCTTTCACTTTTTCACCACTAACTTCAATCGCCGAAGTACTCATCTATTGTGTATACAAACAGATTCGTTTCAGCCAAGCAATCAAGAAAATCAAATGTCACATAAGTATATTTGTTTACATGTGTATCAAAATATTTTCCTCTAATTTTACCAAAAATGGACCCGACACCAACAATGGTGTTAATCCCTAGCTAATTTGCATTAAACCAGTCTTACTTCACAAAAACTAAATCGCATGCTAATAAAAGAATATACAATTTGCAGTTTTGTCCATAAAATGTGCTTTGTAACAATACTTAAACAACAATACTTAAAAACCCTGTTTGTTTTGCTTGAAGCCGAGACCGTTCAAGTGTTTAAGAGAACAAATAAAGTAAAAATATGCTTAAAAAGTGTTGGTCCAAGACAAAGGACATAACAAGGAATTGTAACACTTGCATTTCTGCCAAAGTTTACGTTGACGACTAGCAGTGGGTATGTTGTTACAGTTGCCCTAAGTTTTGCCAATGCTCCTAATAAAAACACCTGCTCATAGAAATAGCAAGGCAGAAAAAAGTAGAAATTTAAACAAGACATTGTCATTTTCACATTGTGTGAACTTAGTGAATATGCTTTTGTCTTTGCACACATGTTTGGTTGCTCCGGTATCAATCCACCATGTATTATCATCTTGTGCCATATTAATTTCAGATATCATTGCAACGGACTTTTAGTTATTATCAGCCTTAGAAGATGATTTCTTTTTTAAAAATCGACATTCATTCTTGAAATGTCTCGGCTTACCACAATGATAGCATGAGCCCTTTTGTTTCTTTTTAAACTTAGGCGCTCTATCAGTCTGTTTGAACTTTCTATTGAATGGTTTAGTAGTTCCGTAACATGCACTTTGGCATTTTCAGAATTTAGATTCTGATCTTGCTTTCGATATTTATCTTCAATACAAATATGATTTGCCAAAACCTCAAGAGATATTTCCTCTTTCTTATGTTTTAGACTTCTTTTAAAGTCTTTCCAATATGGAGGAAGTTTGTCTATTATGGAGGATACAACAATCGTTTCATCCATTTTCATATCATATTGATTGAATTAATTCAACATCTTTTCAATATCACGGAATTGTTCCATAATAGAACGACCATCAACCATTTGATAACTATTGAAACGACTGACAAGAAATCTCTTACTTGTAACATCTTCGGTCATGTATCTTATCTCCAATTTGTCCCATAATTCTTTAGCGGTGACCTCGTTTTGGTAGGTGTCGAACAAACCATCAGATAAATCATTCAATATGTGGCCCATGCACATGTAATCAGCATTGTCCCATTTTTGTCTTTCTCGGGTTGCAGCAACAGATTCGTTTTCAGTCTCGTCAGGTCTTGGAGTATCCAAAACATAACCAATCTTCAAAGTTAATAATAAGAAGTGCATCTTTTTCTGCCATCGTCGAAAATTGCCACCATCAAACTGATCAAGTTTGAAAAAATTGGAAGCCAACTCCCTTAGTGTTCCACTTTCGTGAGTTGTGGTAGTCATCATGAAATATAACCTTAAAATTGTTAGTACAAATCTTCGGTGAGGAAAATCTCGAACACTCGAACGAAACTCGAACAGAAGAAGAAATAGGACAAGGCTCCAATGCGTGTATCAAACCACTATCTTTAAGGTTCTTTTTCCCCCCACCTATCTTCGGTGTGCAAACGAGTTCTAAGCAAATTAACCTCGAGGATACAATGAAGCCAATGACTATTTGCATTTTGTACTGACGAGAATAGCCCACTACACACTGAGCAATATATGACAAGAAACTCAATTTCTATAAATGATTTCTGCAGTAATACTGTATAGAATAATCTAATAATATTAAAAAATGAATGAAGGAAAGAAAGAATATTAAAAATTGTTGGTATATCTCCAAATGAAATCTGATTCCTATTTATAGGAATTTTCTTGTCTCTTCATAGAGACATCTTTCATCAATAGGTGCCTTTCTGAATAATAATGTTTTTAAAATAAAAACATAATCATTCATTTAATTATAACTATTCAAATAATATTATTTAAATAGTTATAATTTTTTTTCAAAAAATCAAAAAATATAATCTTTTGATTAATTACACCCATTTATTTATAATTATTGGAATACTATCAATATTTGAAAATGTTCCAACAAGATGATAGTCATTATGATCATGAACACCACCAAATTTCTGCCAGGGTTTATCAACAACCGTTCGGCATGGATCAGATGGTTTGCAAATTAGAAATGAACGAAAATTTTGAATACCCATTTGGTCGAATGATGTTCTCAACGTTTCTGCGAAGGAAGCTTTCGTGTTTAGCTCTTCCGGATCAATTGATCTGAATACAGTAAAAAAGGCTAGTGCTTCCACTGATGACATGTTAGGTTGGATTTGATTTTATTTTTTTTTTCCTTTTAGCGTAGACTGTTAAATGGAAGCCTGAAAATTGTAAATTAGAAAGTTTAGAAGAAATTGCATCGAGTTCAAGTTGGAATTTTTGGAGGTCTGTTTTGTCAACTTTAGCTAAAACTCATTTTCTTGTAACGTAGGCACGCAGGCACTACGTCTTAATTCTAGAAATGGTAATTTCTGAGGATTTTCCTGTAAAACCAGAACATAAATTCCTAGACAAAAGCAGACACGGTAAGACTGACAGGGTGGTCGAGGATGTCCCTTGATCATTGAAAACTTTGAGATGGCCCATTGCGTCTAAGCCTAGTAAATTCATTAAAAATCCCCCAATGCCAACGGCATTGAATAAATTAAGTTCTCTCCCGAGCTATATCACAAGCCATACTGAGTCGTGATTGACCATGGATACAGTAAAATGGTTGGTGAAAGCAATGCTTCTGTACCAGCTTTTTCACTTTTCATTCTCTTTTGTCTTTGGATGCCATAACACCACAACACTCCCTCCGAGATTGTGAATTTTGTGATCTCTAGAGGAAACACGTTCGTCCTTGGGTTCTTCAGCCCTGCCAATTCCAGATATCGCTATGTTGGGATATGGCATTACCAAGTTTCTATTCAAACAGTTGTGTGGGTTGCCAACAGAGAAAATCCTATCAATGAGACCTCTGGAACCCTCTCCATTAGCAGCCCAGGAAACCTCGTCCTCTACCACAAAAACTACACTATTCCTCTCTGGTCTACTAATTCCACCCTTACGCACTCCAATAATTCTACAGCACGACTCTTGGATACAGGGAATCTAGTTTTAGTCCAAAATGATATCACCTATTGGCAAAGTTTTGATTATCCTACAAACACTATGCTTCCATTTATGAAAATTGGTTTAAATCTAACTACTGGTGTAGATCGATTCCTCACGCCTTGGAAGTCTCCAAATGATCCCGGGATTGGAAACTTCACTTACAAGCTAGATTCCACAGGATTCCCTCAGCTGTTTTTGCACAAGGGTTTGGCTAAATTTTGGCGAGCTGGGTCATGGACGGGGCAAAGATGGGTTGGAATACCAGAAATGAGACGTAGTCCCATTTTCAATTATAGTTTTGTGTATAATGATGAAGAAATTTTTGCCTCGGGAGATATAAAGGACGCCTCTATAATCACAAGAATGATCGCAAATGAGACAGGAGAGATGCAAAGGTTCTTATGGAATCATCAAGACCGACGCTGGGTTACAATTTGGTCCGCCCCAAAGGAGGATTGTGATTTTTACGGGCACTGCGGGCCCAATAGTAACTGTGACCAAACTCAAGTAGACAAGCTTGAGTGTTCTTGTTTACCCGGATTCGAACCAAAGTCTCCCGAAACTTGGTCGCTAAGAGATTGGTCAGCTGGATGTGCACGAAGGGCTAATGCGTCTATATGTAAACATGGAGAAGGGTTTGTGAAGGTGGCAGCGGTGAAGATTCCTGATACTGCTGTGGCTAATGCAGACATGGGGTTGGGGCTGAAACAGTGCCAACGTGTCTGAGGAATTGCTCTTGCATGGCTTATGCGAGTGCATTTTCTGAGAGTAATGGAGGGACCGGATGCTTGACCTGGCACGGGGATTTGCTGGATATCAATACCTATAGAGATGCTGATCAAGACCTTTTCATACGGGTGGATGCTCTTGTCTTAGGTAGGTATCATCTCTATTCGCAACAAGTATATCTATTTTGTAGGCCATATCGCACATTAACTTTCAACTCTTTTTCTCTACTTGAAATAATTTCTCAAAGTCGAAAGTGGTTGGGTCACGATTAGGCACTTTCGATATCTTCTAAGGCAAGCTAGCAACCCAAAAATGTCATTTAAGCACTTGACTAATGCATTATCAAGAACCTGTCCCCCCAAAATAAGTGTTACCAAGAACACCAAGTTTGTTGCACTTGAATCTGAATTAGATATCTCTCAAGTCTTATGTGATCTCGAAGCTTGCTTCAAAGGTCCATTCTGGGCAATGTACATAATTTGCAATAATTTTTTACATTAGCAGTAGTAATTTGCATATATACATTTCATTTGTTTAGCTAGTTACAGGAAGAATGGTGGAGTTAGCAAGAAGCAATTGGTGGCAATTTTTGTAATTTCTATTGCAGTGATACTTTCCATGGTAGCCTTTGCATTTTGTTTGGTGAGGCGCGTAAGAAGAGGTAACCAAATATCTGCGGTTTCGTTTTATGTCTAGGTTAAAGCAAATAGAAACTTGCAGTTTTCACTCAAGTTCTACAAACTAAGCAATTATATGCATTTTACCAGGAAGACAAAGAGGACCTTCACGCAGCTCCACAACAAATCCAACGCATTTGGAGGACTCTTTAAATGGAACAAGTGCTGCGTTACCAGTATTTAATTTGGGAACCATTGCCGTAGCCACAAACAACTTTTCTCCTGATAACAGACTTGGACAAGGAGGCTTTGGCCCTGTTTATAAGGTAACCTGCCTTGCATTTGCGTTTTGCACCCTTTTAGCGCTTTCATCTATGGCTTTCGTAGCTTTTAGTTTTAGGGAAATAATATGATCAATCTTCTAAATTATGTTTAATTCCAGGGTACATTAAACGGAAAAGAGAGAGCAGTTGAAAGGCTATCAAAATCCTCAGGGCAAGGAATAGAAGAGTTTAAGAATGAGGTTACACTGATTGCCAAACTCCAACACAGGAATCTATTGGGCACCGGATCAACAGAAGCGGCCAAGGTGATGAGACAGGTAGTAGTCAAGGCACCGGATCCATCAATACAGTGACTCTCACCATGCCTCAAGCTCGCTAGATGCTTCGGTACTTTAAAAGTTCCACACAGGGCCCTGGTCTGCTACTGAACATAAATCTCTGTTTCTAGTATTATCAATTCGGGCAAGTTTATGACTCTAAATGCCTGCAATTTAATTGAAATTACATTCATAATCTTGGTACCTAGATTACATACAGATCCATAATAACATACTTCTCATCTAGATTGCTCTCTTATTTCTCCTGTTTTTGTTCTCTTTATTGTTTATTTCATAATAATTATATATTATTATAGATAATTGAAGATTTAAATTATATAATATATATAAAAATGAATCTAATATAATTAGAAATAAATCCGAGTCAACCAAACCTAAATCTGAAATGATGGAAACTCACTACGAATCTATTTTCTTTGCTTATAAACATCTTTTCAACTTAATAATTTTCTAAAAGTTTGTTTTTTCATACTTCTACATGAAATATCTCACCCCATTTACATGAACCTATCCCATGCAAAAGCTTCATTCATTCCAAAAATAAGATAATTTCTTTAACCATTAAAGTGGGCACTCACTCTCCGTGCGTAAATTAGGGAGGTACACATTTTTTCTCCTGAATTATAAAAATAGTTATTTAATTATTAGCATATTTTATTTTCATCATTCATATTAATTTTTTTTTTATTTTAATCATTTAATATTATTAAATTTAATATTTTGGTCTTTTTTTATTATATAACTAATAATGATTTTTTTATTGGCATAATAATAAATTTAGTCTTTCAATGTTTACAGATTCTATCAATTTAGTTTTAAATCTAAAAAATTCAACAAACTAGCCCTCAACTTTACATATTCTGTCAATTTAATCTTGATTCTTAAAAATTAAAAATTAAAAATATTTATTTTTTATAAAAATACATACAAAATTATAAAAGTATTTATAAAGAAATGAATATATATTTTTATCATGAAATTCATTTATTAAAATAACAATTTTATAAATAAAATAATAATACTATAAATAAAATTGTTTAAGAAAAAAAAAAAACCATGACGACCTTTTCCTTTTTTCAACATTTATGACCATTATGTTCAAAGATGGTTAAAAACTACATTCTAAAGGTGAAAAAGGTGAGCATTAATGCCTTTAAATTGTTGCCTAAAATGTGTTTGTTGCGTTTGAAGTTGTGCTTCAAGTGGGCATGATTGAGGATCTATCGATGAGGATAAAGTCTTGAAGATCCAGTAGGAGTAAGGGTTATCGGTGAAGGTGGTGCCTAATGCTCGACAAATTTGACGAAGACTATATAGCAATGTCAGATATATAATAAAATTTACTATTTATAAAAAAAACATAAAAAAGGAAAAGTTTGAATCTAGTTTAAGTATTGTTTGTAGGTTTTAAAATATATATTTTATTTATAAAAGTATCATTTTAATAAATAAATTTCATGTAAAAAGAAAAAAGAAAAATGGGTAGTCATTTATTTAGAATTTTCATGTATTTTTTTATAAAATCTTATGTATTTTTATAAAAAAATGAACTTTTAAATATTTTTTATTTTTTAAAGCTTTTTAATTTTGAATTTTTAAGAAGTAAAATTGAATTGACATAATATGTAAATTTGAGGGTTAAATTTGTTGATTTTTTTTAGAATTATGACTAAATTGATAGAATCTATAAATATTGGAGAGCTAAATTTGTTATTATACCCATAAAAAGGCCACCATATATAAGTGATTTAATAGAGGAGTGACGAAAATATTAAATTTCAATAATGTTAGTGACTAAAATAGAAAATTTTAAACTTAGGTAACCAAAATAGATCACGCTAATAGTAAGATGACTATTTTTATAATCTACTCTTTTTTTACAATAATGATTCAAATTTAGATTGTTCTTAAAGTAAGTGAATACTTGATCAATAGGTCACAAGTTCAAGTTTGACATATAACATTTTTATTTAATGAGAAAGTGACATTCCTATTAATCTTTTTCCATCTTAATTTTTGAGGTTTTTTTTTTTTTGTCTGCATTAATTTTTTAAATTTGTTTTTTAGACTTAGATTCTGTCAAGATATTATAACATGACATTTTGAGATTATATCGTATTATCACCTTAAAAACTTTTAAAATTTAAATTTGTATATTCTTTAAAATTTCTAGATTTTATACAAAAAATTTTAACTCTTCAGATGATGCCACATCATTGTATCCCAAAAGAATCCAAATTCAAAAATAAATTAAAAAAAGTTGTCAAGTTTTAAAATCAATATGATACTAAACTTTCAGGGTGAAATTAAAAGAAAGTTGTATCTCTTTTATTTATCTCACTAGTCCGATTAATTTATAATTTAAAATATGTTCAAACGGATCGAGGATTTTACCGAAACAAAATTTCCATTAAAATCTAATTTGACCCAACTCTACTCATAAAACGCACACACAATAGCACAAATGAAGATCTGGAAAGATGTTTTTATTTATTTATTAGTAAACTATAAGTCACCTAATTATTGTCTATATACTTTTTTGTCTTTTTTTTCCATTTCCATTAAATTTTTGATGGAAGGATGATGTGACAATTAAAAATTTAATATAATAACAAATTTAACTCTCAATTTTGACATATTATATAGATTTAGTCATAATTTTAAAAAAATAATGTTCAAAATTTACAAATGATCTCAATTTGATCATCAAAATTTACCTTACTTTTTTGCTTCCCACACCGCCACTATCATTGTTGCCTCCACCTCCTCCTCCACCAAATAGGAGAAAGGTGAAACCTCAAAAAAATTTCACTTTCGAGTTTTCTTGGATTTGGGTTTGATTTTTGATTATTTTGGTTTTGATCATGAGAAAATTTTTGAGGTTTCACCTTTCTCCTATTTGGTGGAGGAGGAGGTGGAGGCAACAATGATAGTGGCTGTAACGACCCAAAATCCGTAGGCACCGGAAAAAGTGTATTATCGGGCCTCCGTTTTAGTAAATCAAGTTGGCAAATAATTATTAGGAGTAATTATGAGTCTAATAGTGTGATTAATTAGATTTTTATTTAGTGAATTTAGCTTAATTTAAAGTAATTAGGAAAAAGGATCAAATTAAATAAAGAGTGAAAGTCTAAATATAAATTAAATGAAAGCAAAAAGGGCTAAAATGGCAATTAAGCCATTTGGAATAAGTTGGGCGGCAGATGATGATAAGAATCTAAGATTTTTATTGTTTTATTATATTAAATTATAATGTATATGATTAGTATATAATTTTATATTAGATATATATATATTATATTATTATAATATAATAAGTAGATAAAGATTAAAAAGGAGTAAAAGCAAAAGCTTAAAAAAAAAAAAAAAAGAAGAAGAAGTAGTAACAGAAAGGCTCTCGACACAGAGAAGAGAAAGAAGAAAAGAAAATAACAAGGGGGAAATAGGGATTTTAAAGCTTGAAGTTTAAATAGGTAAGTCAATCAAGTCCTATTTTCTTAATTTTTGATGTTTTAGAAGCTTTAAAGCAAGATTTTGATGAAACTAAGTAGATATTCTAAGAGTTTTTAGGTTTTTAAGTATAGTTGATGTTGAAGAAAAAGATGAATTAAGGATTATATTAAATGAAATCTACGTAGAATTAGTAAAAGGATTAAATTGTAAAGTAAACTATAAGTTTTCTACTATAGGGATTAATTTGGAAGAAATTATAAATTAGGGTTTTATTATGAATTAGATAGTCAAATTGATTATGGAAGGAATTTAAGTAGAATCAAAGCATGAAATAAGTTAAGAAAATAAGTAAACTTAATTAGGATTAAATTGTAAATTGAGTTATAAGAAAACAGTTTTAGGACAGCAGCAGAAGAGTAACTTTGAAAAATCACCAAAACTAGTAGAAATGGAAGTAGAAGTTGAATGAGATATGAAATTAAACCTTAGTGAGTCTATTTTCATATGAGAGAAACAGAGAAAGCAAAGAAATTCTATATTTTTAGATATTTATATTTTTGTGAGACTGGTTCAAAGTGATTTCGAGATCCCCTGTTTTGACTTGTAAAAATCATTAAAAATTGTACAAAAATAATTGTGGGACATAATTTATATGTTAGATTCCTTAATGAGTCTAGTTTTAGAAGAAACAAACTAGAACATCATTTGAATTCTTTACAAAAAGATAATTAAATTTTAGCAAAGAGTGGTCGGAACTGTCAGACAACAGAATAGGGGTGATTTCAAAGAATAAACTGTACTTATTGGCTAACTTAAAAATTCTGAAAATTTTATGGAAAGTATATATATGAGTCTAGTTTCATATAAAATTTACGGATCTTAATTTGGAATTCTGTAACTCGAGATATAGATAATTTAGTGACAATGACTCAGGTAGACAGCTTTGAAAGAACTTATAAGTAAATAATAGAATTGTGTATAAAGAATGTAGAATGAAGAGGAAGAGTAGAAATTGAACAAAATTCATTATTTATTGTAATTTAATGCTGTAATTAATAATGTAAATTATTATTATTTTCATAGCTAACAAGGAAAATGAGGCATCGGCATCCAAGGGAAAAGAAAAGAACGTGGAGGAGTAAACTTGTATTTCGGGTTTGTATTACTATAATTCAAACTACTATTTAGTTAATGTTATATTTAAATACATATGCATGTTAAGTAATTCATAAGGTAAGTATTATTATTGACATGAATGAGACTGAGATGAAGTGTGAATATGGTTGAGTATTTAAATTGTTTAGTAATTAGAAAGTGGAAAATGTATTAAAATGAAATGTGTGTTTTGAATTGAATTAAAAATTGAATTGAGAAATGATTTGAATACCCTATTAACTTGTCGGACTAGATTTGATACAAATGGCATGCCATTGGATTTGTGATGTGATGAGGAGATTTGTAGCTCGACCGAGAAGATGATTCTGTTATTATATGCTTCGGTTTATCCGAAGAGGCATTTAATGCCTTATTGGTGTGTTTGGGAGGATATGATATATTGGTGTGTTTTGGAGGTTATATTATACTGGTGTGTTATGGAGGATTTATATTATTCCGGGTGTGATTGGGTTGGATATTTTGGTGTGCTTGGGTTGGATATTTTGGTGTGCTTGGGTGGAATCCACGTATCTGTCAGAGTCCGAGCATTGTTAATAGGGTAAGTAATTGAAATGGAACTTTGAAAATGAGATGGATTGATTTGGCTCTATTGAAAGGTATGTGAAAGAATGTACGTGTTAAATTATGAATTGAATTAGTATGTGTTAAATGAAATGTGAACTTAAAATTTATGAAGTGATATATATATAATTATGTATAATTAGTTCTAATAATTTATAAAGTTTATGGTGATGTTTGTAATTTATTAATGTTAAGTAATTTTGATTTATAGTAATACCACTGAGTATGAAATACTCAGCGTACGGTTGTTTCCGTGCGCAGGTCATTAAAGTTTCGGATCCGGTCCAGCATCCAAAACAAACCCGACTCCAACAAGAAGATTTTGGTGATGAATTTATTCCTTTTTGTTAAGTGGCATGTACTAGATAGTTATATGAATTAAAAACATACATAAAGTTAAATGATTTTGGTTGTATATAAATGATTATAATGGTTTGGATGAGGAAAATGATATGAAGTTATAAAATGATAAATTTGGTATTGGTTGATTTGGTTTGAATTTGCAG
Source organism: Gossypium australe (assembly GCA_005393395.2). Lineage (NCBI taxonomy): Eukaryota > Viridiplantae > Streptophyta > Magnoliopsida > Malvales > Malvaceae > Gossypium > Gossypium australe. The sequence goes on from CM016626.1 coordinate 24,015,593, forward strand.
GGGGAGTTAGGTAAAAAAAAATAAGTAGAAATGCTACCGAAATTTTTATAGGATTTAAAAAAAATCTAAAAAATTCGAATAAGTCACATTCTACTTTTAATAAGTGTTTTGGGCTTTGAAAGTCTATTATAGGGACTTATTTAATAATTATACTATAAATATTATTTTATTTGTGAATTATTTGTAATTAGTCTGATATGTCTGGTAATGCCTCGTAACCCTATTCCGGAGACGATTTGGGGTTAAGGGGTGTTACAATTGTTGGTATCAGAGCTTATCAGGTTTAGCCGATTCTCGGGCCAAATTGAGCTCGGAAGCGAGTCTAGTAGTACATGCCACTTTTGAGTTGAAAATTGAGTCGGGAATCTTGGATGCTGACCTATTTATTGTTTTTGTTTTATAGATTAGAGATGTCTGATGAACACATTGATGACATAAATGAAGAAATGTTCACTGGGGATGAAGAATCATATGGTTTAGATGAAACCGAGTCAGCTACACTCAGTGTAAATCCAATCAGAAATCAGCCTCCCAGAGTAGAAAGAGAGAACATTAGGGAGAGAGAGGAAAAAGGTAGAAATGATTATGATGTAGTGAGAGTTTTAACTGATGTTTTTCAGCGAATAGCAGAGTCTATACCTGCTACCACGTCTGTACCTGTTCCTAGACAGGCCCTTATTAAAGAATTAAGAAAATACGGTGCCACGGAATTTTCGGGTCTGAAAGGAGTTGATCCGTCTGTAGCGGAAAACTGGATGGACGCAACAAAAAGAATTTTACAACAGTTAGAATGTACGTCACGAGAAAGTCTGTTATGTGTTGTATCTTTATTACAAGGTGAAGCATATTTATGGTGGGAATCTGTGATTCGACATTTACCGACTGATCAGGTAACATGGGATCTATTCCAAAAAGAATTTCAAAAGAAGTATATTGGGGATATGTATATAGAAGACAAGAAACAAGAATTTTTGATGCTAAAACAAGGTGAAATGACAGTAGTGGACTATGAACGGGAGTTCTCAAGACATGCACCAGAGTTTGTGCCAACTGAAGCAGATAGTTGTAAAAGATTTTTACGGGGATTAAGAGATGAAATAAAACTGCAATTAGTGTCCCAGCGAATCACTGAATTTGTTGATTTGATCGAGCGGGCGAAAATGGTAGAACAAGTTTTGGGATTATATAAAAAGCCTGAAATGACTAAATTGACTGGGAAATGAGTTGGAACTGCTAGTTCTAATCCATTACCAAAAAGATCTAGAGAGTTCAGAAGTGGTTGGAAGCCAAGTTTCAGATCTGATCGAGGTGACAAAAGTCAGGGTAAAGAGACTACTATTTCTACTGGCAGTGTAAAAGGGCCTTCACGAAACATTGAGGTTCCAGACTGTGAACACTGTGGGAAGAAACACTTAGGTGAATGTTGGAGGATAACTCGACGATGTTTTCGATGTGGGTCTACAGGTCATTTCATTCGAGATTGTCCAAAAAGTGAAACTGTCACACCGGCAGCATCTCAGAGATCAGTATCGTCTGCTAGAGGTAGAGGAATGTTCAGAGGAGGTTTTGTTTCGAGGAGAGGAGGAGCTAGTAGAGGCAGTGATATAATTACACAACAGTTAGAGGCTAGAGCACCAGCCAGAGCGTACGTAGTTCGGACCCGTGAAGAAGGGAATGCTCACGATGTGGTGACAGGTATAGTTTTACTGTATTCTGAGCCTATTTATGCTTTAATTGATCCGGGTTCGTCACATTCGTATATTAATTCAAAATTAGTTGAATCGGGGAAGTTAGAATCTGAAATGTCTAGAGTTTTCATAGAGGTGTCTAGTCCTTTGGGACAAACAGTATTAGTAGATAGAGTATGTCGGAGGTGCCCGTTAATAATACATGATAAAATGTTTCCTGTGGATTTGCTGATCATGCCATTTGGTGATTTCGATATCATTTTGGGTATGGATTGGTTATCTGAACATGGGGTAGTTTTGGATTGCTATAAAAAGAGGTTTAGTATTCAGGCAGAAAACGGGGACATAATTGAAGTGAATGGCATCCGTACCAGTGGTTCGACACGTATCATTTCAGTTATAAAAGCTAACAAATTATTACAGCAAGGTTGTTCAGCGTATTTGGCATATGTTATTAATTCTGATTCAGTTGGGAGCCAGTGCAGCCAGATTAGGACTGTATGTGAGTTTCCAGATGTATTTCCAGAAGAACTACCGGGTTTACCACCTGATAGAGAGGTTGAATTTTCTATTGAGGTGTATCCAGGTACAGCACCAATTTCTATACCTCCGTATCGAATGTCGCCTACTGAGTTGAAAGAGTTGAAAGTGCAGTTACAAGACTTATTAGATCGAGGCTTTATCCGACTGAGTATTTCACCTTGGGGAGCTCCAGTATTGTTTGTTAAAAAGAAATATGGTTCTATGCGATTATGTATTGATTATCGACAGTTGAACAAAGTGACAATCAAAAACAGGTATCCTTTACCTCGTATAGACGACTTGTTTGATCAACTTAAGGGAGCTTCAGTATTTTCTGAAATTGATTTGAGATTCGGGTATTATCAGCTGAAGGTGAAGGAAAGTGATGTGCCTAAGACTGCCTTCCGTACTCGTTATGGCCATTATGAATTTTTGGTAATGCCGTTTGGATTGACCAATGCTCCAGCTGCTTTTATGGATCTGATGAATCGCATTTTCCAGCCTTACCTAGATCAGTTTGTGGTGGTTTTTATTGATGATATATTGGTATATTCGAAGACAGAGGCAGAACATAATCAGCATCTTCGAAAAGTTTTACAGATTCTGCGGGAAAAACAGTTGTATGGGAAATTAAGTAAATGTGAATTCTGGTTGTCTAAAGTGGTATTTTTAGGACATGTGGTATCTGCCGATGGGATTAGAGTTGACCCAAAGAAAATCGAAGCAATTGTTCAGTGGAAAGCGCCAAAGAATGTATCTGAGGTACGCAGTTTTCTTGGTTTGGCTGGATATTATCGAAGATTCGTTAATGGATTTTCGAAGATAGCACTGCCAATGACTAAGCTATTACAGAAAAATATTCCTTTTATTTGGGATGATCAGTGCCAGAATAGTTTTGAAACTTTGAAGCAAATGTTGACAGAGGCACCGGTATTAACATTACCAGAGTCGGGGAAAGATTTTGTTGTGTACAGTGATGCTTCTTTGAGTGGTTTGGGTTGTGTATTGATGCAAGATGGGAAGGTCGTTGCATATGCATCTAGACAGTTGAAGCCACATGAACGTAATTATCCGACGCACGACTTGGAGTTAGCTGCAGTAATTTTTGCTTTAAAGATTTGGAGGCATTATCTTTATGGCGAGAAATGCTACATCTACACAGATCGTAAAAGTCTCAAATATCTTCTGTCGCAGAAGGAGTTGAATTTAAGGCAAAGACGGTGGATCGAACTTCTAAAGGATTATGATTGTGTTATAGACTATCATCCAGAAAAAGCAAATGTAGTAGCTGATGCATTGAGCAGGAAGGCTGCGATTGAGTTACGGGCAATGTTTGCTCGGCTTAGTATTAATGATGATGGGAGCTTGGTAGTTGAGTTAAGGGTTAAGCCGATGATGTTTGATCAGATTAAAATAGCTCAGATGAAAGATGACAGATTATTGAAGAAAAGAGAAATGGTACGAAATGGTTCAACAGAGAGTTTTAGTATTGATGAATATGAATGTTTGAGGTTTCAAAATCGGATTTGTGTTCCAGCTACTTCTGAATTAAAGAAGATGATTCTTCAAGAAGCACACGATGGCGCCTTTGCATTGCATCCTGGTGGAACAAAAATGTATCGTAATTTACGAGAGCTTTATTGGTGGCTAGGAATGAAGAAAGATATAGTTGAATATGTCAGTAAATGTTTGACTTGTCAACGAGTAAAAGCAGAACATCAGGTACCGACAGGGTTACTCCAGTCTATTAGTATTCCTGAATGGAAATGGGATAGTATTACTATGGATTTTGTTACGGAGTTACAACTATCGGCGAGCAAAAAGAGTGCTATTTGGGTAATAGTTGATCGACTTACTAAGTCTGCTCATTTCATAGCAATCAGAACTGATTGGTCTCTACAGAAACTTGCTGAAATTTATATCCGAGAAATTGTGAGACTACATGGTATTCCAGTGTCTATAATTTCCAATCGGGATCCACGATTTACATCAAGATTTTGGAGGCAGTTACATGATTCTTTGGGTACTCGGCTTAAATTTAGTACTGCATTTCATCCACAAACCGACGGACAATCAGAACGGGTAATTCAAATTTTAGAAGATATGCTTCGGGCTTGCATTATTGACTTTGAATCAGGTTGGGAACGATACTTGCCGTTAGCTGAATTTGTTTATAATAATAGTTTTCAATCTAGTATTCAGATGGCTCCATATGAAACATTATATGGTCGAAGATGTCGATCACCAGTATGTTCGACAGAGTTGAATGAGAAAAAGATAGTTGGACCGGAATTAATTCAGGAGACAGAAGAAATAGTTAAAAAGATCAGAGACAGGTTGAAAGTAGCTTTTGATAGACAAAAGTCTTATGCAGATCTGAAGCGACGGGATATAGAGTATTCTGTGGGTGATAAAGTGTTTTTAAAGGTATCGCCTTGGAAGAAAATTTTGAGATTTGGCCGCAAAGGAAAATTAAGTCCTCGTTACATTGGGCCGTATGAAGTAGTTGAAAGAATCGGACCGGTTGCCTATCGATTAGCTTTACCTCAGGAATTACAAAAAATTCATGATGTTTTTCATGTTTCCATGTTACGAAGGTATCGATCGGATCCATCTCATATTATTTCTACTGAAGACATTGAGATTAGTCCGGATCTGTCATATGAAGAAGAACCAGTTCAAATACTAGCTCGAGAAGTGAAAGAATTAAGAAACAAACGAGTTCCTTTGGTAAAAGTATTGTGGAAAAGCCATAGTGTGGAAGAAGCAACTTGGGAACCGGAAGAAACTATGAGAGTACAATATCCTCACCTATTCTCAGGTAAATTTCGAGGACGAAATTTATTAAGGGGGGAAGAAATGTAACGACCCAAAATTCGTAGGCACCGGAAAAAGTGTATTATCGGGCCTCCGTTTTAGTAAATCAAGTTAGCAAATAATTATTAGGAGTAATTATGAGTCTAATAGTGTGATTAATTAGATTTTTATTTAGTGAATTTAGCTTAATTTAAAGTAATTAGGAAAAAGGATCAAATTGAATAAAGAGTGAAAGTCTAAATATAGATTAAATGAAAGCAAAAAGGGCTAAAATGGCAATTAAGCCATTTGGAATAAGTTGGGCGGCAATGATGATAAGAATCTAAGATTTTTATTGTTTTATTATATTAAATTATAATGTATATGATTAGTATATAATTTTATATTAGATATATATTATATTATTATAATATAATAAGTAGATAAGGATTAAAAAGGAGTAAAAGCAAAAGCTTAAAAAAAAGAAGAAGAAGAAGTAGTAACAGAAAGGCTCTCGACACAGAGAAGAGAAAGAAGAAAAGAAAATAACAAGGGGAAATAGGGATTTTAAAGCTTGAAGTTTAAATAGGTAAGTCAATCAAGTCCTATTTTCTTAATTTTTGATGTTTTAGAAGTTTTAAAGCAAGATTTTGATGAAACTAAGTAGATATTCTAAGAGTTTTTAGGTTTTTAAGTATAGTTGATGTTGAAGAAAAAGATGAATTAAGGATTATATTAAATGAAATCTACGTAGAATTAGTAAAAGGATTAAATTGTAAAGTAAACTATAAGTTTTCTACTATAGGGATTAATTTGGAAGAAATTATAAATTAGGGTTTTATTATGAATTGGATAGTCAAATTGATTATGGAAGGAATTTAAGTAGAATCAAAGCATGAAATAAGTTAAGAAAATAAGTAAACTTAATTAGGATTAAATTGTAAATTGAGTTATAAGAAAACAGTTTTAGGACAGCAGCAGAAGAGTAACTTTGAAAAATCACCAAAAATAGTAGAAATGGAAGTAGAAGTTGAATGAGATATGAAATTAAACCTTAATGAGTCTATTTTCATATGAGAGAAACAGAGAAAGCAAAGAAATTCTGTATTTTGAGATATTTATATTTTTGTGAGACTGGTTCAGAGTGATTTCGAGATCCCCTGTTCTGACTTGTAAAAATCATTAAAAATTGTACAAAAATAATTGTGGGACATAATTTATATGGTTATATTCCTTAATGAGTCTAGTTTTAGAAGAAACAAACTAGAACATCATTTGAATTCTGTACAAAAAGATAATTAAATTTTAGCAAAGAGTGGTCGGAACTGTCAGACAACAGAATAGGGGTGATTTCAAAGAATAAACTGTACTTATTGGCTAACTTAAAAATTCTGAAAATTTTATGGAAAGTATATATATGAGTCTAGTTTCATATAAAATTTACGGATCTTAATTTGGAATTCTGTAACTCGAGATATAGATAATTTAGTGACAATGACTCAGGTAGACAGCTTTGAAAGAACTTATAAGTAAATAATAGAATTGTGTATAAAGAATGTAGAATGAAGAGGAAGAGTAGAAATTGAATAAAATTCATTATTTATTGTAATTTAATGCTGTAATTAATAATGTAAATTATTATTATTTTCATAGCTAACAAGGAAAACGAGGCATCGGCATCCAAGGGAAAAGAAAAGATCGTGGAGGAGTAAACTTGTATTTCGGGTTTGTATTACTATAATTCAAACTACTATTTAGTTAATGTTATATTTAAATTCATATGCATGGTAAGTAATTTATAAGGTAAGTATTATTATTGACATGAATGAGACTGAGATGAAGTGTGAATATGGTTGAGTATTTAAATTGTTTAGTAATTAGAAAGTGGAAAATGTATTAAAATGAAAGGTGTGTTTTGAATTGAATTAAAAATTGAATTGAGAAATGATTTGAATACCCTATTAACTTGTCGGACTAGATTTGATACAAATGGCATGCCATTGGATTTGTGACGTGACGAGGAGATTTGTAGCTCGACTGAGAAGATGATTCTGTTATTATATGCTTCGGTTTATCCGAAGAGGCATTTAATGCCTTATTGGTGTGTTTGGGAGGATATGATATATTGGTGTGTTTTGGAGGTTATATTATACTGGTGTGTTATGGAGGATTTATATTATTCCGGGTGTGATTGGGTTGGATATTTTGGTGTGCTTGGGTTGGATATTTTGGTGTGCTTGGGTGGAATCCACGTATCTGTCAGAGTCCGAGCATTGTTAATAGGGTAAGTAATTGAAATGGAACTTTGAAAATGAGATGGATTGATTTGGCTCTATTGAAAGGTATGTGAAAGAATATACGTGTTAAATTATGAATTGAATTAGTATGTGTTAAATGAAATGTGAATTTAAAATTTATGAAGTGATATATTATGTATAATTAGTTCTAATAATTTATAAAGTTTATGGTGATGTTTGTAATTTATTAATGTTAAATAATTTTGATTTATAGTAATACCACTGAGTATGAAATACTCAGCGTACGGTTGTTTCCGTGCGCAGGTCATTAAAGTTTCGGATCCGGTCCAGCATCCAAAACAAACCCGACTCCAACAAGAAGATTTTGGTGATGAATTTCTTCCTTTTTGTTAAGTGGCATGTACTAGATAGTTATATGAATTAAAAACATACATAAAGTTAAATGATTTTGGTTGTATATAAATGATTATAATGATTTGGATGAGGAAAATGATATGAAGTTATAAAATGATAAATTTGGTATTGGTTGATTTGGTTTGAATTTGCTGGGGGAGTTATGTAAAAAAATAAGTAGAAATGCTGCCGAAATTTTTATAGGATTTAAAAAAAAAATCTAGAAAATTCGAATAAGTCACATTCTACTTTTAATAAGTGTTTTGGGCTTTGAAAGTCTATTATAGGGACTTATTTAATAATTATACTATAAATGTTATTTTATTTGTGAATTATTTGTAATTAGTCTGATATGTCTAGTAATGCCTCGTAACCCTATTCCGGCGACGGTTTGGGGTTAAGGGGTGTTACAGTGGCGGTAGGGGAAGCGAAAGAGGAAGGTGTATTTTGAAGATCAATTTGAAATCATTTGTAAATTTTGAGAATTAATTTTTTTAAAACTGTGACTAAATCGAAATATTGTGTAAAAATTGAGTGTTAAATTTGTTTATACCAAAAATATTGTGTAAAAGTTGAGTGTTAAATTTATTATTATACCGATTTTTTTTAACTACCATGCCACTCTCTCGATAGCGATTTAATGGCACTTAACGAAAATGAAAAAAAAAATCTTAATTAATTAGGTGACAAAATAAAAGAGCAATAGTTAAATGACCAAGTTAAAAAATTGATATTTAAGTGATCAAAAAGAAAATAGATAATAATTGAATTACTTGTGGTGTAGTTTACCCTTTTTATTTTTAACCTATTTTCTCCTCTAACCATAATGAAAAAACCCTAAAAGCAGGAACAGTGGGCCACCGTATGGCTTCCACTACCAACAACTACCATTGCAAATACATATTTTTAAAAGGAAAAGACAGTTGAAACCCCAATCATCAAAAGAGCTCCACTCAATCCTAGTCTTCTACAAGAAGTAAATGAGAAAGTAGAAACTCATATACACCATTAATATAAAACCTCTTTAACCATTTCTCTCTCTTTATAAGGTACCAGATGATAAAAGGGGATGGCTATACACATATGCTCAAAAAGGAACAGAAGGCCAAGGGGCTCCTTACCCCCCAAATCTGCTAAATTCAGATCCTAAACATCAACAAAATAATTAATCTTCTATAAATATGAGTCCAATTTTCGCTGAATTTAGCACTTGTTTCTTTTTTTTTTTTAATCACTTGCAACTATACTTGGATTATTGAAAGAAATAAAAAAATGAAAAACCTATGCTTAGGTTAACTAATCTTTTCTATTTTAATCCTTCAAGGGGTTTGGTTCCTGATCATTTGCTTGCCCTTGGCCCAGCACTCCAGCACACCCTTCGTCTCTGTACTTTCCATCTTCGAACCGTCACTTCCTTTTTCTTTTTTTTTTTTTTCTCCTTTTCCTTTGTTTTCTTTAGCTTTTTATCAAGACTGTTACAGCAAAGCAATGTAGCTATCCTTCTAAGTTTTCCATTACCTTTTTCTTTTTGCCACTTTATGAATATTGAAGTCATGGCCGGCCTCGGGTCTGGTAATTAATCTACCGCATGAGTAGTATAGTTGTTGTACAATCTCCTTTTAGCTTTGTTAAATAGCATTCTATCCCTACCTGAAAGTTCCACCAAACGTTGGCGTCCAAAAATCGACTGTGGTCTCATTAGCAACCGGGAACGTGCTGGAGATTGGCACCAAACAAAGCCCAAGGCTCCTTAGATCTTGTTTTGGCCCTTCTGGCTCTTTCAAACTTTCAGTACTCTACAAAGGGGGAAAAAGTACAACATTGTTCAGATAATTACTGCATTATTCAAATACTCCTATGCCCTAGGAGAAAGAAAAAAAGATAGCCAATTATCATCGAAGTCTTATTTTATTTATGTATATACCTGTTGTTGTGTGGAAGGTACTGCTTGTTTCATATATGGAGTACTCAAAACCTGAAATTACGTAAAAATAACATTTTCTCAGTCCATATTCAGAATTCTCTAGATAGTATCCTTGTCTTCATGTTACATAAAAAATTTAATATGTTAAGGGTTTTGTTTATAAGAAATAGAAAGAAGATATAGGAACCATACATTAACTTGATCATGGAGGAACTTAATGTATTCAATAGCTTCATGAAGAACAGATGCGGTATCAGTCTGGGGAAAAAAAAGAAAAAGGTGAGGTACAGAATAATCCAAAGGCCAAGATAAAGGTAAAGCTTTCATTTATATCATCAAAAGGATAAATATCTAAAAAGTATGTAGTAAGAAGAAAATTCCAAAAATTCACCTTTCCAAAAGGTGAAACCAATTGCTGGAGCGCAGTGATTCGGTCCCCAAGCTTCTCTTTTCGAACCTGATAAAATTTGCATAAAACTTTTACATCTAATTCTTTGAATAAGCGATCACTATGATTCCACCTGTAAAGAAACTTAGTAAAATTTATAAATTAATACCTTAAAAGTTGGTAATGGCGATGGCGTTTCAATTCTTGGCCTCTTCAATAATGGAGGTTCACTACTTAATCCTTTCTTCACCGGTGACCCCGAGTTCCGGACTTCTTCGGTATTAGTCTATAAAAGCAGTCCACAACAAGAAATAAATAAATCAAAACTGTATCATAAACCCTAGCCCTGGATCCAAGCTGATGAATATGATCAAGACATATACTTTAAAAATATCTCATCACACCTTTATTTATTTACCTTCTTCGTTAGGCTGGGGCAATTAGGTTTCTCTTCAAATGTTTGTAAAAGAAACTCAGGTTGCAGCTGCGAGTGTGAAAAGCCGGCTTTGACGTCGTTTACACCGGTGGCGGAAGCGTTCCACAAGGGTGCGTTGTTGGTGAAGTGCAAGTTGCTGGGCTGCTGTTTTGTCAATGATGGCCTTACGAAAGGAGCTGGTCTTGGCCAAGAAGGTGATGATTCAGTAGCGTTATTTTCCCCATAAGTAGCTGTAGCCGACATATAGTCGATTGACCGATTGTTGTTGAAAAGTGATAGTTGTTGGGATTGGGGTTGAGACTCAGGATCAAACAAAGTTTGTAACAGCGTTGATGGGTACCCATATGACACTGAACCTATCGGAAACTGGCAGGTTGGTCTACTGTTACCGGAGCTGGTTAATGAATTCAATCTCTGCTGCTCCAAGGAGAAATCTTGATTGAGAGGCTTGAAAGTAGTGATGGAAGAATCTTCCCCGGGGCTTGTATAGCTCCTTGGACTCCATTCCTTTTGGATTTGGGAAGAATCCATGCCTGTTTCTTTCCGGCAACTCAGCCTAGAGTTAATACTTTCTTGAAGAACTGAATTGTAGCTTTCACTTCTCCCATTACTCCGACTGCAGGCAAATACGATGTAGAAAAACAGAAAGTTTATATATTCAGTTGATGAAAAGAATTTCAATCTAATAATCAAGTATTTAATTGACTGATCATGTTGACTTCCTTTACTAAGGAAAATTAACAAGTCATTGTTCTTTCTAATTAGCTAGTGTCCCAAGCTTTGGACTATAAGGTCTAGCTTCTTGTATGTAAAGAACTCGTATTTAAATCATAGTGAAGACCCAGATAGTTTTTATGCTAATTATACCAGTTATGATTTCAAAACATCAAAACTTACAGCAAAGAGTGGTTCCAATCGGATGTTGTAGATGATGAAAGGCCGAAACCCATCATTTGTAAGGTAGAATCATTCAAAATACTGCTGCCACAACTGTCTGAATCACCTTGTTGAGCCCCCAGCGGGAAAGCTAAGCTATCTTTAGACTCCTCACAAGAAGACCTTGCCTTAATATCCACCATATCAGCACTCCATCCGAAGCTTCCCATGTCAGCGGCAAGCCCCGTAGAACACGGCGAAGAACACCCCATAAACATTGCTTTCGAGGAATCCCACCATGTCTCTCCACAAATCCCAGCATGAAATTCTTCTGCCATCGTCAAAACTTCAAACTCTTTCCTTTTTTTGGTTTATCTATGGGTGAGAACCCTCACCCCTTGGGAGTCATCGTTATTTATATGTGAAAATTAAACTCAGATAAAGAGTACGGTCTAGTGTAAAAGAATTTGGTTGACATTTCAAGGGATGATTGGACGAATGAGAGAAAGCATTTTGAATCGAATTCTTTTCTTTATAATTAATTAAAAAGAAATTTAACTTTGTTATTCCTTCTTTCCCAATTAAAAAAATGCAATTATTTTATTTCCTTTGCTTTAATTTTCTTTTCCTTACCGGCTTAATTTTTCTCCCTCCCTTACGAATAAAGAGATGTGGGTATATATGATGATGATGATATGTTTGATCTGACTGCCACGTCAGTGTTTTGGACTTTGTTTTAGGACGGTTGATATTTGGTTAAAATATAACAGTCGAATGAAAAAGCTTATCGCCTGCTATTATATTATATTCTAGGGCAATCTAATAAAATATTCAAATTATTTTATGGACTTTTTTTACTATATTATTTATGGATTTTTTTTATTATTTTAGTAATATTTTTCATGTAATTGATACATAATTTTGATAATTTTTTTATCTTAACCTTAAATCTTGAATTTTGAACCTTTTAACTCTCCAATTTTGAACTTGGAGTTTAAAAAGATTCTAGATTTGAGATTTAGTGTTTAGAGTTTAAAATAAAAAAATATGTGTCAGTTAAATAAAAAAATTACTAAAATATTATTAAATAATTTTAAAAGGAACATGAATAGTCTAGTGGAAAGGATCCATAAAAGAAATAAGATTATAATTTTTTTTTTTTAGAAGACTATGTATCTTTAATTTATTTGTAGTCACTATAATTATAAGATATTGATAGTTTTTAAAAGATTAAAAAGTATACTATTAATGTATGAAAATGAATGACTTTTCCTTTTTACGAAGAAAATTTCTTTATGGTTTGACGTTTGTGTCAATCCCAAAACCTTTTCTATTCGAATATATATATATATATATATATATATATATCAAAACCTTTTAAGCATTTCGATGACATTACTTTTTTTATAGATACAATTTGTTTATAAATAATTTCAATTAAAATAAATTATTACAAACGTTAAATTAACAAGTCATTCTAACTAGTTAAAAATCCACATGTTTATATAACGTGAAATTCAAACTTATAATTTCAATATCTCAACCTTGTTATTTAATCAAAACCTTATTAGCCAAAATTATTAACTTTTATTTAAAAATCAAAAGTTAATTAAATTATGTCCCAATGAAAAAATTTAAATTAGGAATGATGAATCTAATTTTCTCAACAAAAAAAAAAAAAAAAGACTTTCTTGTTTAGCTTCAAACTCCTAATTTGCTTGACATTGAAGTTCATTAACGTCCTGATTCGGATGAATCTATCTTTTAGCTAATGATTTTTGTCAATTTTAATATGCTTACGCTAGGTTGGATTAAAATATCATTTTTTTTCATATGTTTCGGATATTAATTAGCTATAAACTAATCATAATTGGTAATTTTTAATCACTTATATGACTTGTTTGTAGTAAAAAAAAATAAAAAAAAAACTTTTCACTTATATTTTCTACAAGAATTTTTACTCATCATTTTAATTGCATGTTTAACTTTGTACTAATCATTCTTTACTTTATGTCTAACTTTATATCAATTATTATTTCACGAATTGCGACTTGCAATATAACAATTTAGTGTGACAATAGTTTACAGACTATTTTTATAATTAGTTGGTTTTAAAAAAATTAGAAGATTGATAGTGGTATATTATATACTAACAAATGGATTTATAAAATATAAAATTTTCACTAATAATGAGATTATAGCACATGAGGGTGAAAATTTTGATATGAAAATTATATATGGATCTGAGATTCATTACTGCCTTTATTGATTCCTCATTGCTGTTCAATATACCATTACATTTTGAGATTGTCTTCAAAGTGGAAGTAATTGAGTGGGTTTGAAACTTGTGCATGATCAAATCATTGATTATAACGTCTTTTGAGTCAGTTCTAACATGCTGTTTTTCTTTAACGAAAGATGTTGTGAGATCATAGGCAACTGGCGGATGAATTGCAAGTTGATTATCGAGTGACTGCTTCTTGTTTTCCATGAAAAGTGTGGATCCTATGTTTGGAGATTGATGATGTTCCTCTCTATCATTAGCCTACACAGGGGTGTCAGGGATTTTTATTTTCATTTTGGGTTTTCTCTTTCTGATGTTCTAAGAATTTGTTTGTAATCTGGTGGAGTATTTTGTTGGTGTTATTTTGTTTCATGTGGTGTCGTATGGGTTTTTGGTGTCTTTGGTGTTTATTATATGATGTTTTAGTTGACTTGTAAGGTATTATGTAATGTACCAAGCCCCTCATTATTAATTTCTAATAAAATTCTACCTTAATTAGGAAAAAAAACTGAGTTCAAATCTTACGTTATTTTAAATTTACCAAAATATAATAAAAAAAACATAATACTTAAAACAATATTCATAATTCATAACTAGCATCAACGTAATCAAACAGTAATAATATTTCATCATATATTTTATACTTGGCTGATAATTGCTCATTAGTCTTAACAGAGGTCAAGCTCTTAGATTCCCTTTCTCTAATTTTTTTTATCCACAAAAGTATATAAGATCAAAAGAAGGCTTAAGCTTGAATGTTACAACTCCACCAAATAAAAAAAATACTATTAGTATATAGTAATTAAGATTAAGAGATGCCACTTTTCATTATCTAATCAAAGTAGTACTTCCATTTAACTAACAATAATTCCATTATTCCACAACTTTCTTATATATATGCTTAACCTTAAATAAATATCTCCATCTTTTAATTTATCATTTTTCACTTTTGAGAGCTGTAATTAATACTTCCTAAATTAACTTTTTCTTTATCATCTTGCCTTTCTTTTAAAATCATAATTTGGCACATATAATTAATGAGGTGTGGCTCCAACCATATATTACACAAATAAAAATAAATAATTTTAATACATTGATGGATAGTAGGGACATGGCCATCTATTAATCTCTTCTCTCTTCTTCTTCGCCTGCATTGTGGAATATTCACTCTTCGCAAAGCGGCCCGACCTAGCCATTGCTCTTTGCTCATGTCTGCCGTATGACTCTCCCTGCCTTATAACCCACGCATTCAACTATCGAAATGTGCGTGAAACTATTATCCTTGTTTAGGGTTAAGTATTTTTCGAATTTATAAAAAAAATATTTGATAAATTAAAAGTATTTTTTTAGATGGTTGTAAAGTTAACATGCATCTCATTTATGGTATAATAAAACATAAAAATTGAAGAAATAAAAAAAACGTGTGCAATATTTAAATATTGTTTCTGAAATTAAAATATTTCACTGATAGTGTCTTAATATTAGCTTCTTCTTTTTTTAATAATTGTAGCTTTTAACACATGATTGCTTTAGGGATTATAATGTTATTTCGGGATGCAAAGGGTGGTATAATTAATCACTTATTGGAAGAGATACTTGCTTCTATGCAAAAATTGGAAGTCAATCTCAAGACTTGAAGGCATTTAATATCAGATACGGTGAATTAATATATAATGGTGATGTAATACTGAGGGAATGGTGAAGTGTAAAAGGTGACAAAAGGGCGAAACGAGTTGGAATACATGTAAATAGGGTGAGAGAGGGAGATGGGAATAGTCAGTGGGCTTGGTAAAGTAACCCTAAGGATCACGTTGGCAACCAACAAACAACACGTGCCAAAGAGCCCACATGAAAGGAAAATTACATGTAAAAGGAGTGGTATTGTAAACAAATACTAATAAACAAACTGAAAATAATTAAGAGATGAAGCTGAGGAAGAGATCATGAATTTTGTGGACCAAAATTATTTTATGAAAGGGAATTTCCACTCCAAAAATTTCAGACCCAAATTAATGGTCCACATGTTTTGTGATTCCAACGTGTGTGGTGTCTTTGCTTGGGTTGGTCAAACCCCAAACTCGGTGAGATACCACAAACAAAAGCAGCCGCCCTTTAGTTTCAATATTGCACGAGTCGTTATGGCTCGGATCGGGTAATAGCCTGATTTTAAATTAATTTTAGTTTGAACTCGGCTTGTCCACTTAAATAGTTCCTTTATTATTTAGAGGTAACAAAATATTAAAAATATGAGTTTAACTTTAGATTACTACAAGTATCAAGTTAATTATTATTATTCTTTTAACTCTAAAATAAATAAAAAATCTATTTTTTATAAAATTCTAAAATTCTAAACCTAAAATCCTAATCTAATCATTTCCCTAAAATCATAAATTTTAAAATTTTTAATTAGTAAAATATAAATAACACTTATCTAATAGAAAAAATTATCCTATAATTCAACAAGGAGAGAGGGGCGGCACACATTAGTTTATTTAACTAGGGTATGTCACCCATCATATGTTTTATGAGGGGTTTTAGATTTATCTTATATGGAGTCTAATTATATGTATTTCTTGGACTTTTAACTTGTAACACCCCGATACCAACCCAATTGTCAGGTCTGAGTTATAAGATGTCACATTTATTGCCAAAGCAACTACAAATACGAAACATTTAATTCACAACACATTTCATGCAAGCATAAGCATTTCCATACAAAAGCATAGGATATAAAAGCTTTTATAGGACTTATACGAACTTGCGTACGCTATAAAGTTAAACCGATATGAAAAAGAACCAAATTGCGACCTTTTAAAAATCTTCAGGATAAGTATCGATACCCTAGCTAGGTACCGATACTAATTTGAGCTTCGGTGTTTTGGAAAAATTGAATAAAAATCGATAATATCAATACCTCTCACAAGGTATTGATTTCTTAGTCAAAGTATCGATACTTTACTCTAGTATCGATAGTATTTTAAGATTCGATATTTCAAAAAATTAAAGAATAATCACTGAAGTATAGGCACCCTCCCCATGGTATCAATACTTAATGAATTAAGGTTCAAAAATCTGCACTTAGACCTTATTATAAACGTATTACCATGACATACCAAAACATTACTAAACATATTTAAACAATACCAAGGCATGTTCAAATCATACGTAAACAACAATTTAACATATTTACAACCCTTAACTTATCATTTTCACATGCGAACATCATCATTCAAGCATTTATTATTTATTACGATCCGACCACGTAATACTACTTAGTATTAAATATAACTAATAAGCTAATAATTGCTTCCATTTTGCTTTGCATGCAATCATTAAGGATAATATATAAAGGGTATTAATGTAATTTATGGATAGTTTTATTAAACCAATATATTCAAGGAAATACAAGTGTATATGGACAAAAACACTACCCTTGAGGCACGAGATCCAACACTCAACTTGATTACCAACTCAGTTAAGAAAAATACGGAAATGACATTATAATAAGTTATATTATTCGAGGGTATTTTAGTCTTTTCATTTTAACAAAAATCAATAAAAATATGCATAGTATGAAATAGTAAAATTTTAAATTTACCACTTAACTAAAGCTTGATTTTGATATATTTTATACATTTTTATTGAAATATGCACAAGTTATTATTTCTATTAATTGTATATCTATACTTACTATTTATTAAGTGTTTTATTGAGTTGATACAGTTAATCAGGTCACCAACTCAGTTAAGAAAATTATGAAAATGTTATTCCATAATTAAAATAAGTTAAGACTATTTGAGAGTATTTTAGTTTTTTCATTAAATATGAGAATAAATGCGCTCCAGCACACTCAAACTCACATATTCTTACATTGACAATAATATTGATGTTAACCGAGCTAAGAGTGAATAGACTATTATTTTATTTCTTGAAATTAAATATTTGTTTTATACACAAATTTAACGGTAATAATGTGTATTATATATACATAGTATGTAAAAAAATTAAAAAGTTAGGGATAAAGTTTGATTTAGTGAGAATGAGTTCCACGTTGAAACCTTGGCGGAAAATAATATTAAATTTACATGGAAAGATTAAAAGAAAAATCATCAGCTATAAAATTTAATACAATATATTATTATACTATATACATCAACCAACCTTAAAATATATGTTTCAAGTAGGCTAATTAAGTTAGTAATATAATTAAGGAGGAGGGAAAAGAAATAGATGATAATTTGTGGGAATCATCAAAGTAAATAAGGAGATCAACAAACAAGCATGATATGTTAAATTCAAGCGTGGCTATGGCATGCTCCACCTCTAAATGATTAAAGCAACTTTAAGCGCGCAATTCCTTCTTCTTTTTTGTTGCCGTCCTATCCCAGAATTCTATCATTTACAAGTCATTATTACTGTCTAGAGTTAACTACCCGTAATTCTCACCCACTTCTCTCTTTCTTTCTTCCTTTTTTTTCCATTGATGGTTTTTATTTCTAATTTACCCTAAATCTTACGCTATAAACTAATTAAATTTAAGGTATTCTACTCACCCAAAATGAAATTCTTATAATTCCGTCACTCAACTTTTAAGGCGCTTTCATTTTAGTCACTCAATAATTAAATCTCGAATGACAGTTAACTTGTACACGCCACATCATGTTCACCCTTTCATTTTGGTCACCCGATCTCTAGGTTGCTTTCATTTTAGTCACCCGAGAATTTTTTTTTAAATATTGATCGGGGTAAAAAAACATTAATGATTAAATTTAAAAAGCGGTAAAAACTAAAATAATACTTTTAAAATTGTCAATTTGTACTTGTTTACCCCATTGCTACAAGTTTTAATTTTTTTTTTCAATATTGAAATTTTAAATTTCAAAATCAATTAAATAGATTATTGAAATTTTTTTATCACTTGATAATGTCAACCGATTTGTTACTATAATATTGAAATTAATTAAATTAATTAATTTAGTCTCTTTTTAAATAATAAAATTTTATTTTATGTTTCCAATTTAAAATCAACTCAAATAAATCATCTTTAATAATCGTACATAAAACCCAAATTGCTTTTGATTATATGATATTGAGTCTTTTACACTAAGCTAAAAGCAAAGAAAGATCCTTACAATTAATTAAATTATTTAATTTTATATTCCATGCCAATCAAAACTCAAAATATTTTCATTTCTTTACCCAAACGAAGAACAAACAAATAGTTTAATTAATTGCAATGATTTTTCTTTGATTTTAGCTTAGTATAGAAGATTTGAGATTATATAATTAAAAGAAATTCAAGTTTTGTAGACAATGAATAAATATGAGTTATCGAGTTAATTTCATTAACAATAAAATAGAAACATAAAATAAAATTTTAAAATTTAGAAGGAAATTAATTTAATTAATTTCAACATTACAGTAACAATTGGTTAACATTATCAACACATAATTTTTTTACCAATTTATTTAATTAATTTTTATGTTTTGAAATTTAAAATTACAATATTAAAAAAAAAGAAGAAAATTTAGAATTTTCAGCAATGTGATAAACAAGTAACATTTGACAAATTTTTAGTGTATTGTTTTAGTTTCTACTAATTTTTCACTTTAATACTTTTTTTTTATCCCAATCAATACTTCAAAAAAAATTTTGGGGAGACCAAAATTAAAGCGACTTAAAAGTTGGGTGATTGAAATAAAAGTGTGAACATGATGTGGAGTATACTATTAACCGCCGTTATAGATTTAATGGTTGAGTGACTAAAATAAAAACAACTTAAAAATTGAGTGACAAAATTATAAGGATTTAACTAAAAAGTTTACCCTTAGACATTTATAAGTAAATAAATGTCTAAATTCACTCAAATTTGAAACTAATAGGAATATACAATGATCTAAACTAATAGTACTGGAGTAATATTTTAAGAATATTAAATTTAGAAGTTTTAAAAATACAATTGTATGAATTAATTAAACCATATCCGGATTCTAACTTTACATATAAAATACCATAATCCAGTAATAAATTTGTAAATTCGAATAGATGTCTAAACCCTCAACTTAAAACCTGATTCAACATTTTGCCGGCAACTACAACCCAATTGTTAAGTGCATGTTCCCTCCGTGGCTATCTCAGTCTTTTGATCTTAAACGCATTTTGCACCAGAAAGAAAAGGAAAATAAATAAACTACTCCTAAATTCCAAACCCACGACAGATCATCAATCATTGTTTTTGTGAACTTATCCAAATAAAAAAAAAATAAAAAAGAAGTGGTCTTCCATTTGGTGGGGTTGACAATGGATAATTGACCCAAAACATTCTTTTGGTCATTTGGGGTCCCCAGGATAATATAGCCCCTTCATTATTCTTAAAGATGGATTTTAAATTTTTAGGACACTGATTGAAACAAGGGTCATTCCTTGTCAGCTAATGCTCACACAAATCCTTGAAGATATCTTGGTTTAAAATGAATTTGACTTGCCAGTTCTATTTTTGGTTTAAAAAGCAGAGTTGACAGATGGGTCAATTTCATTATTTGAAAAGCAATGAACTGAGGAGGTAAATGAATGAATGCATGTTTTAGGTCTGAAGATGGTAATAAAAATGGGTCTGGACCTACTCTTTTTTTCTTCTTCTTAGTCCTTGTCATAATTGGTAAAGAAAGAAATCTCTTTCCATCCTCAGTTTATTGTCAACACACGCTTCTTTCCGCTTTCCCCCGTTACCTGTGTCTGAAATAATATCTTCTTCACATTTATTATTATCTCGTGAACATTTGCAATTAGCTGATTGAAATAAATAAATAAATCATATGGAAATGCTTTTTTGTTTTATGAGACAATTAAGGATGGGAAACAAGATTAGACAATTGTGTGAGATATATTTTAATTATTACCAGTTTAAGTCAGACATAACTGCTTATGCTTTTAAAAGGGGGGGGGGGGGTCAATACAGCTTTCTTCCAACAACAACAGTCCAAATCACCCACAAAACAAGGTTAAATTAAACTGCTCCTGATGTCCTTTAATTTGGTTGCATCAACAAAAGTCAAATAATATGTTATTAACATGCAAACATCAATCCACATACAAAGTATTAAGTTGAGTTTAGTTTGCCTAAGCCAAATTAAAGATAAAATAATATGTTTAATGACACAAGGATCACGACCAGCCTTTTCTTTTTAATAAGAAAACGCGTGGGAACAAGAGTTGGTTAATTGCTTCCCTTGGCTTTTGCCTCTAAAAACAAACCAGTTTTGTTCAACTGCTGATATAATGCGAGATTTGGTCAAATCATTTTACTCAAAATAATAGAGGGATTTATTTTTGTTTATTAACGCCATGGGATTGCCTCATTAAACAATCCCACTGTTGGGAGACTCTCTCTGCAATATTATCGCCTTTTTTCTTTCTTGATTTGATGTGATGGAATATGAACCTAATCTTTGTAAGTATACTCAACATAAAATACCGCTTATATTTGTTAATGCAAATCATAGTATAGACTTAATTCCTTGAGTTTTTGCTACACTCGGATTACTCTCAAACAAAAAAACATACGCCGCTTAGACTGTGATTCGCTATATTTGGCTTAACTATTGATTACCATTAACTTTTTACAATCAACTTCTCATTTTCTTAGATTGCGACTTTTTTATTATATAGGCATTAATAATTGATGAATTGAAACACGATTTTATCTTTTTCTTGATAACAATATTTGTGCTTGTAATTAAGTTCGACTTAGATTTTTTTTTTTTTTACTTCAATTCAATAAATTTCAAATTAAGCTCGAGCAGCTTTTTTATATATAAATGTATTTTTAATTTTTTTTAAAATAAAAATCATTAAAATTATATAAAACATATTTTTTAATATTTTAAAATTTTAAAAAATCAGTTGAATGCTAACATGTCATGTATGTGGTAATTTACATGCATGCCACGCTAGCAAAATTAACCAACATTAACTTTTCCACTCATCTTAGGATGATTTGATTAAAAAATATAAATTTAATAGCTAAAAGAGATGGAAAAAAAATGAAAAGCTAAAATGACTTTTTTTCTAAAATTAAAGGGCCAAAAAAAATCATTATACCTCTCTTTTAATACTCCAACACATTAATGCTCAAAATAATATAAGGAATCAAGGAACTTATATATTTGTTTTTGTGGATTTTATATAAAAATATTTTTTAAAAATAAAAATACTTTTATAATAATATATTTTATTTTATAAAATAATGAAATATTTTTTTTAGTTATTTCTCAATTGAGTTTATTTAATTAAATCATGGCATTAACTTAATTAGAGTTTAAATAATAATACAGATGTGCCACTCACAACGTGGGTGAAATAAATGATATTTTATATATGATTTTAGAAAGAGATCCATTTACACCCATATAAAAATAAAGTAGTTTTACATTCTTTCGTATATCTTTGTACTATTAATATTTACGATTCAACCATCATATTTTATATTTCTTTTATATAGATCATACATGTCAAATTTGATGTAAATTAAATTTTAGCTATTTACTTTATGTAAAAAAAATCAACCATTCAATAAATATTTATAGTATTTTAGATCAATATGATAGAGATAATGGATTGATTTAAAATTTTACATGCATTACAGGTACAATTATATCGATAAATCTAGATGTTAGATCGTTAAAATATTAATTGTACAACCGATGTAAGTGGATCTCTCTCTTATGATTTTTATGTTTAAAAATAAAAATGATATTTTATATAGACTTTTGTATTTTGAGAAATAATATATATATATATATATATATATATCAATAAATAGTAGAAAGAAGTGGAAGTAAATTTTTCCTCAAATATTTGGATCAAGTTTAAATTTTGGAGTTGACATTGTTGATAGTTGGGAGGGTTTTACCTAAATATCACCCATTGTCTAAACAAAACTATGCTTAGACAATAATACGAACAAGAACAATTGTAATTATACAAAAAAATAATAATAATAATAATAATAATAATAATAATAATAATAATATTTTAAAAGTAAAAGGGTGAATTTTTTTAATGATGAAAATTTATATGAATAATATTGGATGGTTTAACTTTTTACTAAAAAAGATAGTGGGTACTTAATTAAGAATATTGGGTAGTAATGGAAGAGTTCAGGGTTTAATGTTTAGGTTTCAAGATTCAAGGTTTAGGGTTTTTATCAAAAATTTAGATGACATAATTTTCTTTTATTAATGATTTTATTTGATTTTATACATTTAGAATTGTTGTGAGGTGAAGATAGGGCTAGCAATAAAACTGTTTATGAGTTGACTTATTCATTTAGGTCTGAAGGTTTTGTCTAATATTTGAGAGGGTTTAGGCAAAAATATTAGGCCTGAAAAATGGGCTTAGGTAAAAATATTAGGTTTGTTTAACATATGAGTTGGGATTAGGCTTGAACATTCAAGGCTCAAGCTCGACCGAACCCATTTTTAAGTTTATAATACTCTATATTATGTTATTTTTATATATTATGTAATTTAGAACATATTAAAAAAATAAACCTATACTAAATATATAACACTATTCTAATGTAAACATTAAAATAATGTTAAGATGATTATATAAAAATTTCAATAAATAAAAAATATATAAATTTATTAAATATTAAAATAAAATAAAATAAATATTTTTAAAAAATAATATGAACAGGCTTAGGTTAGTCTTTTGTAAATATAGACGGGTTTGAGTAAAATTTTAAGCGAGTCTGGTTGTTTGATTAAACTCATTCAAAGAGTTTATTATAATATAGATGATAGATCAATACATGCTAAATAGAGTTGTAGCGACGTAAAATTTGCTCGGGCCCTAATTAAGAAAATTATTAAAAATTTGAAAATAGAGTTTCAATTTTATTTAAAAAAGGGAGTCGCCACCGATCCTTTTTCCTAGGTGTGATCGGACACCTAATAAATCCTCTTTTTAAAAGAAAATTTATTTTTCTTTTTCTTAAAAAAAAGGCCTAGTTTAGGTCTACGTCAAAATTCCAAAGAAAAAATAGGGTTCAGGAGTCGGTTATGCACGAGGAAGGTATTAGCACCCTCGCGACGCCCAAAATAGTTATCTCGTTAAACGCACGTTGTCTTAATTTTCAAAAATACGAGTTCAATTTAATATCTAATCGTGATCCGATTGAAACACGAGAATTTTAATAAATTATATATTATTATATATTCATTTAAATATAATTTTATAATTTATAAAAAAACAAATATTTTATTTTAAAATACGAGAATTTTGATAAATTACATATTATCGTATTATATACATTTTAAAAACGAAATTTTGATAATTTAAAAATAACTACAAAAATAATCATTTTATTTTAAAACTCGAGAATTTTTTAAAATTTTTTTTTCAATTTTTAAAAGGGCGTATCGTATTTAACACGAACCAGTGATATTCACCCAACATAGCAATGAAATCAACGACTTAGTGTCAAATCGATTCGTTGCCTTATTTATTAAAATTATTAAAATTGCAACTAGAATGAATATAATAATTTTTCTAAAAATTAAGAAAGAAAAATATTCAAAAATACCAATAAAATTAAACACAAGATGTCGTCGAAATATGTATATATAAATTTAAAATGGGTTAAAAAGTTACCAAAAAATTTTTGGGCTTGAAGAATGGGACTTCTCCTTTTTCTTTTTCTTTGGGCTTGAAGAATTAGGCCTTCTCCTTTTTCTTTTTCTTTTTTTTTTCTTCTTTTCTGATGGGCTACTGCGTTCGGCCCAGATTGGGCCTGCTGGGTGATGCGGGTTGCGCGAGTTGAGTCAGGTCGGGCAGCACGGGTCGGGTCGACCCGGCTGTTTATTATTTTCTTTATTTTCTTTTCTTTTTTCTTTCCTTTTTTCCTTTCTTTTTTTTCTTTTTTTCTCTCTCTTTCTTCTTCTTCTTCTCCAATTGCCGCCGCCGTCGACACCTCCGTCGCTTCCTTCGCCGATGGTGCGACTCTCCCCTCTCCCTCTTCTCTTCTTCTTCTTCTCTCTTCTTCTTTTCTCTTCTTTTTCTTTCTTTTTTTTCTCCCATTTTTGCTTTTTTGGGGGGGTTTTTTTCCCGATTTTGGGGTAAGAACCCCTTTTATGTTTGTTTTTTTTTTTCAGGTATTAGGTGGCTAGGGAGGAGAAAGGCCATGCCCTAGGCTGGTGGCCTGAAATCACGGAAGGTAGGTGTTCAAATCACGTGATTTTGCCAGAAGGACCATATCGCAAATATGGTGAAACTAACAAGGTTTAAACATAATTTCGAGAAAGTTTAGAGGTCAAAATGTAATTTTGGATAAGATAAGGGTCAAAAATATAAATTTGGAAAATATTAGGGGTAAAATAAAATTTTGAAAAATTTTATGGTAAAAGTATAATTTTAAAAAAATTTAGAGGTCAAAATATAATTTTAAATTTTTTGTATTTTTATTATTATTCAAAATTAATATATATATATAATATTAATGGGCCAGAGCCCAAAGCTAAGTCCCAATGGGACTTGAATTTTGAAAAAATTAAAATACGAGACATGAACAAAACTCAGTGATTACAAGAGTGATAAGACATATTGCATACTTAAGAAAATATGAATTTGAATATTAAAAGTGACATTGTTGAAAATGTTAATCACGAATCCAGTCAAAAAAAAAAAAATAGAGACATACGATAGTTTTGCATCGATTCTTAAAAGCCTTTCGACTTTAAAAATAAAAAGGGCTAACCCCCTCGGCTGAACAATAATAAAAAGCTCAAGTGAGCCCGCATCGCATAAGCCTTGTTTAGCCATTTGAGCCCATCAGAAAAGCTCAAATAGAAACTGCTTTCTGGCTTCTCTCTTTATTTTTGGTTTGTTTCCACAGCATCAGTTCATAAACTCGAAGCTTTGACTATATTATCTCCAAATAAAATATTATAAATTTAACACCTCGATAGAAGGTTTTATTCTTGACTTGGCATTCATTAATGATCCCACAATTTGGTAAAACTTCAAAAAGTAAATTTTTAAAAAATCACTAATATCAAAGTTGTAGGCGATTGTATCCGAGAGAGTAAGAGCACTGCCTCTTTCAAGGATGTTGGTCCAACTCCAATCAAACCCCTTTGCATTTATGGCTCATACAAACAATGATTCATTAAATTGCTCCACTTTCCAACGTAATGTTAACGTTGGAAGTGCCATGTATTTTGTCCCTGTTTCGATGTCCTCATTCATCGTTAATCATTAGTTCATTATTAAATTCTCATTCTCCAAGGAAAAGACAACCATGTTATTGAAACTTGGAACTCCCAAGGCAAGCCATAGTGCTTTTCACTTTAGTCTTCGGGTGATGCTTTAAAATACATGAAATGTGAGCTATTGGCAAACATCTTTGGGGTCTCCTAAATTAGCATTCTTGTAGTGAGCCCCGCAACCACGCGTGCACTTCGCCGCATAGTTCGCGGTCTGCCTTGGCAGGGTGTGACTATCACTACGGATATTCCTTTAGAAACAACCATTTAGTTTATTAGTGCGCTCTCTCTCTGTATCTTATTGGGTTAACAAAGGACATAGATACCCACATTGTCTCTATTTTTTTCTGGTATCTTCAAAACATATTTTCCTTTTCTTTTTTTAAATAATAATACAATGAGATGACGATGTAAGTTCGTTACTTCCTGCCATCGTTTCACACCAGCTTATCTGTTACTTTTGTTTAATATGCTTACTAAGTCAGCTTGATAACTTGGACAATTATACTTCCATAAAACTGTGTAATTTGAAAAGCTTTGCTTTGGCACAAGCTGGCTGCAATTTTCTATCTGATGCAGGGGCTTCTCTTGGAAATAGATGATAAAAGTGATTACTGATAACGACCATTTAGAGATGTAATTTGGGATTTTTTTTTTTTTTGAGATGTTCAATAATGACTGCTTTGTTGACTACATTTCATTGACATTCAACAAACTGTTCTTAATCACCGGTTGGTAAGACCCAGAACTTAGAACTTTCTTTTGACTTCTTTTAATATTTCATTTTGATAATGTCAAAAGAACGCAAAATCTTAATATGAGAATGAAACTAATAGGAGATAATCAAATTTGCTTTTATAGTTCTTACAGAATGAAGTAAAACCGGAGGAGATATCCCAATGTATTGAATATTTGCTATCAACCCACTCTTTACAACATTTGAAACAAAAACAATTTGCATTTACATTGATTGGCTTTAGAATGTACAACTATTTTCAAAGACAATGTAGGGGCAAACTATATAAAAAAAAAAAAAAAAAACAGAACTTTGTAGGCAAGGATGTGTTTCAAGAACAGAGTTTTGGTAAGAATCTAGCATTATTACCAAGGCTGGATAATCTTGTTCTTGGGATATTTCCTATTTGAGTATGGATTGTTCCAGAGAACTTATCCAGTTCTGGTACCCTGAATTGCATTCCTGGCAGCTGTACCTCAAGTTGCTCGGCTTTCCCTGGAACGTCGACTCGTTTTGCATACACAAGGACTTGATCAGAGTTCTCGTTCTCTTTGATGCTTTCCTCGATAGAGATGGAACCACTGAAGGTGTCAAAGTGTTTTTGGCCCTCAAATAAGTTTTCAAGCTTGGACTGCTGATTAATGAAACCTTGTATAGCTATTCTTGATGGAAATTTTGAGTTCCGAGCCAAGTGTCTCAATGCATCTGTGGAGAGCTTTGCATAGTTAAGTGCACTGCAGATTCTCATTTTCTCTGCTTCACATATTCCTCCATGAACCTGTTCAGAAATTTCATCAGTAACTTGAGAGTTTGGATTGGCATTGATCCTGATACTAACTATTAAGTAATCTCTTTCCAATACGAACAATCAAATTAGAATTAGCTAGTGCTTAACAGCTATCTAATGAATTTGCTTAAACATTACAAGCCAGAATTGATTGATCCCTAGCAAAATGTAACTTGTAAGGAATACACTCTAACCAACATCATTACTTAAATTCCAAGTAACATAGAGAATCAGGTTTTGCTATAAATTTTGTGCAAAGCACTTAATTCCATTTATAAATTTATAAGTTGATAGCAATACCTGTAGATAAATGTCTATGGCTTGAAAAAGCCTATCATGGGATTCTCTTGCAGAATCTGGCAGCAGGAGGACTAATGCTGCAAACTTTGAAGGGGTCAGGTAGGAATCTGCTGAGACTTCCACAAGGTATGAGTCAAGTAAGCTAGCAACTTTTCGTAATCGAACCAGGGATGAGCAACAACTCAGTTCATTCTGAAATGCATTTACCAGCCTCAGAACCAGGTTCATATCATACATGCAATGTTTCTTTCGTGGTGGTGGAACAAGCAGAAAATCTATGGTTGCTTGATCCAGTTGTGAACCAATAAGAGTTTCCAAAACGGATTTGCAATACTTGCTAATCTTCTCCAAACTTGAAGCCACTCGAAACATATCGAACAAGTGCTTGCAAGAAAGGGAGTTCCTATCAAGCAATGAAAGCAAATTGATTATGACCTCCATGATTCTGCACTTCTCAGTTGGGGTGGCAGTAACAAATCTTGATCTTTGATAACAGAAGAGGAACTTAGTTATTGTAGCATGATCAAAATGTTGGCATATCATCAATTTGATTACCTTATCAATCAAATCAATATTCAAAAACAGAAGATCCTCAAACCACCAAGATACTTGAGAGGAATTGTTTCTGATACTATAGCTGCTCCTTGTATCACATGAGCATTGGAAACTTGAGTTCTCAGAGGAAGATGTGTATGGACTGGCAACAATAGGAGAGACAAGCCTTCCTACAACACAATCGAGGACTTTATCAAGTATTAGAGAAGGTTTTGAGGGAAAAAGCAGCAAATCTTGGCACTCTTTCAAAGCTACAAGGAGCTCAGACCAGGACCAGAAGCTGATGCCATCTAGAGACTTTTTGGTTTGGTTCAACAAGCTTGGCCTGTGGCCATCACTCTCCATCTCCATAAACTGTGCAGCGCAATTTAGTAAGACTACACTGGCAGGAGTTATCTGGGTTCTCCCGTTGTTATAGCAAAACCTTGCTATGAGCTCAAATCCCACAGCTCCCCCAGGAAAGTCATGAAATACAACTTTCAGGTTCCCGCTATTATCCATCGAATTACCAAACAAGCCGCTGAATCTTTTAGAGAATGATGCAAGAGTTTTCTGCAGTAATAAACAAATTCAAGAGGAATTATAGCACATACTTAGAATATGTGAAAAGAAAAAGAAGAATTCTTTGATGACATTTAGTTCATTTTAATCCAAAACGCCAAGCGGTTACCAACTCAACAAAAAAGGCTAAATATGAACCCCACTAGCATTAAACATACCTATCTACGCTAGAAAATGAAAGAATCTTGCATATGTGTGAAACAGTGAGGTGAGAAGTGTCCATCAACAATAAATTTAAGAGTGGTCCTCTTTCTTCTGTAATCTAGAAGAGGGGCCAAGCCCATGATCATTGGTGAAAGGAATTGCTTATCAGAACCCGGAAGAAATAAAGACGCATAATAAAAGAGAGCACACGAAGGCAGAAACACAGTTGACTTCAAATGAATGCAATAAATCATAGAAGCTGAGACAACAACGAGTTAAAGCATGCCAAAAGTAGTGATATTTTTTATTTTCTCTACCAACAAAAGCTTGAAGTTGAAGTGAACAATCCCCACAATGAAAACAAAGGGTTCAATCATCAATGGTAAATATATATTACCTTGTCTACCATAAAAACCTCTTCACCGTTGACATCCACTTCAAGATCACAGCAGACTTGCATTGTTCAGATAAACTAAAGTGAAAAGCTGAGAACCCCAATATGGTAAAAGAGGTTTAGGGAGGTTAGGAACAAAAAAGAAAGGGGATGCACTTTCTTTTAGACAGCCAAAAAAGGAGAATAAAGGACGTAGAAAAGTTGCTTGTATGAAGAAGCTGGTGCCGGTGCGGTGTTGGTTGGTCAAATGGACTATTGAGCATAAGCGACAAGGTTGGTAAGTAGAGAGTAGATAGAGAAAGGAAAGGAGGGAATCGGAAGCAACGAGGCATTTTTTTAAAAACAATGGAAGTTTTTATAGTTGCTATTGCTATGGTGGCCTGGTCATCACCACACACTCTTCCCTCTCATTACCAAATACACGCTTGGTTTTTATGAGGATTCAACGCCCTTATCAAAAAGGGTATCAAATCCGACAACTATGATCAAAAAATAAAATTGCATAATTTTAATCTTAGGATGTCTTAAAAGTTAAATGATTTTTAGTCTCAATCACATCGTTATCATTAGTGTATATGGAAATAAGAAGATCCGATGTTAAACGACCCCCCATCCATATCCCATTAATTGTGCCACTAGAAAACCAGTTTAAAAAATTGGGTAATTTAGTTATGTTGGTACTGTTGTTTTACATTTGTTGCATTGAAAATTGGATATCAAATTTGGTTGAAATTTTTTTTGAGTAGAAACCATGAAAGAGAAAGGGAGGACTTCTTCCTGTTGATACTGTCAAACTAAAAAAATAAACAGCTGCAATGCGTATGACCTTTATAAACATATATTGCAAAAGTCATCGGGCAAATATATATATATATATCAAAACCGAGCTTGGAAACAATGTTTATGACTATATTTATATTAATTTGTATGATGCACGTTTTTCAAGGGTTTCTGTCTCTAGCTTCTTTTTAGATGGGGATAATTCTCGTTGACCAACACAAAGGATGGAGTTGTGGCTTTTCCGTTTCAATTGCGCCTGAGAGGGAAAAAAAGAACCCATAGTGGAGGCTGCATCTATAATTCTGTATCCCACTTGAAAAAGAGATAGAAAAGCTGGTCCAGTCCAAGATTTTCTATTAGGGCATAAAATCTTATCTATTCCGCCAAAAAAAGACAACAAAAATAAATTAATTGGTTTGGTGACACTTAGTAGGCAGGCTCCATTGGACCCAAAAGAGATACAAGTATAGGCTAATCAAATTGGCCCAAATGAGAAGCAGTATCTTATCCCCGAAGAGAAACGATAAAACTCAAATTAGCTTGAAAGAATACGACTTTCTTCAGGGCTGCTTCGGCCTATTTACCGCTTCCTTAAAAAAAAAAAAGCCTAATAAAAATTGGGAATCATAAGAAAGAAGACAGAGCAATTGATTTTGTATGTCAGTTGTTCTGAATATGGGCTCATGAGTTGTGATGGTACTCATGACAGTGCACGATCTGCTCACCGTGGAGAAGACAATATGTGCCTTTTCATTCTCAACCAAAAATAGCCTCAACAGAAACATAAGTTCATTGAAGGAGTGCTTGAATAACCTTTGTTATACTTTAACTGTATGGAAAGAGGACTAAGTTTATAAGTAGTCTAAATGCACCCTACAAGAGCACTCTTTAGGAGTACCTCCGAACAAAAATTTAGAGGGTCATACTTATTAACCGTTACATCAAACTTCAATTATCATGTCACATTTAAAGCTATTTAAAACACATAATAGTCACTTCCCTTTTAAACTTTGACACATGACACCTCCAAACTGGCACAGGAGGTATATAAGGCCGAAAGCTTAAGGCCAGCACCAAGACTCTCCTCATTCTCTTTCTACCTTCGCCATCTCCTATTTCGACACCCCTCCATTTCCTACCATCTCCAACCACCTTATCCAACAGCTTTCTACCTTATACTAAACGACATGAACCAACCATCCTCGTTGTTCACTCTGCCTTGTCCCAAAATACCAACAACAATCTTTATTGATATTTTTAACTAAGGGCTAGTTTGACAATACTTTTGAAAAGTGCTTTTGAGAAGTGCTTTTAAAAATTTGAGTGTTTGGTATTGCTGTCAAAAAGTGCTTTTGAGAAATAAAATGTCCATTTTAGACATGACATTATAAAGTAATAAATATATTTAAATAATGTTTAAATTAGTAAATATTATGATATTTTAACTATAATATAATATTTTAATATAATTAATTAATATTAATTATTTATTAATTTAATTAGAATATATAAATATATTTATAAATATAATAATTTAAATTAGATATTGACACAATTGTATTATTTTAAAAATTATTTTTTATTTTTAATTAATGTTTTAAACACATTTGTATTATTTTATTTTAAAATGTATTTGAATATATAAATCATTTTAGATATTAACATAACATAGAAAACATAAACTTGACAAATTAAAATATTACATATTTGTATTAAAGTTTCAAAAAGGGATAATATTTATATACCAAATATAAATACTAAAAAATTTACAATAGCATTTACAATTTAAAGTGAATTCATTAAACTAGATGCTATAGCATCTCTTGTTAATTCCATTTCAAAACCACTTGAATTGTTTAATTCACCGTCATCATCACCATCATCATCGTCGTCGTCACCATCATCACTTTCTCGATCATGCGCATTTTCTGAATAAATAATATTCTCATATGCCCAGTTAATATCTTCGTATTCCATAAAATCTGCATTATTTCGACCGACATGTTTTCAGATAAATTGTGTACCGTCATTGTAGCAACAACGATCATCGTTTGCTTTTCAAAACTATAACTTGACATATCCCTTAAAATGACCCATTTTCTTTTCAAAACACCAGAAGTTCGTTCAATCACACTACGTAATGATGAATGTGAATGACTAAATATCTCTTCTTTACCAGATACTGGTCTACCTCTATGAAAGTCAGGTAAATGATATCGCTGACCTCTATATGGTCCAAGATAACCTTTCATTCGAGGATATCCAAAATCAACAAGATAATATTTTCCTACATGTCAAAATATAACAAACAATTAATTCAAGAATTATTTTTATAAAAATTATCAATTAAAGAACTTATATTTTATTATTTAAAAAATCACATATAAATAAAGTATCTAACCATTTGGTGGGTGCGGAAATTTGTATTTCGGATCTCGAATTGCATCAAGAAATATTCTAGTGTCATGTGCCGGTCCTTCCCATCCAGCCATGACAAAGGTGAAACACATATTAAAATCACATATTGCCATAACATTTTGAGTGGGGATACCTTTTCTTCTAATATAGGGAATTTGTTCATTTGGTGGAAAAATAGCGGCAATATGAGTATCATCAATTGCACCTATGCAATCCTGAACAAATAATCATATTAGTCTCGTGCATATTTTTAGTCGACCAAAAATATTAAAAATATAATAAGATAAAACTAATTTTTAACCTTAAAATGCGGCATATATCTAGAATCATTAAGTATTTGTTCGGGTATTGAGCTAAAAAAAGGATCTTCGGGTGCAATTATATCAGTGGCCATCCTTGAAACTTTCTCAAGCACAATTGCAAAGTATCGACTTATTGTTGATCCAGACCTTTGAAATCTTTCTCGACATTGGGAAACTTTTGCACCAGTGCCCAAGATGTATAAAAAAATTCCCAACATTTCACTAGAAGATATGTTTCTTGAAGTTTGCAAGTTGAATCTTGTCTCCAAAACTCTCAACAAACTTGTGAATACCATTTTAGACATCCTAAAATTAATCATACAACGTGATTCGTGACCGTCAAGGATTTCTCGAATCCATGTCTCACCTGACTGTTTTGAATTCATGCATGGTTGCTTCAATATATACTTCTCATAATATAATTGCACGGAAGAAAATGCAACAACAAATAATCGGTTAAAACATTCCATGCGTTGTAAAATCTCTTTCTTTTCCCTTTCATCATCACTTTCATCACCGCTGTAATTCTCAACTATACTCATCACCTGAGAAAAAATTTGAACATCCAAAATCATATATAAACAACTATTGATAAAAATAATTTAGTATAAATAAGTAGAACATAAATTCAATATCCAAAGACTAAACATAAACAACTATTAATAAAACTAGATTACACATAAATAAGTAGAACATAAATTCAAATGATGTGGCTTGACTCATATTGTCAGCTGCATTGCATAATTTTTCTATTTGACTAGACAATCTTGCAGCCCCTCCAATTTGCTTTGAGGATTTCTTTCTTCTAGTTTTAAAATGTGAACTTGATATCTTAGGTTTTTTTTCTTTTTTGACCATTTCCATCAATTTGAACATCATTTGAAATGTGAACATCATTTGAAATGTGAACATCATTTAAAATGTGAACATCATTTCTCACATTTTCTTCTTCATTCTCTTCAGGTATTTCATTGTTAACATCCTCAAAAAAATCACTACGGAGTGTATCAAAAGAAGGTGCCCATGCTTTATCACCTGTTGCAACTATCCCCATGAACATTTGGTCCAACTTCCCTTCGAATTCAGGATCAATGCCCGATGTTCTAAATTTTTGAGCTTCAGGCACAACCTACATATAAGATGATAGTTTAATAACAGTAATTATCAATAACCTCATAAATAAGATAAAAACAAAAATATTCAGAATTATTAATGTACCTTTAGCCTACTCTCCCACCAATCATCTGGTGCATCAATGGTTCTTTTTATAGGATTCTACCCTAGACCAGTATCTTTGCTTTTAAGTTTCTTCCAAGCTTTCCATTCTTTTTTTAAGGCATCCCACCTATTTTTAAGTTGTTTTTGTGAAAAAACCTTGTCCGCTTCTTTCTCAAAGTTGGTCATTATTTTCAACCATCCATCTTTTGTGAAATGAGTACCAGGCTTATTGCCTTTCAATATCTCTTTAATATAAATATCACAAAATATTTCTGTCAATCTCTTATCCCACATTGCTTTCACGTTTTCACCACTAACTTCAACCGCCGAAGTACTCATCTATTATGTATACGAACAGATTTGTTTCAGCCAGTAAAGCAATCAAGAAAATCAAATGTCATATAAGTATATATTTTTACATGTGTATCAAAATCAAGATAAGATCCTAAGAAAATTAACTTTTTTTCTCAATCAAAGTCAAAATCCCTGTTAGCAACATAAAAAAAAATATCCAAGCATACTATGATCAATCCTACCCATGTCCGACATATTTTCAGACTTGTCCCGGGTAATATAAATTAGCATAGCATATCCAAGCAATATACCAGATCATAAACATCATCTGATCTATAAACTGTGACAGCTAAAAAAATAAACTATAAGATATGTGTATTGAAGTAAGTAAATCTCCGATACTAAACTAAAACAATAGGCAAAATTCAATGAATAAAAAAATATCTTTAATCTACCGAAATAATTCTAATGGTGGCAACTATGAAGAGGCAAATTAATATTAGTTTTTTTAACATTAAATCCTATGAAAAGTTGACAATTACCTTCTTGATGACCAAGAGAAGTAGAGGCAACGGAAATGGTTCCTTCTTTAGCTTCCAACACTTAAAAAAAAAGAAAAAAAAAGAAGCAAAGAAACATTAATATTGCAATTAATGTGAGTTCCTTTTTCACTTCTAGATACAAACATATTTAGAAAACAACATATACCTCCTGCGTTTTTGCACTGCACTCAATATAAGCTGTTGATCCGATCAGCTTTTGCAGCTCCTCCCCCTTACGAATTCAGAAAGAAAGGGAAAAAAGTGTAAGGCTAGTTAATTGCAAATAATAGAAGTCCATGCAACAAGAAAACAAGTAATAACTGCATAATATTTCAGGAAATTATGGACTATAAACAAGTAATAACCACAAAGCTGGTACCAGAAAAGGGTAAAAGATAACATTGAACAATGCTTATAAAACAAAAGGAAGACTTATAAACCACACACCACCTTTTGGTAAGCCATGGAAATCCCAGATACCAAAGAAAACCCACCCAGACTCAGAGTCAAGGAATTCCCCCCCCAAAAAAACTAGAAATACAAAGTCCCTGAGATCCAAAACCAACATATAGAAAGTATTTAAAAAAATGGGTAGAAGAAGATGGACAAGAAAGACATACCAAAACTTATTTAGATTGTTTTACTTTGAGTAGAGTTTCGGATGGGATTTGCTAAACCTTCATTTCTCCCTCCCCAAACGTTCCCTTGCAACAATAATAAGGGACAGCCATAGTAAAATAGTAACTTAGAACGTCGTATAATTAAAGATAAAGTAGTAGGCCATCCCTTTACCTTTAAATTAATATTAAGTAATGAAACAATACTAATCATTTCTCAAGTTTAGCATTGCAATTATCAGTCATTGGTTTTATCTAGCAAGTTGCCAAGTTATTTTAATATCAAACAATGGTTTGTTTCATCTGGTTTGGCCTTTGAAGGCAATGTCCATTAGCAAAGGAGCTGCTATAATATATATACTGCTATACCTTAGATAGCGGGCTTTGCAAACCTCAAACAAGACTCAAAAAAAACTTCACATGTAACACCCCTAACCCCGAACCATCGCCGGAACAGGGTTACGAGGCATTACCGGACATATCAGACAATTTGCAAATATAAATTTTGTTTAATATAAATTTCGGCAGCATTTTTCTATTATATACTTCTTCGAGCTTTTGAGCACTATCTGACAGAACAACGAACTCCCGTATTTCATTGCCCCCAATCATCATTCTAATCTCATCATTTAACCCTTTCTTCATCTTTTTCTTTAACATAAACTATACTTAAAAACCAATAAACTCTCAAAATATCAACTTAGTTTCATCAAAATCTTGCTTTAAAGCTTCTAAAACATCAAAATTAAAAGAATAGGACTTGATTGACTTACCTTTTAAAGTTTAAAACCTTGAATCTTTAGTTTTTCCTTTTCCCTTCTTTTTCTTCTTTCTTTCCTGCTTGTTTCGTATGCTCTCTGTTCTTTTCTGTTCTTCTTTGTTTCTTTTTTTTTTTTTATTTCATTTACTATTTACTTTATTATATAATATAATATTATATTAATATAATTATTTAATAATATTAATAATATATTTTAACACATAAAATCTCAGATTTTTTTAAGCTTATGCCGCCTCAACTTATGCTAAATGGCATAATTGCCATTTTGGTCCTTTTTATTTTCTTTTAATCTACAATTAGACTTTTACTCCTTATTCAATTTGATCCTTTTTCCTAATTACTCTCAATTAAGCTAAATTCACTAAATAAAAATCTAATTAAGCACACTACTAGACTCATAATTACTCCTAATGATTATTTACTAACTCGATTTACTAAGACGGAGGCCCGATAACACATTTTTTTTTCTGATGCCCACGAATTTCGGGTCGTTACATCACATGCGTCTTCCAATTAAACCAATAATGTCATGAACCCACAACTAGTTAAATCCTAACTTGATAAATTTTAGAATTGTAAATTTTCGCTGAGACCACATAAAAATTCTAAACAATTTATTGCTAATTCTTCTAATATGTATATTTCAAATCGTTACATCAGTATTATTGCTATCAATAATCTTAAGACATATAATTAAATTTATCTCTTATTAAAAAAAGTCATGCAAACAACTCAAATAAATTTATTCTTTAATACCTCTCACGCATGATTATATGCACAAAGACAGAAGCAAAGCTATTTAAAAGAAAATGTGTTAACTTACCAAGCTTTGTTCGAACAAGAATTATTGGTACATCAGGGGCATAATGTTTTAGCTCAGGAATCTACTGGAAACAAGCAGAAAATAATTATCAGCATGCGATAAATTAAATGTCAATGTAAAAAGCATTCTCTTTGTTTGAATTTTCCGAGATTCAAACTTCAACAATTGGTTTACTGATGCATCGTTTAGCAGATCCTGAAGATTAGTGAGTGGACTTAAAAATGGAAGTTAAGAGCAGGTAGAGAGCAGATAGTGAACTTAAAAAGGAGGACCTTCTAATTTCTCCCATATAAAAGCAAACAATCAGAAAAGGGGTACAAGCAAAAGAGAAAAGATGAAAGGAATGTGAAAAAAATTAAACTATATTTCATAATTATTTCATAAAATCAAACAATCAGAAAAAACTAAAGCATAATGAACAATTAGAAGAAGAAGAGAAGAAAAAAATAAATTCACTGTGGAGAAGAGAAGAGAAGAGGAACAAAGAACCAGAGTACAAGTTCAGACAAAGGAAAAAAGGGGAAAAAAATCTAACTTGAAGGAGAAAAAGTGTAAGGTTAAAAAGGTAAAATACCAGCCAAAAACAATTTTGGCTTGAGAAAAGCTAAAATTTTCTGCTTTTTCATCTGTGAAAAAGCACTTCAAAAAAGTTGGAAAATTTGCTCCATTGATATCTGTTCTTCATTGCTTTTCAGAGAAAAGCACTTTTTTATGGAAAAGTTCATCCCAGAAGCAATGGAGAACGCAGCCGAAATTGAGACATAAATTTTTAGTTGATGCTTAAAAGTCCACTGGATGAATTAGACCTCTAATATTTTATTGTTGTTACTTTAATGTAACAATTGTTTTAATTATGATGGGAGTAGACCTGCTCATGGGTCGGGCCACCCGGCCCGGCTCAAAAGCCCGCTCGAAATGTGGGAGGGTTTGAGCAAAAATATAGGCCCGAAAAATGGGCTTAGATAAAAAAGTAAGGCCTGTTTTTTAAACAGGCTGGGCCTTGAGTAAGACATTTTTGGCTTGAGCCCGACCCGGCCTAGCCCGGATTCACTAAAGGATAAAAGAACTCTACTTTTTAAAAGAAAATATTATTTTCTTGTTGTTTTCTCCCTATTTTGCTATCGTTTTACTATTATGTTGCTACTATTTTGTTGTTATTGTTTGGATATTGTATAAAACTTATTTTATTGTTAATTTTGTTATTATTTTAGAGACATTTGCTTGTTAAGTTACATCTATCTTAGTATTTTTGATGTATTATATATATTTTAAAATTATATAAAAAATAATATAAAAATTAATATGTGTGGGCTGAGTCGAGTCCGGGTTTTAGCATTTTTATCCGAGTTGAGTTTGAATAAAATTTTAGGCCCATTTTTCGAATGGGCCAAACCTGAGCCTAAAAAATGGGCCTGAATTTTTAGTTGAATCCGACCCGACCCAACACATGCACATGGGAGAGTTGCTTCTTCTAAAAACAAAAGTCTCTCTCTCTCTCGATAAATATATGGTTTTGCTTGAATTAAAGAATTAGAATAGACAAACAGAAAGCAAAAAAAAAAAAAAAAAAAAAAAAACAAGGAAATAGAAAAAAAGAGGAAGCCCAAATTATTAAAAAGGTGGAATGCAAACGAAGAAACTATAATAACAATTGGCCAAAAGAAAAAAAAAAAAGTGAAGAATGTAGAAGCTCTGGATGGGTTGCCTCTTAGTGACGGGCTCTCTGGTTTTCTTTCTTCTTCTATACAAAGAAACGTTAATGTCTCCCTCTGTCTGTCTGTTTGTCTCGGTTCGGTTGTGTTACTTCTTCCGCTGCTTACTGTCATCAAAACAGGACTTGAGTCACTTGAAAACTACAGCTAAAAAGATTTGTTGGACTTTTCCTAGTTTTTATTATAAACCAATGATGGGATCTTGAGCTAAGCAATGCCTTAACCTCTTTTGGGTCAATTCCTTCACTAATATGGTTAGTTGGTATTCCTTGGGCCAACCTTGCTTTTGACTTCAACACTGTTTGAATTCAAGAGGTACACAATTTTTCATGCTCGATTCATGGACATCTTTTACTAATATAGATATGCATTTGATCAAGCCATGATGTACAAATGTTCTGCATGATTCATTGACATTTTTTTTATTTTACTGATGTGGAAAATATTGTAGGATGAGAAGATATTACAGATTCTCGACTTCAAGGAAAGTTGGATGTTTAACAAGTGAAGTGCATTGCTGCCCTTGCTTATTACTGGATAAATCATGGATCTACAAGAGACTATTATTTATTGATCCTTCTTTAACTGAACGTTGAAGTGATTAGGTAACTTGGTTATTCATTTTCCTTTTTCTTTTGAGACTGAGATGAAGAGAGTTTATGTTTTGTTTTGAGATTAGATGAGTAGACTAAAAAGTTAGATCAAAATACATGCTTCATTTGTAGGACATGAGGTGATAGAAATTCATAATCAAAATAGATGACAAACGCCACACGGTTTTGCCTTCATTTCTAGAACATGAAGTTATTCGAGTACTATCACAATAACACAACAATCAAACACCATAATCATTGGGGAAGCGTCAGAGCGCTTCACTTGAGCAGCCCCTTAGACTTCAAATATTCCACGGTTTGGTCGTAGATTTCCTCGATCCCATACTTAAAGCTAAATCCTTCGCTAATAAGCTTCTCTGAGGAAATGATCAACTTGGGTTTGGAGGGGAAATCTCCAAAACTGCAATCGTTATAAAGTAGACAGTGTTAACCACATTTCTCACATAGAAGAAGAGAACTTTTTCAATGCATATCGACTTACTCGGTAGGGACTTTGAAGTCAGGGTATCTTTTGTTGAGGAACTTAGCTAGTTCTGGCACACTGGTATTGACAGCACTGCATATATATCGACCCGATGCAGATTCTTTTTCAGCCAGAAAAACATGGGCTCGGCATACGTCTTCCACATGTGTGATAGAGATCGAACCTGACAGCATCTGCATTCCTTTCAAAGCATTTACAAGGAATTCGTTGCCTGCAAAATGTTGAAATTCCATCAGATATAGTTTACGATGCTCCTATTCAGATGTATTTAGATATATCTACAGCACAATGAAACAAAGCTATGACATTAGGTTCTGATTTAATACCCGAAATCAAAGATGTAGCAAGGCCTATGCTGCTGGGGACAATTGGGGTGAGGGAAGGACCAGTCATGAGAGAAGGGATAACTGTAATGAGATCAATGTTGTTTTCTTCAGCAAATTTCCAAGCTGCCTTTTCAGCCAACGTCTTGGATGCAGGGTACCCCTGCATATATATATGGATAAAGCTTAAAACAACTACCTTTTGCTTGATCATAAGATAAAAAAAAATTGTATTTGCATCAAATTGTTACCCAAGTTGGTGGCTTTGCTGATGATAAGAACTCGATATCGGTCCAGTCTTTCTCTGTCATGACCAGATCTGTCCCATTCAGTGTGTTGATAGACACAGCTGCGGCAGATGATGTCAAGACGACACGTTTAACTGTTTTTGCTTTGGCACAAGCTTTCAAAACGTTCACCACTCCCTGGGTCGCTGGTTTGATCATGTCATTCTATAAGATGAAAGAAAATAAAGCAACCTTGTCATTCCAGAAGCAGCAAGTCATTTGATTATCAATGAAAGAAAACCAATCTAAGGGTGTTAATGTTATATACCTCTGGATCTTCAGAAGCAAAGTTAACGGGTGTCGCAACATGGAAGACAAGGTCACAACCAGCAATAGGGGCATCAAAGCTCCCTTCATCAGTTAAATCCGCCTGAAAGATTTTCAAGTC
Organism: Gossypium australe; assembly: GCA_005393395.2. NCBI lineage: Eukaryota > Viridiplantae > Streptophyta > Magnoliopsida > Malvales > Malvaceae > Gossypium > Gossypium australe. Next base: position 24,056,485 of record CM016626.1, read on the forward strand.
TCCCAACTCTTGTAGTGTTACAAGGTGAGAGATCTTCTTCTGGTTGTCTGCATAAAATTGAGATTAATTAACCCCATTTATATGTTTTGCTTACTTTGTTTGGCCTTTTGGGTGTCGCGAGAAAAATCAAAATTAAAAAGAAAACTCTACCCATTACACAGTTGATATCTCATATCATGGTAAAAGCTTAAAAGGTCTGAGGAAGGGGTTAAAAAGCCCTGGAATTCTTGGCCAGCCTAAAGAGTATAAAAAGGAAAAAAACGGAGGAGGTAAATCATATATTAGAATGGACCACCAAAACCGAACTGATAAAAACTAGGGAGTTAGGCAGTTGTAGTAATCTAGTAACAACTGTTACCACCTGCTACTGAAAGTTTCCCTTGTAAGAGGGACGGATCAACATTTCTCCTAGTAAGCAAGCAAAATGAGAACAGACAACTCCATAAAAAAGTAAACATAAAAGACAAAGAAGATCTAACCAGGGTCCCTGACTGTAGTGTTAACGGCGTAACCCTTCTCGAGCAACAACTTGACCAGCAATGACGCAACGAATCCGCTGCCACCCACTACACAAGCTCTCTTTGTTCCTAAGATCTGGCTGGCCATGCTTCTTAATCTCTGTGTGGGTGTGTGTGTGTGTGGTTTTTTTTTTTTGGTTCTTTTTAATTGTTCCTAGGGACTGCTCTCCGACTCCGACGAAGAAACACTTGTGGAATGAGCTACTGCTTTAATAAACGCTGATCTCTCGGTCCAAGCTAGACTAGATTAGATATTTAGGTGAGCACGCGACCTTATGCATACCAACGACACAAAAAGTTTTACTACTTTTGATGTCAAAATTATATTTGATTCTCAACTCATTTTTAAAATTGTCAGAGTTTATTAATTTTATAAAGTAAGAATTATTATTTTTGAAGATATTTTTATTTTTTATTATATTTTTATAAAAATCTAGAAATATTTATAATAGCATAAGATTTAAATTTAAAACATGCGAGCATTTATCTTAACTTTATCATTTTTTAATTAAAGTCATATTTAATTTTTTATATTAATTTTTATAATTTTATTACATAAATTTTTAACTGCGCATGTAATAATCGAAAAGAGTACCAGCAATTTTTTTAAAAAAATAATTCTAAATTTAATATTCATCTCATAATTAATGTCAAAGAAAATTGAAATCTTAACCCTGAATGATTCTTCCTCTCTTCGGCCTCTTAAGTTCTAAAGTGATTTGGAAAAGGCAGATAAGCCTCCAATTGAAAGTTGTATTAATAAGGTTAATCCAGTAATTGTAGGCTAAATTATTACAATTATGGAAGAAAGGGAAGGGAACTGATAGTTTTGCAACAGCAAATTAATTTTATAAAGTACGAGGACAGTTGCTTGTTAGGTACATAGAGGGCTTTCCTCCCTCTGAACAAATGGGATAATTTTTTCTTAGGTTCTCCGAAAATTAAATTTTTTAGCCTCTAATTAAATGAAAATTTGCCTTTTTGGCCCCTCTAAAGAATTAATAACTTAATTTAAATTTTTTAACATAAAAAATTTAGTTTTTATCTATTAAAATTTTATAAATAAGATTTTTTTTACTTCTCCCAACATTCATAATAGAAAAATAGAGTAGTACTGAAGTTGCAATCAGGTGAAGATTTAGTGTTGGGTCACCATCGCTGCAACCTGAAAATGCCAAATACCGGGGGGGAGGGGGTAGTTGAGTGAATGGCCACCTAAAAAACACACTCCTCCACCTCCATCTACCTTTCTTCCCTGGTTAGGTAGTTTACTACTTGCTCATTTTTTTACAAGGATGGAAGGAAGATATAAACTTTTTGCAGCAGTTTGAAAGTAAATGATGTTAAACAAGCTTCTTTATTCATCGTTAGGGAAGCTATGTTGGAAGCTAAGAGGAGAGGCTTGAAGATAGTTATCTACTTTCATAAATCAAAGTTTCTGCACAAAGTCCTTGAGTCAAAATCAGAGAACTTCAATTGGAGGCTTCAACCTTTATCAGAGGATAATAAATTTATCTACAATGCCGTACCATTAGTATATATAGAAGCATTGTTCTGGTCTCAGTACAATAGCATTAATAAGTGGGCTCGATTAGCTTCTAGATAAAAATGTTTCCTTCCTTTGTACAAATTTTTTTTTTAAAAAAAATACAAGATAGGGCACGAATTGAACTGCGGTTCTTATTTTTCCTTGCATTTACCTGGAAATGAAACCATCAATGGGAATTATTTGAGGTGACCATGGCCGGGCTCAGACAAAGTTTTAGGTATGTTTTTAGGCCTGAGCCCGGCCCGGCCTGAAAATGGGCCTAAAAATTTGTTCAAGCCCAGCCCGAAAGAAAATTTATAAACTCGAGCCCGACCCGACTAGGCCCATATTAATTTTTTTTAGCTTTTTCATTAAATAAAAAACTTTAAAACAAATATTAAAACAAAAAACAAATAAAAAATATGTAAATTTAAAAAGTATATTTGATTAAAAATAAAATATATATTTAATATATAATTCGGGCCGGGCCTGGGACAAAAAAATTTACCCGAGCCCGATACGTTTTCTAAACGGGCCTCATTTTTTTGCCCAAATCCATATTTCGAGTCTATATTTTTACCCGAACCCTTCCATTATTCAGATGGGCCGTCGGGCCGGGTCGGGTAGCCCAACCCATGATCACCTCTAGGAATTACACAAAAGGCAACCTTTCTTGACGGCCTGATTGACTTTATTTGCGCCGACAATCCTCCAAGCTGTTTGGCTCAAAAATCAAAGCATTGCAAAGAAATCTAGAGAGAAGAACAAGATAATTAAGAAATAAATAAGGAATCATCATAAATTTAGCTACTAATATTTAGTTCCTTCGTCACTTTGGTACTATTTTTTTTTATCATTTTGATCTTTAACCTGAAATGAAAAGTTGATAAAATTGTTAATATTTTAATGGCGTTGACGTGGTAGTTTGTGTGGTAGTTCATGTGTATTTCATTTTTTAAAATTTTTATTATTTTATAAAATTTTTATGAAGTAAATAAATACTATCACGTAGGTTATCATGCCATTGCCATTAAACTTTTTAACAGTTCAACTAACTTTTTTGTATAAAGAAAAACAATTTGACTAAATTTTAAAAGTTAAGAATCAAAGTGATCTAAAAAATCAAGACCACAATGACAAAAACAATAAACATTAGGGACTAATATTTTCATTATCCAATAAATAATTTGTAACAGCTTGATTTTTAGTGGTATCAGAAACGACAATTTAAGAACCCCATTTTTATAGTTCGAGTCCATAAATATTAAATATTAATATTTATGAGGTTAATATAAAAATATATTAAAATTTGGTCCTTTAATTTTACCTATTAATTGCTTAAATAGGGTACAGTGACTAAATTGTAAAAATTCAATCGTTATAAATTTTTTAATAGCTAATGGATCAAAATGGTAATTAAATCATTTTTAATTCAAACGGTGGTGGATGGTATTAAATCCACTAACTTTGGTTAATCATGCTTAAGACTTAATTAATTAATGTTTAATTAAATTAATCTTGATTTATTAAGTTTAAACAAAGTATATAAGTTAAAAAATTAAAGAAAATTAGTCGATTGAGTCTTAGCTCGATTAACATAAGCATTGTTGCTAATGTAGGAGGACATGTGTTCGAGTATACTGAAGTGCATTATCCTCCTATTTATGGGTTAGGGATGAGTTATGGGTAGTTCTAGGCATTATCTCAAAAAGAACAAATATGATTTATCGAGAATTGAATCAAACCGAAGATAATCGAGAAAAAGCAAAAATTGTCGAATAGTCCTTAAAGATTTGCTTGTTTTCTATTTTCTAGGTAAGTTCATATGGAGCTTATTATTTTGTTTTAATTAATTATGTTTATTTTATTTATAAGTTTAAATTGTTATGAAATTTGTGAATTATGGCAAATTGGCATTAGTTGGACTAAATTGTAAAGCATAAGTTTAATGATTATTATGAATAGGTACAAGGTACTAAAATGGATATGGAATGTTTACAGGATTTGTGTGAAACATGTATACTGATACAAGATTTGAAATGACACAATTACGATAACGATGCCTGTGTGAACTTAGTAAAAGACTACGATATTTATGACATGCCATTAGGGTTGAATACGAAATTAATCAGGGATTTACATAATGATACGAAATCCGGAATTTTTTGTAGATTCTTGATTTATAAGTATCGTTGGTTTAACTTGGACTGCTAACCTCGATACGATGTCAACTTGTGTGAGCAAATTCGTAAAAATGTCAGCTTGTGTGAGCAACCTTGATCATTGTCAGCTTGTGTGAGCAAATTAGTCTCGTGTATCTGAATTCGATTTACTATAGTTCTTTCGAGTGAAACTTTTACCTAATGAAAGTGGAAAGGTTGAAATGGATTGAATATAGTTTGAATGAGGTATGATTTCAAATGGAATTGTGGTATGTAGTTTCAAATGAAATTATGGTATATGATTTCTTATCTATCGAATTTAAAATGCAAATGGATTAACCTTTTGGTTGTATATGATTTTATGCATTAGTCATTCCAAGGTATGCCAAAAGAATGCCTTATTGATTGCCAACTTGTTTAAACGTTTAGCTTGTTGAATTGTTAAGGTAAGTTAAGTAAATTTCATAAGAAATTACTAAGCATTCATATGCTTATTTTGTTTTTCTTTTCCCTGTAAATTGTCACTTTACAGAACATGTCAAGCGGATCGCCTAAAAGCTCACACTATCCCATTTTTGAATTAGTAGCTTTTTAATTATTTTAAGTCCGAAATTGTGGTGTGTATATAGGTGTTTTATATATGTTAGTGTAACACCCCTAACCCGTAACCGTCGCCGGTTTAGGGATTAGGAGCATTACCGAACAATCCAGAACATTTACAATCATTTTACAACACAAAGCCAATCATCATCCAAACATATCAAAATAGAAACATAGTCCCTTAATGAGGTCTACGAGACCCTAAACACATGTTAGAAAGGGGTCGGGACTAAACCGAACACCTACAAAATTTTCAGAAAAATCAAACATTTTTCAAAGTTGCAGAGGTACACGCCCATGTGTTCAAGCCATGGCAAAACAGGGCATACATATTGACTTGTACAATATGGCCAGTCACAGGCCCGTGTGCAAGCCTGACTTGTTTTAAGTTTTTAAACTCGAAGGACAAGGTCGAGCCACACGCTCATGTGCTCAACCGTGTGGGCAATTATAGGTCATTTTCAAGGCCAAATTACCATCCAGACTTTGGAATCACCTACAAGTACCAAACCAATAATGCAACCAAAACATACCAATATATGCACCAATTAATCATCAACCACACCATTTATTTCTATACTCGACACTTTAGTTCCTATTTCTTAAAATCATCAAATTTACATAATTTCACTTCACATAAGCCTAACTGAATTCTCCTTATGCACATACAAGCCCATATATTTCATTTATTTCACATTTTAGTCCTCTAATTTCTCATTTTCACAATTTAGCACAAATTACTCAATTTCATCAAAAATTCAAAGACAAAATGATAAACCATAATTTATACATATTTTGACCCCATGCTTGGCTTATTTTTGGATGAATTTTCATTAGATTTGATGAATTCGATGCTTCTAAACCTTTAATTTCATGTTTTACACTTAGAAGAGCTTAGATAGTCGAAAAGAACGAGAAACGGGCCAAAAAGGGACAAAATAGGCCTACCTCAAAAATTAACACGGGCATGGACTATCGCACACGGGCAGACCACACGGCCGTGTATGACAAGCAGAATCGAACACGGCCTAAGCTATCACACATGGGCGTGTCCCTGCTGAACCCAAGTCTAATTCTATTCGGAAAAGACTACTTGTGAGCCAAGGAAGGTGCTCCAAAGCCTATATAAACACCCTAGGGAAGGACCTAAAGTAGGACGTGGAGTAGATTGCAGAGATTACTCGAAGGAAGTCGTTGGAATCATCTCGGAAGCGGATGCACTCCAAGATCTCCATCAAGTTCTTGAGAAGTTTTTGGGTTCTTTATGTCTTATTGTTTTCTATTCCTAAGATGTTTTCCTTCCAAGATATGAACTAAACTCCCTAAAATACCTAGGGAGGATGAAACCTAGATGAATTTTATTATTCAATAAATCTAAATTACGTGATAAATACTTGTTCTTAATTATACATTCTTAATCCTTGTTTTAGTGTTTTCAAGAATATTAATTCAAGATTGATGTACTTATTCAGTGGAGCAAAAGTCCCTGTTTAAGAGTAGATCCAACATAATTAAGCGGAGTTGATTGCAACCTTAGAAATATGATGACATAAATCTGCCGGATTAGAGTCAAATCTAATAAGGGAATCCATAGATCGAGTTAATGCGGCGATAGGGGTTTTAATTAGAAAGAGATTTCAATTAATCAACCTAGAGTCAGTTGTTTTTAGTCTCGAAAAAGATATTAACATGAATTAGGGATTTCTACGGATCAAGGCAAGTGAATAAATTGTTTAATTCAGAGTCAGAATAATAAGTGAAGTCTAGGTGGATTCTTCCTTGGGTATTGTCTTTATTCATTGGTTTATTCTATTATTTCTTCACTCTCTGTCGCGTTCATCGTTAATTAATTAGTTAGTTAAATTTTAGATTAAAACAAAACCCCTTAATTATTAGGCTAGATAATAAAAAGATAGTTATTACTAGTAATTTTAGTCCTTTAGGATACGATATTCCGGACTCACCAAAGCTATACTATTGTTCGATAGGTGCCTTTGTCGAAATATTAGTTAGTTTCGAGGTCCATCAAGTTTTTGGCGCTATTGCCAGGGACTAAGAAATTAGGAACACTAAATTTTTATTACTTTAGCCATTTTTATTTTATTGCAATTTATTTTTATTTTATTGTTACTTTTCTAATTTTTCTCTTTCTTTGCTTCTGACAGGTGTCTCTCGTTTATGACTAGAAGAAACCCGTTATGACCTTTGCTTTACGACAGTGAAATTGAGAGTACAGCTCGCAAAAATTGAAGAGAGATAAGGTGAAATCTACAATACATAGAGGAAGAGCAAGAGGACGATACTAATACTACCAAGGAGATGGCTGATAATAATCCGCTCCCTCCTGTGGTTGCCGCAAATCCGGTGAATCAAAATCCTGTTCCTCGTACTATGTACGATTATGCTAAGCCCAATTTAACTGTGGCTGGATCGAGTATTGTTAGACCTGCTATTGCTGCAAATAATTTTGAACTGAAACCTAACACTATTCAAATGATTCAACAGTTTGTTCAGTTTGATGGTTTGTAGGATGATGACCCAAATACTCATTTGACCAATTTCTTAGAATTCTGCGACACTTTTAAAATTAATGGCATTTCTGATGATGCCATTCGCCTTCGGTTGTTCCCTTTTTCCTTGAGAAATAAAGCTAAACAGTGGTTGAACTCATTACCACGAGGTTCCACCACTACTTGGGAACAGATGACCGAAAAGTTTTTGTTAAAATATTTTCCGCCGGCTAAAACGGCAAAGTTGAGGAATGATATCTCTTCTTTTGTGTAGATAGATTTAAAAACTCTTTACGATGCATGGGAGAGTGATGCGTCTAAAGCTAACTATTATCACAATAAATGCAAGCGCACCTATCGTTCAATAGTATAGTTATGGTAAGACCGGTAATATCGTATCCACAAGGACCAAGAGTACTAGTAATTACTATCTTTTTATTATCTAGCCTAAGAATTGGAGTGATTTCTTTTTAAACTAAACTTATTAAAAGCACGACAAATAATGAATTAGGAAAATACTTTTAGACAACTTATATGATAAAGGCAATACCCAAGGAAAAATCCACCTAGACTTCACTTATTACTTTTGATTCATATGATTTATTCACTTGACTTAACCCGTAGAAATCCCTGATTTATGTTAATATCTCTTTCGAGACTAAGAACAACTGACTCTAGGTTGATTAATTGAAATCTCTTTCTAATTAAAACCCCTATTGTCGCATTAACTCGATCTATGGATTCCCCTATTAGATTTGACTCTAATCCGGCAGATTTTCGTCGCCCTATTTCTAGGTTTGCAATCAACTCCACTTAATTGTGTTGATCTACTCTTAAACAGGGACTTTTGCTTCACTAAATAAGCACATTCGACTTGAATTAATAACCTGAATTATCAAAACAAGAATAAGAACTCACAATTAAGAATAAGAACAAGTATTTATCTTATAAATCAAATAATAATAAGATCTGTCTTAGGTTTCATCCTCTCAGGTATTTGAGAGGTTTAGTTCATAATGATAAAGAAAAACATCTTAAAATAAGGAAAACAACAAAACATAAGAAAACCCAAAAACTTCAAGAGAAATTTATAGGAGATCTTCAGTCTTAATGGAAATCCTCCTTCCAAGCTGCTCCCGATGGCTGTCTTCGAGTATTTTCTGCCTTCTACTAGGCGTCTCCCCTTTAGGTTGCCCCCTAAGGTGTTTATATAGGCTTTGGAACGCCTTTCTTGGCCCACAAGTAGCCTTTTTCGAATAGAATTAGTCTTGGGGTCGGTAGGGACACGCCCATGTGACACGCCCGTGCTCGATGACTTAGGCCGTGCTCAATTTTTCTCATCACACACAGTCGTATAGTCTGTTCGTGTGCAAAAGTCCAGGCCGTGTTGATTTCCGAAGTAGGCCCATTTTGTCCCTTTTTGGCCCATTTCTCATTCTTTTCGGCTCCCTAAGCTCTCTTGAGTGTAAAATATAAAATTAAAGGATTAGGAGCATCGAATTCATCAAATCTAATAAAAATTCATTCAAAAATAAGCCAAGCATGGGGTTAAAATATGTATAAATTATGGTTTATCAAATATCCCCATACTTAAGCCTTTGTTTGTCCTCAAGCAAAATCCTCAACTCACAATTGAAATTAACTTTCTCAATTTATAATTCTTATCAATAATGTCTCATCATAATTCATAGATAATTCATGCATTGATAATTTAAGTAAAAGAGTCTTAAAGATTCAAACTATCTAAATAATTACCTTTGATCCAAAACTGATAAGAATTGACATCCTCACTAAAGATTCACTCAAATCACTCAAAGTGTTTTAAGGTTCAAATTAAGCACTCATAAGTCAAACATGAAAAGTTAACCCCCATAGGCTTGCATAAAAATCAAATCTCCACCACTATAAAATGAGATGATACACAAATCAAAAGGTCTTAAAAGGGTTGTAATGGGGCTTGGTTTAGAGGTGTGGGTACAGGCTAAATTAAAAGGTTAGACTCGAGATTGAATTGACAAATTACCTAACTAGAAAAGATGAACTAATACTGAATAATTATATCGATTGAAAACTCATCACTAGTAACACGAGCTTCTCCTAAAGATGTGAAATTAACTGTTTAAGCTCATAGCACTAATAATGAATAAATTTTCAACTTTTTTTAAAAGAACATACAATAATAAGAAAGAATTTAACAACTGAAATAAAAAAACATAGTTATGCAACTGATCAAATCAAATCTCGACAAAGGGGAGTCAATAAAGTAGGAGAAGTAAAAATTTGGTTTTAGGTTAATATTAATGGGTGAGTCAATAAACGTTTTATTAGAATTGAAAGGGGTTCACTAGGGGTTAATTATGAAGGTAGGCTTTTTGTGCAGTGAGTAGGTTAAATCCTAAGTGCCTTTATCATCTCAATAAATCAAATCAAGGGCGTGGTCTCGACATGTATAATCGAAGCAAGTTCTAGAATAACAAATCAATATTGACACACTCATAATTAATAAAGTGAGCAAGAAAAATATATGCTCTAAAAGGCTCAAAATCTCACAAAAATTATGGTTTTTGATGTCATCCTTGAAAATTTTAAACTTCAAAGTAATATTTAATTTTAGGGAAACAACCAAATCAATTTTTAATTCTAAAAATAGACTTATCAAGTTTAAACCATCAATGCACAATTACCTATGATTTAATTCAAAACATATCAATAAAAATTATAAGTTAATTGAAGATTCATTCTAATAGTAATATGAGAAAATTACTTAAGAACAAGACATAATTCAGGGATTTTCTAATAATACTATAATCAACCTCCCCACACTTAAGATGTACATTGTCCTCAATGTACAAAGATAGACAGAGAAAATAGATTAAGAAAATCATAAGATAGGGAGAGAAGTGAAACTTCCTGATTTTTGGATGGAGTCAATGAAAATAAGATCTGATAAATTTGGGCCGAGGTGAACGTGGGAGAGGATACTCCGGTGGTGTAGTCGTTCCTTAATAGCACCTTGAACCTTTTGGAAATGACTTGTCGAGTCGATGAAGCAGCCGGCATGAACTTATGGTACCTTAAGCTAAATCTAAATGGTATGAAGAATAAGAACAACATAATAAAGAAAATGAAGATAAATAATGGAAAAGAGATATGAATTCAACAATAAAGGGGAAAAAGAGTGACCGTCGATGGTAGGGATGGTGGTTGGTGTGGTGGCGGTGTAAAGAAGGAATAAGGGGAAGGAGGAAAGGAAAAGAAGGAAGGAAGACAACGGGAAAAAAAGGGAAATGGGGGTTTTCGAGCTAGGAAGGAAAGGAGAAAATGGAGAGAGGAGGCGGTGGCCGGAAGAGGGGTGCGGTGGCTAGGGTTTGGGGAAGAAGGGTTGGGGAAGAAAGTGAATAGGAAAATGAGGTTTAAATAGAGATTGGGACACATGGTCGTGGCCCACGCCCATGTTCCTTGGGTGTGTTAGGTCACACGGCCGAATCGCATGACCGTGTGATACTTCGTTCGTTTCTCCCACGCCTGTGTAAGGGTTTCCACGCCCATGTTGCTTAATCAGTGTCGACCATGGCTTAGAGCCCAGGGCCGTGTTCGAGTCTGCTAAAGTGTTATGGCTGTGTGGTGAACTCCAGGTCGTGTGGATTTCTTATTTTGGCCCATTTTCTTTGTTTTTGGCCCGTTTCTCGTTCTTTTCATCCTCCTATGCTCTCCTAAGTATAAAACATGAAATTAAAGGATTAGGAGCATCAAATTCCATAATTCAAGGGATAAATCATCCAAAAGTATGCCAAATGTGGGATTAATATATATATTACGGTTTATCACTCTCCCATGCATCGTAAAGTGTTTCTAAATCCATCTGCACAAAAGAAGAGATATCATTCCTCAACTTAGTCATTTTAGCCGACGAAAGATATTTAAGTAAAAAATTTTCGGTTATTTGTTCCCATGTGGTGATTGATCCTGGTGGTAACGAGTTCAACCGCTGTTTAGCTTTGTTCCTCAATGAAAAGGGAAACAACCGAAGGCGAATGGCATCATCAGAAACGCCATTAATCTTGAAAGTGTCGCAAAACTCCAGAAAATTTGCCAAGTGATTGTTTGGATCCTCATCCTGCAAACCATCAAACTGAACAAATTGCTGAATCATCTGAATAGTGTTAGGTTTTAGTTCAAAATTATTTGCAGCAACAGCAGGTTTAACAATACTTGATTCAGTTCCTATTAAAGTAGGCTTAGCATAATCATACATAGTACGAGGAGCAGGATTTTGATTCATCGGATTTGCGACAACCACAGGAGGTAGTGGATTATTATCAGCCACCTCTTCGGTAGTATTGGTTTCATCTTCTTGCTCTTCTTCTATGTATAGTAGACTTTGCCTTATTTCTCTTCAGTTCCTGCGAGCTGTACTTTCAATCTCACTGTCAAAAAGTAATGGTCCTAACGAGTTCCTTCTAGTCATAAACTAAAAGTTCTTGCCAGAAGCAAAGAAAGAAAAATTAGAAAAATAGAATAAAAAGTAAAATTAAATTGCAATAAAATAAAAATGGCTAAAGTAATAAAAATTTAGTGTTCCTAATATCTTAGTCCCTGGTAACGGCGCAAAAAACTTGATGTGTCTAAAACTAACTATGATCACAATAAAAGCAAGCGCACCTATCGTTCAATAGTATAGTTATGGTAAGACCGGTAATATCAGATCCACAAGGACCAAGAGTACTAGTAATTACTATCTTTTTATTATCTAGCCTAAGAATTGGAGTGATTTCTTTTTAAATTAAACTAATTAAAAGCACGACAAATAATTAATTAGGAAAATACTTTTTGACAACTTACATGATAAAGGCAATACCCAAGGAAGAATCCACCTAGACTTCACTTATTACTTTTGATTCATGATAAACCGTAAAAGTAACATATTTTAGACCCACATTTAATATGCTTTTGGATGATTTATCCCTTGTTTTATATAAAAAGGTGCTTTTAATCCTTTCTTTTCATGTCTTATACCCAGGAAAGCACTCGAGGATGAAAAGAGCACAAAACGGGCCTAAAACGGAGTAAATGGGCATTTACACGAAATCGACACGCCCTGGCCCAAAGCACACACGGCCGTGCCTCGACGAACACCTAGAGCACAGCCTCAACCCTGTCACACACGGCCGTGCCTCAAGAGAAATCCGAACACGGTCAGGTCTAGATTCACACGGGCGTGTGACATGGCCGTGCCTCTGACGCTGAAAAGAGCAATTTTAGTCAGAAAAGGATACTTAAAGAGAAAGAATCGCGTTCCAAGAGCCTATAAATAATCCCCAAGTATCACCTGTTTAAGGGAGCGAAAGCGAGGCCAAGAAGCCAAAGCGAGGCCAAGGAGCCAAGCCGAGAAGGTTAGAGTTAGGGAATAACGCGAGGATAGCCAGTTGATCCATCCCAAGAAGCCGGAGTTATACTCAAGACGGCGAAATTCTCCTTCAATTCCTTCAGGGGGTTTTAGGGTTTTCCTATGTTTTGTTTTACCTTTTCTCTTACGATGTTTTCTTTATTCATTATGAACTAAACCCCTCAGATACCTGAAGGGGATGAAACCTAGATGAATTTTGTTTATTTGAATTTTAAGTTATATGATAAATTACTTAGTTTGTTCTTAATTATGTTGCTTAGTCCAAATCTAATGTGCTTAAGTGGAGGAGGAATAGACCCTGCCTAAGAGAAGATCTAACATAATTAAGCGGAGTTGATCGAACGCCTAGAGATAGGGTTACGAGATTTTGCCAGATTAGGGTGAAACCTAATATGGGAGTCCATTGATCGATTTACTGCTGTCCTAAGGGGTTATTATAAGTGACGAGAGTTCCACTAATTAACCTAGGGTTAGACGTTATTCGCCTCGAGAGAGGGTTTAATATAGGTTAGGGAGTCTCACGGATCAAGCTAAGTAAAAGAAATCATATAATTAAAAGGTTAGATAATAAGTGAAGTCTAGGTGGATTCTTCCCGAGGGTATCATCTAAATCAACTAAGTTTTTCCTCAAGGTTATTTTCCAATTCGTCTTTTTGTCTTTGTGTCCTTAGTTTAGCTGTTGTCAATTTAGTTAAAAAGTAATCTTCACTCTAACTTTAAGGCTAAATAATAAAAAGAAAGTGAGTATTAATACTTTTAGTTCCTTTGGGTTCGATAACCGGTCTTGCCTAAGCTATACTACTATTCGATAGGTACACTTGCCTTAATATCGTTTTCAGAGTTAGTCTCCAGGTTTGATCATTCTTTTATAAATATTTAAAGCTCTGATTTGCAGCTATCAAGTTTTTGGCGCCGTTGCTGGGGAACTAAAATATTAAGAAAACTCTATTTTTATTACTTTAACCCTAATTTTTATTTTTTGCAATTTATTTTTCTTTTCGTTTTTATTTTTGTTTACTGAAATTTTCTCTCTTTCTTTTCAAAAAGGTACCTCTAGTTTATGACTAGAAGGAACCCGAAGGGACCTTTGGTATTCGACAACGAAATCGAAACGACCGCTCGTAGGAATCGCCGGGAAACCAGGCGAGCCCTAGATTACACGGAGAGAGAGGAAGAAGATAGATCCAATCCTACTGAAGGGATGGACGAAAACAACCCACCACCACGCGATATGGGTGACAATAATGCTCCACGCACAATGTTCGATTATGCGAAACCGCATTTAATGGGAGCAGAATCTAGTATTGTTAGGCCTGCTATATCTGCTAACAATTTTGAATTAAAGCCTAACACAATACAAATGATTCAACAGTTTGTTCAATTTGATGGTTTGCAGGACGAAGATCCAAACACACATATAGCTAACTTCTTAGAGTTTTGTGATACCTTCAAAATAAATGGCGTTTCTAATGATGCCATACGTCTTCGGTTATTCCCTTTTTCATTGAGAAATAAAGCTAAACAATGGTTAAACTCGCTACAACGAGGGTCAATCACTACATGGGATCAGATGACCGAAAAGTTTTTGATGAAATATTTCCCACCGGCCAAAACAGCCAAATTACGGAATGATATCTCTTCTTTTGTGCAAATGGATGTAGAGATGCTATACGACGCATGGGAGAGATTCAAAGACCTCTTGAGAAGATGCCCACACCATGGTCTACCCTTGTGGCTACAAGTCCAAACCTTCTATAATGGTGTAAACCCCTCAACGAGACAACTTATAGATTTAGCCGCCGGTGGAACACTGAACAACAAAACTCTAGAAGCAGCCTACGAGTTCATTGAGGAGATGTCATTAAACAATTATCAGTGGCAAGCTTCAAGGACAAAACCGACAAAATCGGCAGGAGTTTTCAACATCGATGCCATGACCATGCTATCAACACAGCTAGAGATGATGAATAAAAAGCTTGATAATTTGTGTTCATTACAGGTACATCCAGTCATGCAGTGCGATGCAAGTGGAACTGTGGCGAATCCTGAGTACCCACCCTACCAACCAGGAGCAGAAGATGAACAGATGAACTATATAGGTAATAATTTCCGATCTAATAATAATCCTTATAGTAATACTTACAATCCAGGTTGGAGGAACCACCCAAATTTTTCATGGGGAGGACAAGGAAATCAAGGAAATCAAGGATATCGAAGGCAACAACCTCCTCAAAACTTCCGAAATCAGCCCTATCCACATGAGAAGGAATCAGTAAACACAGAAAAACGCCTGCAAGATATCGAGAGAACCCTTAAAAATCAACAAGCATCAATTGAAAAATTTATCGAGTCATTTGGGGAACTCACTAAGACACTTGGAATGCTTTCTAAGATGATCTTTGAAATAGGAGCAGAAAATCTTCCTAAAAAAACAGAACAGGTAAAAGCAGTCACACTAAGAAGTGGAAATGAATTAGGTGATGTAACAGCCCAATGTCAATAGTGTCGGAACAGTGATTCGAGATTTCTAAATCTGACGAAAAAGCTAGAAAACTTTGTTAATCGATAAAGATAATTATAAGTTAAGTGTGATTTTAGAAATATTTTAAAATTAGTGAATTTTGTGAACTAAAAGAATTAATTAGAAAAAAATTGGGCCAAAAACGAGGTATTGAGACCTCGAATTCATAAAGTGAGCCATAAATATTTCTAAAAATATTTATGGAGTGTCATTAAGTTATTATTAAAGTTTAGTTGAGAAATTTTAACGTTTGGATATGTAATTAAATGAAAAAGACTAAATTGAAAAAGGTGTAAAAGTTTCATTATAGATTAAAGAAAGTATAAAGGACCAAAATGGCAATTAAGCCATTTTATTTAATTGAGGCGGTTATTGTGAAGAAAATCTGAGATTTTTATGTTTAATATTATATTATTATATTATATATTATTTTTTATATTATTATATTATTATTATTATATATAAAAAAAAACAAACAAAAGAGAATAGAGAAACAGAAACCAAACGAAGCAGAGAGCAGGGGAAGGAAAGAAAGAAGAAGAGAAGAGAAAGAAGAAAAAGGGAGAAAAATGGAAAATTTCCAAAATTAGCTAAATAAAAAGGGGATCAAATTGAAATATCTGGAGAATTCTCTTCATTTCTCTTCATTTCTTCAGCTGAAAAACAGTCATGGAAGAGAGTTCAAGTTGGTTTTCATACTCAAGCTTCATGTAAGTTTAATACTTGCTTTCTCCTTGAAATTTCTATGTTTTTTGGACTTTCTATAATTGAGTCCAACTTACTAATTCATTAGTTTATGATTCTATGGTTAATTTTTAAATTTTATGTGGATTAATGCTGAAAGAATATAATGAATAAATATTGATTTGAAGCTTTAATTTTGCTATATGATGATTTTATCAAGTGAAATTGATGGAAATTGGTTTTAGGACCTAATTGTGAAATAGCTGAAATTAAGGCCTAGTGTTAAATTCTGATTTCTAAGGTTATGAAGTAGTTTAAAATGATAGATAAAAGTATTAAATGAGAAAATTAACTCAATTGAGGGGTTAATCCAGCAAGGACTGAATTGTATGAATTGTGGAATTAGGGACAGAATAGAAATCAACATGTTACACTAAAGCAGTTTTGGACAGCAGCAGTTGTCTAACTTTGAAAATCACAAAAATTGTATAAATCAAATTAGAAGTGGAGTGAGATATGGAATTAAAGCTTATTGAGTCTATTTTCATATAAAAGAAACATAGAAAGCAAAGGAAGTCTATATTTTGAGATATTTGGATTTTTGTAAAACTGGTTTAGAATAACTTCGTGATCCCCTGTTCTTAGTTTAGAAATTCACTAAAAATTGTATAAAAATAATTTTGGAACATAATTTATATGGTTAGATTCCTTAATGAGTCTAGTTTTAGAAGAAATAAACCATAACATCATATGAATTCTATATAAAAAGATAATTAATTTTTAGTGAAGAAGGGTCGGAACTGCCAGACAGCAGAACAGGGGTGACTTTAAAGAATAAACTGTACTAATTGGCCCTACCAAAAATTCTGAAAATTTTATGGCAAGAAGATATGTGAGTCTAGTTTCAGGAAAAATTAACGGTTCTTCATTTGGAGTTCTTTAGCTCTGGAAATAAATAATTTAGTGACTATAACTCAAATGGACAGTTTTGAATATACTTATGAGTAATTAATGAAATTATTGATAATGTTACTTATAGCATGTTATATACATTAAGGATGTGGAATGGAGAGGAGGAGGAGGAAAATATGTATGAATATTCAGCTAGCATAGCTAATTTGTAATGTTTTAGGCTCAGGGACTAAATTGAATAAAAGTAAAACTTTGTGATTAGTTTTGTAAAAATGTTGGAAATGACCAATTTACATGGAATGGATTATTTTATTATTGAAAATTGCAAAATTGTATGAAATTATTAATTTGGATTAAGATCGGTTGAAAAATTGATGAAAATAGAAAATTACCAAAATGCCCTTAAATCTTGGTATTTCTGCAAATTTAGTCAGGTAAGTTCGTGTAACTTTAATTATGTGATATAAGGAAATATAAGTTGATAGTATGTGAAATATTGATATGATGAATTAACTAATTTATGTTTATGAATAAACGGCAAGAGAATGATATTTATCATGACATGTAAATATGTGATTATCTTTAATATGTAAATAAAAGGTAATTAAATATGTTGAGACGAGAAATAAATTCAAGTGAGACATGAAATGAGAAACATAAATATGTTTAAGGGATAATATGTTTGATTTTGATTGGTTTCAAATATAAATGCTAGATGAAATAAAATGTCTGATAAATAAATTTGTAATTCCGGTAATGCCTCATACCCTATTCCGACGTCGAATACGGGTAAGGGGTATTACAGGTGACATGAAGAAACAGATCCCAACCGAAAATAAAGAAAAGGAAATTGAGGAGGTAACACCATTACGCAATGAGAACAAACCACCAATCCCATATCCAGCAAAGTTAAAAAAAGAGTGAATTGATGTACAATACGATAAGTTTCTTGAACTTTTTAAACAAATACATATCAACTTACCTTTTGTTGAAGCTATTTCACAGATTCCGAAGTACGCAAAATTCTTAAAAGAGCTACTGAATAAACGAAAACTTGAAGAGGTGTCAACAGTGGAACTTAATGAAGAGTGCTCAGCCATCCTCCAAAATAAGCTACCAACCAAGTTAAAAGACCCAGGAAGTTTTACTATCCCTTGTTTAATTGGTAGTTTGAATATTAAGAAAGCGTTAGCTGATCTAGGCGCTAGTATAAATTTAATGCCTTATAAAATGTTTAAACAGCTAGATCTTGGGGAACCAACACCCACTAGGATGAGTATTCAGTTAGCAGATAGATCTATTAAATATCCTAGAGGAGTTATTGAAGATGTTTTGGTAAAAATTGATAAATTCATTTTCCCTGTTGATTTCGTTATATTAGACATGGATGAAGACATTAATGTTCCCTTAAGCTTAGGGCGTCCTTTTTTAGCCACTACTAGAGCCGTTATAGATGTAGGAGATGGTAAGCTCGCACTAAGGATAGGAGATGAAGAAATCATTTTTCAAATCTATGATGCCATGCGATATTCTAAAAAGCAAGATGATTCCTGTTATTTTGTTGATACTACTGATCATATCATTCAAAATTCATTACAGGAAATTATACATGAAGACACGATGGAACTGTGTCTAACTCAAGAAGAGGGGGAAGAAGATGAGGATGATGAGCTGAATCTGAATACATCGTCATCCAAACAAATGAAAGAAGAAAGAATTGACAATGATGACGAAATAAAACAGAAACCTTCCATCGAAGAGCCACCCAAATTGGAATTGAAATAGCTACCAAAACACTTAGAATACGCATTCCTCGGAGACAATTTTACATTGCCAGTAATCATCTCTGCATAACTAGAACCTAAAGAAAAAGAGGAGCTGATAAATGTACTAAAAGAACACAAAAAAGCCATAGCTTGGAAAATTTCTGACATCAAAGGAATAAGCCCCGCATTTTGCACCCACAAAATTTTAATGGAAGAAGAATACAAGCCGTGTGTGCAACCCCAGAGACGGTTAAATCCCAACATGAAAGAAGTGGTCAAAGCTGAGGTCATTAAACTCCTAGATGTAGGAATAATTTATCCTATTTCTGACAGCACTTGGGTAAGTCCTGTGCAGGTAGTTCCAAAGAAAGGAAGAATGACGGTAGTGCCCAATGAAAAGAATGAGTTGATTCCTACAAGAACAGTCACAGGTTAGAGAGTCTGTATAGACTATAGAAAGTTGAACGATGCCACCAGAAAAGATCACTTCCCGCTACCCTTCATAGATCAAATGTTAGAAAGATTATCCGAGCATATGTACTACTGTTTCTTGGGTGGACTCTCCGGTTACTTCCAAATCCCCATAGCTCCTGAAGATCAAGAAAAAACGACATTCACATGCCCATACGGTACGTTTTCTTATCGTAGAATGCCTTTTGGATTATGTAACGCACCTGCTACTTTTCAGCGTTGCATGTTGGCAATCTTTGATGAGCTCGTAGAAAATATCATGGAGGTATTTATGGATGATTTTTCGGTATTCGGTAATTCTTTCCATCTTTGCCTTAAAAAATTAAAACAAGTTCTAATGAGATGTGAGGAAACAAATCTTGTTTTAAACTGGGAAAAATGTCACTTCATGGTAAGAGAAGGGATTGTGTTAGGGCATAAGATTTTTAGTAAAGGGATCGAGGTAGATAAAGCAAAAGTTGAAGCCATAGAAAAACTACCCCCTAGTTCTGTTAAGGCTATCAGAAGCTTTTTAGGACATGCAGGATTCTATAGAAGATTTATTAAAGATTTTTCTAAAATAGCTAAGCCTTTAACAAAATTACTAGAAAAAGATGTCCCTTTTGATTTCAATCATGAATGTTTAGATGCATTTAATATCCTTAAGGATAAATTAATAAATGCCCCAATTATAATTGCACCTGATTGGAACTTACCATTTGAACTAATGTGTGATGCTAGTGATTTTGCAGTAGGTGCAGTTTTGAGACAACGAAGAGACAAGCATTTTCAGCCAATTTATTACGCTAGCAGAACATTAACACCCGCACAAGAAAACTACACCACCACAGATAAAGAATTGCTAGCTGTAGTTTTTGCTTTTGATAAATTTAGACAATATCTAATATTGTCCAAAGTTGTCGTTTACACCGACCATTCAGCTCTTCGTTATCTTTTAAACAAACCTGATGCTAAACCCAGGCTTATACGATGGATTTTACTTTTACAGGAATTCGACCTGGAAATACAAGATAAGAAGGGAGCTGAGAATCTTGCAGCGGATCACCTTTCTAAACATGAAAATCCACACATCAAAGAACTCGATGAAGGCGAAATAAATGATTCATTTCCAGAAGAACAACTCTTCTCTATAACACATTCTGAGGTACCATGGTTTGCAAATGTTGCAAATTATTTAGCAGATAACATCTTACTAAGAAAATTAACACACCACCAAAAGAAGCGATTCTTTGCTGATGTGAAGAATTATTTTTGGGAAGATCCTTTTCTTTTCCTCATTTGTGCAGATCAGGTAATTCGAAGATGTGTTACAAAGACAGAAGCAAACCAGATCCTGGAACATTGTTATTCAGGACCGTCAGGAGGACACTACAGTAGCATAAAGACAGTACACAAAATACTCGAATCAGTTTTTTATTGGCCCACTCTATTTCAAAATGCTAACAGGTATGTTACCTCATGTGATCTATGTCAACGAATAGGTAATATTTCTAAACGAGATGAAATGCCTCAAACATATATGTTATCATGTGAAATATTTGACATATGGGGTATTGACTTTATGGGACCATTCCCTAATTCGTTTGGGAACAAGCACATTCTAGTAGCAGTTGATTACATGTCAAAATAGGTAGAAGCGGAAGCTTTACCTACCAATGATGCTAGGGTAGTAGTTATGTTTATCAAGAACTCTTTTTTCAATTCGGCACACCAAGAGCCATCATTAGCGATAGGGGTACACACTTCTGCAATACCCAATTTGAAAAAGTTCTAAAGAAATATGGAATGTATCATAGAACAACAACCCCATACCATCCCCAAACCAGTGGGCAAGTAGAGGTAGCAAACCGAGAACTTAAGCGCATTCTAGAAAAAACCGTTGAATCAAATAGAAAAGACTGGGCATTAAAAGTAGATGATGCATTATGGGCCTATAGAACAGCATTTAAAACACCTTTAGGGACATCCCCATACAAACTTGTATACGAGAAAAGCTGTCATTTACCGTTCGAATTAGAATACAAAGCTTTTTGGGCAACAAAAGTTTTAAATACTGATCTCAAAATTGCAGGTAAGAGGAGAATGATGCAGATGAACGAGCTGGACGAGTGGAGAACAGAAGCCTATGAGAACTCAAAATTGTACAAAGAAGCAACAAAGCAACGCCACGATGCTCGTCTCAAGAGATCAAAGTAATTCGAAGTGGGAGACTTAGTCCTATTGTACAACTCAAGGCTTAAACTATTCCCGGAAAAGTTGAAATCAAGATGGTCAGGACCATTCATGATCAAAACAATATTTCCATATGGCACCGTCGAGGTAACCCATCCCATTAAAAGCACATTCAAGGTAAATGGTCACCGACTTAAAATTTATAATGGTACAGATTTTGGAGGTATGAGAGAAAAGCTTATGCTCCATGAGCCATCCGTTAGAACCAAAAACAGAGAGAGTCTAGCTTAAGACTATAAACGAGCGCTTCACGGGAGGCAACCCGAGCACTAACATACTAACATAGTTTTTATTTTTCTAACATAGCATTAAAATAGTCTAACAAGAAAATGCAGAAATTTCAACACGGCCTTGACACAGGCGTGTACATAGCCAGGAAATAGACCATGGGTGTGCCAAAGCACCGTGCCTAAACAGGGTAAAAATTTTTTCAGTGACACGGGCTGCAACACCAGACCACGCCCATGCTAGATAACCGTGTAAAATTACTGAGGTTACTGACTTATAATACACGGGCACAACACGGCCGTGCCTCATAACCGTGTGAAATTACTAAGGTTTCTGACTTGTTATACATGGGCTAGACACGCCCGTGTTACCCCACCGTGCTAACATTTTTTCTTATCGAACACGGGCATGCGAATTGACACACGGCCGTGCCAAAACCTTTGTAGCGCGCCCAATTTTAAAGAAATCGCGAAAATCACGGGCAATTCAAATCTAACACGGCCGTGCGGAAGGCCGTGCTCCCCTCCCTATTTAAACAAAGTAACCGTCTTTCCCCCCCAAACCTCAAACCCTAAAATAAATTTTCATTCCCCACCTCAAAATCCAGCCACTCAACCAGTCTACCCCATCCCCACCACCGTTTCTCCTCCCAAAACTCAGTCCAACCACCTACACAGCCACAACACCACCGTGCGCCCAAGCACCATGCCCTTGACAGTGCCGTGCACACACCACAGACCCAGCAACACCGCCATGCGCGCCGTCCGTGCTCGTCATTCATCACCATTTCTGGTTCCCTTTCTCTTAAAATCCTCCTACCATTTCTTCATATTTACCCTTTATGTCAAAATTATGTTCATATTATTTAGTCTATTCTATTTCTTGTTCAGCTTATACATGGTTGTGATTAGTTCATTTCTTTTTCTTTGTTTGAATGCTTCTTATTGCTTTAATTCTTTAACAACATGATTTTCAATGTTTGAATCATCTTTTTATTCATTAATGCATGTTAGAGTGGTTTTGTTGCATGTTTTGAAATTGCTTCTTTTCTTGGAGAATTGATGTCTTGCTATTGGTAAAATTTAATTATGAATGATAATGATTCTCAATTTTCCAATATATTGGTTGAACTAGAAAACTTGCTTTATATTTGATTTACAGGAAATATGTCGACATCTCGACACCCGTTCCTCTGATTTCCACAAGCCGCTCAGGAGGTGTAACAGCCCGATTTTGAGCCTAGTCGGAATAGTGGTTTCGGGACCACAAATCTGATGAGAAAAAAAAATTAATATTCTTATATTTTTATGATCTACAACTTTATGAAATGATTTCGTAAAAATTTCGTTCAAAAATTTTGGTGTTTGAGCACTCAATTTAGTCAAAAGGACTAAATTGTAAAAAAGTGCAAAACTTGAGTTCTAGAAGCTAGAGGTATCTAATTGCTATGAAATTTTAAATTGGAGGTCCTTAAAAGGTAACTAGACCATTGGTTAACTTGCTGGAAAAAAAAAGGACATCAAATAGGTGAAATAGAATATTTTTAAGTTAAGGGCATTTTGGTCATTTAGTGATTAAAATGAGTTAAAAACAAAATTAAAAGCCAATTTTTGCTCATCTTCAACCCCTTGGCCGAAATTCTCATAAGGAAGACATAGCTAGGGTTTTTCAAGCTTCCAAGCTCCATAGTAAGTGATTCCAAGCCCCGTTTTTAATGTTTTTACATTTTTGAAGCCCCGGTAGCTCGATTTAGCTTATTCTATTAATAATTTATGCTAGGGTTCATATTTGGAAAAATACCCATAGGTGAAATGTGTTTATTTTGATGTTTTATGATAGAATATGAAGTCTGAAATTATGTTAAACAACTTTTGCTAAGTGATTTTAAGTGAAAACGAGTAAAACGGCTTAATCGGTAAAAAATACCTAATGTTCATAAGTACAAGTTAGAGTGAGAATTTGATGTTGCCATAGAAGGGAAAAATGATCAGCATGCCATAAAACATAAGAATAAGGGATAAAGTTTAATTTCCGAGCTTTGGGGCAAATATGTAAATATGTAAAAGTTTAGGGGTAAAATTGTAATTTTGCTAAAGTTAAGAGTTAAGGACTGTTTTGATGAATGTGAGTATTAAATAAGCTAAATTTGCTATTATAGATCAAGAAGAACGAAATCCAGAGTTAGATCGAGGAAAGAAAAAGATAGAGGATTAAATCGATATAGTTGATTGTATTTTGTTTCGAGGTAAGTTTGCAGTAAATAAATGCAATATTCTATTACTTTACATTTAATATTGTTAAATTCCAGCATTTATATATTTATTCTGTAAATTTATTATTTAAAGACTCAAGTATGAATTGACGGAAAAACTATCTCAGAAAGTTCCGGTTGAACCTTAGGAATGTGTAGGATACAAATGTCATGACATTAGGGTTTAAGGAAATCATGTAAGACCATGTCAAGACATGGCATTGATATGTTACCATAAGGCAAAGGTCCCATGTAAGACCATGCCAAGGCATGGCATTGGTGAGTTCATAAGGCAAGGATACCACGTAAGACCATGTCAAGACATGACAATGGTTAAGTTTCAAAGGAAAGGTACCCAAGTATCCTTAGTATTCCAAGTGGTTCAACGGGAAAATTCAAAGAATATACCAAAGTAAAGGTAAGGCAAGTCCAAGCTAAAAAGGTAAGGTAAGATAAATTTATGTTAAAAGGTAAGGCAAGTATACCAGTTTTAAGTATATTGAGTTAAAAGCTTAAGTGATCTTGATAAGGTAAAACATAAGATAATTCATTAAGAATGTTGTTATCTATTTACATGTAAACTTACTAAGCTTTATGCTTACACCCATTCTTTATTTTTTTTATAGTATTAGAAGCCAACTTGGGGATCGAAAGGAAGTCGGAGATCGTTACACACTATCAAAGGATTATATTGGTATTTTGTGACTCGAACGTTTTAAGTTATGGCATGTATAGGGACTTAATTATCTTGTGTGTATAACCTTATGATATGGCTTAAGATTGGCTTGTAAATGTTTGGTAATGATTAGTTACTAAAATGGCTAATTAAGAGCATGTTTTGGATATTATGTAATGCCTAGTTGGTAATTATTAGAAAGAAATTATGTAAGTATATGCAGGGGAACAGTTTGTACAGCAGCAGTGACGTGATTTTGAAAAATCACCAAAAATAGTATAAATTGAATTAGGTTGTGCATGAGATATAGAATTAAATCTTATTGAGTCTATTTTTATATGAAAGAAACGGTGTAGGAAAAAGAGTTGTATAATATGAGATAATTGATTTTTAGTGAAGAGAGGTCAGAACTGTCAAACTGTGTAACAGGGGAGACTTTAACTAATAAACTGTACTAATTGGCCACACCAAAAATTTTGGAAAAATTATAGTAAGAATATATATGAGTCTAGTTTCAGGGAAAATTTACGGATCTAGATTTCGAGTTTCGTAACTCGAGTTATAATTAATTTAGTGAACATGACGCAGACGGACAGTTTCAATTTTTATGCCCAGAACTAGTAAGTTAAGTCTAGTAATGCCTCGTGCTCGACTCCGGCAACGGTCTCGGGTAAGGGGTGTTACATTTATTGGTATAAGAGCAAGGTTTAGTCGGTTCTCGGAATATTTAGTATGAGTAAGAGTCTATCTATACATGCCATACTTATATTTTGATAGTGTGACGACTCTTGACGATTTAAATTTTTTTTTTATAGTTATGGATCCTGAACGAGCTGGTGCAGATGATGTAGAAAGTAGTGCACCCACTCCCGCTGAAGGGACGGTGCCACAAGATAGTCGTGAAAGGCCCGTTACAGTTAGTCAGGGAGGAGGGGCTCGAGAAGCCTTCTTCCAAGCTTTGAATGAATGGTTTGCTGAGTTCGTTCGTACGAACCCGGCCGTTAGACCTCCACCCCCTCATGATCCGCAGACCACCCATGTAGCTTCCCCAGTCACAGATACAATCAAAAGAGAGAAGCCACCTATTGACAAGATCAGAAAACAAGGGGCTGAAGAGTTTCGGGCTACCAAAGATGATGATGCAGAAAAAGCTGAATTTTGGCTCGAAAATACTATTAGAGTTTTTGACGAGTTATCCTGCACACCGGAAGAGTGTATTAAATGTGTAGTGTCACTTCTTAGAGATTCAGCCTACCAGTGGTGGAAGACACTTGTATCAGTAGTACCGAAAGAAAGAGTTACTTAGGATTTCTTTCAGGAGGAGTTCCGTAAGAAGTATATCAGTCAGAGGTTTATTGACCAGAAAAGAAAAGAGTTTCTTGAGTTAAAACAAGGTAAGATGACTGTGACCAACTATGAACGTGAATTTGTCCGACTCAGCAATTATGCTCGAGAGTGTGTGTCTACAGAGGCTATCATGTGCAAAAGATTTGAAGATGGGCTCAATGATGATATCCGACTGTCAGTTGGTGTTCTAGAGATAAAAGAGTTTGTTGCTTTAGTTGAACGAGCCTGTAAGGCAGAAGAGTTATTAAAAAGAAATGGTAAATCTGAAATTGAGATGCAAGACTCGAAGAAAAGACAGATGAGCAAGTCATTTCAGTCTACATCCAAGAGGCCTAGAGAGTTTTCTACGAGATCTAATTTTTCAACTGGGTATTCTAGCCGGAACAGAGGTGGAAGATTTATGGATTCAAAAGCTCAAACCACTTCGATTGCGAGTGTTGGCAGTATTCAACCTGATAGACCCGAGTGTCCTCAATGTGGTCGACGTCATCCAGGTCAATGTCGAGCAACTGAGATTGGTTGTTTCCGATGTGGTGCACCAAATCATTCCATTCGGGAGTGTCCTGAAATGGTTAAAAGAGAAGTAATACCGAGTGCAAGATCAGGTAATGCCCCCATTAGAGGCAGGCATCAGAGAAACCCGGGAGTAGGGGCAGGTAGAGCTGCATTTAGAGATACAGCAACGAGATCAGATGTTAAAGCACCTGCAAGGACTTATGCTCTCCGTAATCGTGAAGAGGCATCTCCCCCGATGTAATTACGGGTACATTTTCTCTTCATGATATTAATGTTATTGCTTTGATTGATCCGGGTTCAACCCATTCCTATGTTTGCATGAAATTAATGCCTAGTATGAACATGCCCATAGAGTTTACGAAATTTGTGATTAAAGTATCGAATCCATTTGGTCAGCATGTGTTAGTAAACAAAGTATGTAAAAAATGCCCTTTGATGATTAGAGGTTGCTGTTTTCCGGCTGATCTCATGCTATTGCCATTTGATGAGTTTGATATAATTCTTGGTATGGATTGGTTAACTGCACATGATGCGATAGTGAATTGTGGAAAGAAATTCATTGAATTGAAATGTGAAAATGGTGAAATCCTTCGAGTTAATTCAGATGAGTCAGATAGTGCAATTACCATGATTTCAGTTATGTCTGCGCAGAAATGTTTGAGGAAAGGATATGAAGCTTATCTTGCTTTTGTGTTGAATACTAAAGATCCAGAGTTGAAAATTGAATCAGTGCCTGTGGTAAATGAGTTTTCTGATGTGTTCCCGGAAGAACTACCAGGTTTGCCTCCTATCAGAGAAGTTGAGTTTGGTATTGAATTGATTCCAGGTACCACACCTATTTCTATTACTCCTTATAGAATGGCTTCAATAGAATTAAAAGAATTGAAAGCTCAGCTACAGGAATTAACTGATAAAGGCTTTGTAAGACCTAGTTATTCACCATGGGGTGCACCAGTATTATTTGTAAAAAAGAAGGACGGTTCAATGAGATTGTGCATAGACTATCGGCAGCTTAACAAGGTTACCATAAAGAACAAATATCCATTGGCTAGAATAGATGACTTGTTTGATTAATTGAAAGGAGCCACTGTGTTTTCTAAGATAGATTTGAGATCCGGATACTATCAGTTGCGAGTTAAAGAGTCAGATGTCCCAAAAACTGCTTTTCGAACTAGGTATGGTCACTATGAGTTTCTTGTGATGCCATTTGGCTTAACTAATGCTCCTGCCATTTTCATGGATTTAATGAACCGAATTTTCAGACCTTACTTGGACAAGTTTGTAGTTGTGTTCATTGATGACATCTTGATTTATTCTCATGATGAGACTGAGCATGCAGAGCATTTGAGAACAGTTTTACAGATTTTGAGAGATAATCAGCTTTATGCCAAATTTAGCAAAAGTGAGTTCTGGTTACGGGAAGTTTGTTTTCTTGGACATGTTGTCTCAGGTGAAGGTATTAAAGTTGATCCGAATAAGATTTCAGCCATTGTTGATTGGAAGCCTCCCAGGAATGTATCAGAGGTCAGAAGTTTTCTTGGTCTTGCCGGTTATTATAGACGATTTGTAGAGGGATTTTCCATGATAGCTACTCCATTGACAAGATTGCTACAAAAAGGTGTCAAGTTTGAATGGACTGAGAAGTGTCAGCAGAGTTTCGACAAGTTAAAGGCATTGTTGACTGAAGCTCCTGTCTTAGTACAACCAGAACCAGGTAAAGAGTTTGTGATTTACAGTGATGCATCCCTAAATGGACTAGGCTGTGTACTTATGCAAGAAGGAAGGGTAATTGCTTATGCCTTTAGACAGTTAAAACCACATGAGAAAAATTATCCGACACATGATTTAGAGTTAGCTGCTATTATATTTGCATTAAAAATTTGGAGACATCACTTGTACGGTGAGAAATGCCGAATATTCACTGATCATAAAAGTTTGAAATACCTGATGACTCAGAAAGATCTGAACTTAAGGCAAAGAAGATGGCTAGAGTTAATTAAAGATTATGAGTTAGTGATCGATTATCACCCGGGTAAGGCAAACGTTGTTGCTGATGCTTTGAGTAGAAAATCGTTATTTGCATTGAGAGCTTTGCATACTAGTTTGGCCTTATCAGATGATGGTTCTATTTTAGCTGAGTTGAGAGCTAAACTGACGTTTCTTAAAGAAATTTGTGAAGCTCAGAAGGATGACAGTGAGTTGCAAGCCAAAAGAGTTCAGTGCGAGTCAGGTGTAGAGTCTGATTTTCAGATTAGTTCTGACGGTTGTTTGATGTTCAGAGACAGAGTATGTGTACCAAAGAATGATGAGCTTATTCGGAATATCTTACAGGAAGCACATAGCAGTTCTTTGTCTATTCACCCAGGTAGTACAAAGATGTATAATGATTTGAAGAAAATGTATTGGTGGAGAGGAATGAAAAGAGATATTTCAGAATTTGTTTCTAGATGCTTGATCTGTCAACAGGTAAAAGCTGAACATCAGGTACCTTCAGGTTTATTGCAGCCTGTATTAGTTCCCGAGTGGAAATGGGACCGAGTTACTATGGATTTTGTGACGGGATTGCCTTTGACACTGAGAAAGAAAGATGCAGTATGGGTTGTGATTGATAAGCTAACGAAGTTGGCTCATTTTATTCCAGTTCGTATGGATTATTCACTTGACAAGTTGGTTGAGTTGTATATTTCAGAGATAGTTAGACTACATGGAGTACCATTATCGATTATCTCAGATAGAGATCCCTGATTTACTTCACGATTTTGGAAGAAATTACAGGAAGCTTTAGGTACAAAGTTGAGTTTTAGTACAGCTTTCCATCCTCAGACTAATGGTCAATCAGAAAGAGTTATTCAGGTACTTGAAGATATGCTTAGATGTTGCGTATTGGAATTTCAAGGTAGTTGGGAGAAATATTTGCCGTTAATAGAGTTTGCCTACAATAATAGTTATCAATCGAGTCTGAAGATGGCACCTTATGAAGCTTTGTATGCACGTAAATGTCGCACACCTTTGTATTGGACAGAGTTTAAGGAAAATCAGATTTACGGGGTTGATCTAGTCAAAGAAACAGAAGAAAAAGTAAAAGCCATCAGAGATTGCTTGAAAGCAGCTTCAGATAGACAGAAATCCTATGCAGATTTGAAAAGAAAAGAAATTGAATTTCAAGTTGGTGACAGGGTATTCTTGAAAGTATCCCCTTGGAAGAAAGTTCTCAGATTTGGCAAGAAAGGCAAATTAAGTCCTCGTTTCATTGGGCTGTATGAGGTTATTGAAAGGATTGGACCAGTGGCATATCGGCTAGCTTTACCAGCAGAGTTAGAAAGAATTCATAATGTGTTTCATGTGTCAATGTTGCGACGCTATCGTTCTGATCCTTCACATGTGATTTCTCCGACAGAGATTGAGATTCAACCGGATATGACAAATGATGAGGAACCGATTAAGATTTTGGCTCGAGAGGTTAAACAGTTAAGAAATAAAAGTATAGCTTTAGTGAAAGTGTTGTGGCAAAGACATGGAGTAGAAGAGGCTACGTGGGAACCAGAGGAAGCCATGAGAAAACAGTACCCAAACCTCTTTTCTGGTAAGATTTTCGGGGACGAAAATCCCTAAAGGGGGGAGAGTTGTAACAGCCCGATTTTGAGCCTAGTCGGAATAGTGGTTTCGGGACCACAAATCCGATGAGAAAAAAAAATTAATATTCTTATATTTTTATGATCTACAACTTTATGAAATGATTTCGTAAAAATTTTGTTCGAAAATTTTGGTGTTTGAGCACTCAATTTAGTCAAAAGGACTAAATTGTAAAAAAGTGCAAAACTTGAGTTCTAGAAGCTAGAGGTATCTAATTGCTATGAAATTTTAAATTGGAGGTCCTTAAAAGGAAACTAGACCATTGGTTAACTTGCTGGAAAAAAAATGGACATCAAATAGGTGAAATAGAATATTTTTAAGTTAAGGGCATTTTGGTCATTTAGTGATTAAAATGAGTTAAAAACAAAATTAAAAGCCAATTTTTGCTCATCTTCAACCCCTTGGCCGAAATTCTCATAAGGAAGACATAGCTAGGGTTTTTCAAGCTTCCAAGCTCCATAGTAAGTGATTCCAAGCCCCGTTTTTAATGTTTTTTACATTTTTGAAGCCCCGGTAGCTCGATTTAGCTTATTCTATTAATAATTTATGCTAGGGTTCATATTTGGAAAAATACCCATAGGTGAAATGTGTTTATTTTGATGTTTTATGATAGAATATGAAGTCTGAAATTATGTTAAACAACTTTTGCTAAGTGATTTTAAGTGAAAACGAGTAAAACGGCTTAATCGGTAAAAAATACCTAATGTTCATAAGTACAAGTTAGAGTGAGAATTTGATGTTGCCATAGAAGGGAAAAATGATCAGCATGCCATAAAACTTAAGAATAAGGGATAAATTTTAATTTCCGAGCTTTGGGGCAAATGTGTAAATATGTAAAAGTTTAGGGGTAAAATTGTAATTTTGCTAAAGTTAAGAGTTAAGGACTGTTTTGATGAATGTGAGTATTAAATAAGCTAAATTTGCTATTATAGATCAAGAAGAACGAAATCCAGAGTTAGATCGAGGAAAGAAAAAGATAGAGGATTAAATCGATATAGTTGATCGTATTTTGTTTCGAGGTAAGTTTGCAGTAAATAAATGCAATATTCTATTACTTTACATTTAATATTGTTAAATTCCAGCATTTATATATTTATTCTGTAAATTTATTATTTAAAGACTCAAGTATGAATTGACGGAAAAACTATCTCAGAAAGTTCCGGTTGAACCTTAGGAATGTGTAGGATACAAATGTCATGACATTAGGGTTTAAGGAAATCATGTAAGACCATGTCAAGACATGGCATTGATATGTTACCATAAGGCAAAGGTCCCATGTAAGACCATGCCAAGGCATGGCATTGGTGAGTTCATAAGGCAAGGATACCACGTAAGACCATGTCAAGACATGGCAATGGTTAAGTTTCAAAGGAAAGGTACCCAAGTATCCTTAGTATTCCAAGTGGTTCAACGGGAAAATTCAAAGAATATACCAAAGTAAAGGTAAGGCAAGTCCAAGCTAAAAAGGTAAGGTAAGATAAATTTATGTTAAAAGGTAAGGCAAGTATACCAGTTTTAAGTATATTGAGTTAAAAGCTTAAGTGATCTTGATAAGGAAAAACATAAGATAATTCATTAAGAATGTTGTTATCTATTTACATGTAAACTTACTAAGCTTTATGCTTACACCCATTCTTTATTTTTTTTATAGTATTACAAGCCAACTTGGGGATCGAAAGGAAGTCGGAGATCGTTACACACTATCAAAGGATTATATTGGTATTTTGTGACTCGAACGTTTAAGTTATGGCATGTATAGGGACTTAATTATCTTGTGTGTATAACCTTATGATATGGCTTAAGATTGGCTTGTAAATGTTTGGTAATGATTAGTTACTAAAATGGCTAATTAAGAGCATGTTTTGGATATTATGTAATGCCTAGTTGGTAATTATTAGAAAGAAATTATGTAAGTATATGCAGGGGAACAGTTTGTACAGCAGCAGTGACGTGATTTTGAAAAATCACCAAAAATAGTATAAATTGAATTAGGTTGTGCATGAGATATAGAATTAAATCTTATTGAGTCTATTTTTATATGAAAGAAACGGTGTAGGAAAAAGAGTTGTATAATATGAGATAATTGATTTTTAGTGAAGAGAGGTCAGAACTGTCAAACTGTGTAACAGGGGAGACTTTAACTAATAAACTGTACTAATTGGCCACACCAAAAATTCTGGAAAAATTATAGTAAGAATATATATGAGTCTAGTTTCAGGGAAAATTTACGGATCTAGATTTCGAGTTTCGTAACTCGAGTTATAATTAATTTAGTGAACATGATGCAAACGGGCAGTTTCAATTTTTATGCCCAGAACTAGTAAGTTAAGTCTAGTAATGCCTCGTGCTCGACTCCGGCAACGGTCTCGGGTAAGGGGTGTTACAGGAGGACCGGTACAAAGCCATCAGGGATAGGCCCGTAGGCACTAGACGATGAATTGATTGGGACGCAGTCGGGCAAGTAGGGCTCACCACTGATATCCAAGTACTCATATCGACTGATCCATGGGAGACCTTCTTCTCAATTAATGAGCCTACATACCTCGAGCTCATACTCGAGTTCTGCTCCACATTCATGCTACAAACGGTGATGGCTCAATTCGACGACCCAGGCACTATACAATTCCGTCTCGGGGGCACAGTACATCGATTGAGCGTACCTCAATTCGGAGCAGCTCTTGGCCTCTATACAGCGAAATTCATAGCAGAGAACCCACTGGCCGGTCTAAACCGCGAACCCCACTGCCTTCCGATCGACTGCTGGATCAACCTAAAGCCCACAACGACCACTTACAACCCCAGTCAATCTAAGGCGACAGCTCTTCCTCCAGCACTACGGTACATTCATGCCATACTCGCGCATACTATCACAGGTCGAAGGAAAACACCGGCGTCGTCAATAAACACGACGTTTACTTCCTTTCCTGTGTAACAGCCCAATTTTAATAGTGTCGGAACAGTGATTCGAGATCACTAAATCTGACGAAAAGTTAGAAAATTTTGTTAATCGATAATTATAAGTTAAGTGTGATTTTAGAAATATTTTAAAATTAGTGAATTTTGTGAACTGAAAGAATTAATTAGAAAAATTGGGCCAAAAACGAGGTATTGAGACCTCGAATTTATAAAGTGAGCCATAAATATTTCTAAAAATATTTATGGAGTGTCATTAAGTTATTATTAAACTTTCGTTAGAAAATTTTAACGTTTGGGTAGAGAACAGAATAGGAAAAAGAAACAGAGAGCATACGAAACAGGGGAGAAGGAAAGAAAAGAAAAAGGAAAAACTAGGGATTTAAAGCTTGAAGTTTAAATTGGTAAGTCAATCAAGTCCTATTCTCTTAATTTTGATGTTTTAGAAGCTTTAAAGCAAGATTTTGATGAAACTAAGTTGATATTTTGAGAGTTTTTAGGTTTTCAAGTGTAGTTGATGTTGAAGAAAAAGATGAATCAGGGATTAAATTGAATGAAATTTAAGTTAGAATTAGTAAGAGGATTAAATTGTAAAGTATGCTATAAGCTGTGTTAGAGGGATTAATTTGGAAGAGATTAGAAATTAAAGTTTTAATATGAATATTAGATAGTCAAGTTGAATATGGAAGGAATTTAAGAAGAAGCAAAGTATGAATTAAGTTCAGAAAATAAGTAAACTTAATCAGGATTAAATTGTAAAATGAGTTATAAGAAAACAGTTTTGGGACAGCAGCAGTAAGGTAACTTTGAAAAATCACCAAAAATGGTAGAAATGGAATTAGAAGTTGAGTGAGATATGAAATTAAAGCTTATTGAGTCTATTTTCATATGAAAGAAACAGAGAAAGAAAATAAATTCTGTATTTTGAGATATTTAGATTTTAGTAAGACTGGTTCAGAGTGAATTCGAGATCCCCTGTTCTGACTTGGAAAAATCATCAAAAATTGTATAAAAATAATTTGGAAACATAATTTATATGGATATATTTCTTAATGAGTCTAGTTTTAGAATAAATAAACTATAGCATCATCTGAATTCTATATAAAAATATAATTAATTTTTAGTGAAGAAGGGTCGGAACTGCCAGACAGCAGAATAGGGGTGACTTTAAAGAATAAACTGTACTAATTGGCTAAATCAAAAATTCTGAAAATTTTATGATAAGAAGATATGTGAGTCTAGTTCCAGGAAAAATTAACGGTTCTTCATTTGGAGTTCTGTAGCTCTAGAAATAAATAATTTAGTAACTATAACTCAAATGGACAGTTTTGAATATACTTATGAATAATTAATGAAATTATTGATAATGTTACTTATAGCATGTTATATACATTAAGGATGTGGAATGGAGAGGAGGAGGAGGAAAATATGTATGAATATTGTAACGACCCGAAATCCGTGGGCACCAGAAAAAAAAAATGTGTTATCGGGCCTCTGTCTTAGTAAATCGAGTTAGTAAATAATCATTAGGAGTAATTATGAGTCTAGTAGTGTGCTTAATTAGATTTTTATTTAGTGAATTTAGCTTAATTGAGAGTAATTAGGAAAAAGGATCAAATTGAATAAGGAGTAAAAGTCTAATTGTAGATTAAAAGAAAATAAAAAGGACCAAAATGGCAATTATGCCATTTAGCATAAGTTGAGGCGGTATAAGCTTAAAAAAATCTGAGATTTTATGTGTTAAAAATATATTATTATTAAATAATTATATTAATATAATATTATATTATATAATAAAGTAAATAGTAAATGAAATAATAAAAAAAAAAAGAAACAAAGAAGAACAGAAAAGAACAGAGAGCATACGAAACAAGCAGGAAAGAAAGAAGAAAAAGAAGGAAAAAGATTCAAGGTTTTAAACTTTAAAAGGTAAGTCAATCAAGTCCTATTCTTTTAATTTTGATGTTTTAGAAGCTTTAAAGCAAGATTTTGATGAAACTAAGTTGATATTTTGAGAGTTTATTGGTTTTTAAGTATAGTTTATGTTAAAGAAAAAGATGAACAAGGGGTTAAATTGAATGAAATTTAAGTTAGAGCTAGTAAAAGGATTAAATTGTAAAGTAAGCTATAAGTTTTGTATTATAGGGATTGATTTGGAAGAAATTATAAATTAGGGTTTTATTATGAAAATTTTGTAATCAAGTTGAATATGGAAGGAATTTAAGTAGAATCAAGCATGAATTAAGTTAAGAAAATAAGTAAACTTAACTAGGATTTAATTGCAAAATAAATCATAAGAAAACAGATTTAAGACAGCAGCAGTAGAGTAACTTTGAAAATTCACCAAAAATCGTAGAAATGGAATTAGAAGTTGAGTGAGATATGAAATTAAAGCTTATTGAGTCTATTTTCATATGAAAGAAACAGAGATAGCAAATAAGTTCTGTATTGTGAGATATTTAAATTTTAGTGAAACTGGTTCAGGGTGATTTCGAGATCCCCTGTTCTGACTTGTAAAAATCATTAAAAATTGTATAAAAATTATTTTGGAACATAATTTATATGGTTAAATTCCTTAATGAGTCTAGTTTCAAATGAGCTAAACAAGGAGGCCATCTAAATTCTGTACAAAGAGTAATTTAATTCGTAGTGAAGAGAGGTCAGAGCAATTGGACAGTGAAACAGGGGAAAACTTTAAGAATAATCTGGTATTGATTGGCCATACCAAAAATTCTGAAAAATTTACAGTAAAAATATATATGAGTCTAGTTTCGGGAAAAATTTACGGATCTTAATTTGGAGTTCCGTAGCTCCAGATATAGATGATTTAGTGACAATGACTCAGGTAGACAGCCTAGAAAGAACTTATAAGTAAATAATAGAATTGTGTATAAAAGATGTGGAATGAAGAGGAAGAGTAGAAATTGAATAAAATTCAATTATTTATTGTAATTTAATGTTGTAATTAATAATGTAAATTATTATTTTCGTAGCTAAAAAGGAACTCGAGGCATCAACCCATAAAGGAAAGGAGAAGGTTACCGAGGAATGATCAAGCAAATTCGGGTTTGTATTACTATAATTCAAGCTATTTATTTATTCATTAAATATTAGATTAATTTATGGATATGGTAAGTAAATTATAAGGTAAGTGTTTTTATTGAATTGAATGGAAATTGAGTTGAATGATGAATATGTATTGAAATTGAATTGTATGTGGTTTGAAATGGAAAAGTGTAATTAATATTGAAATTGAATTTATTATGAAAATGAAAATGAAATTGAGAACTGAAATACCCTATTAACTAGTCGGGCTGAGTCGGATATAATTGGCATGCCATAGGACATGGAAGAGTACGGGATTTTGCCGGCTTACTGATCAGGCACTTACGTGCCGACTACTGTTACTGTTACTGTTACCGATTCGACACTTTGTGTGTCGTATACTGTTACTGTTACCGTTACAGGTTCAGCACTTTGTGTGTTGAATACTGATATTGTTACTGTTACCGATTCGACACTTTGTGTGTCGTATACTGTTACCGTTAAGGCACATTGTGCCGTACTGGAGTGTTGGGTTGGAATCCGTGTATCCGTTAAGGTCCGAGTCTGTTAATAGGGGTAAATAAGGAAAAGGTTAAATTGAATAAAATGAAATGGTTGAGCCATTGAAAGAAATGCGAAAATAGAACATGAACTGAAAAATGTGATTGGAATATGAGTATGAAAATGGAAAGTATGAACCATTGGTTCAAGAAATGGATAGTAGCTTAACCTGATTGTGTATTGTTTCAATTGTTGAATAGCAAAATTGAAATTGTATGAATATATTGGGAATGACAAACTTATGTTGAATTGGTTTAGTAAAATTAAAGTTATATGATTTAATGATATGATTATTATGTTTATAATTTGAATTATGGTAATACCACTGAGTATATGTATACTCAGCGTACGGTTGCTTCCGTGCGCAGGTTGTAGAAGTCAAATACTGAACCAGCATCCGAAGCCAGACCCGACTTCAGCAAACCTTTGGTGATGTATATTTCCTTTTTATAATGTGGCATGTACGTAGGTTGTGTATAAATGTTATTATGTTTTGAATGTGAATGGTTAAAAATGTTAGTATTACAAGTTTAAGAATTATAATGAAAGGAGTATATTTATTTTAATCTAACTAATATTTTGATAAATTTAAGTTGATATTATATTGATTGAGTTTGATTAGAAGGTATTTAGAATAGAAAATGAATTTATCAAATGAATTGGTTAAATTGGTTATTTATTGAAATGAATACGATTTATTTTACAGGGGGTTTTTATATATTAATAAGCAGAAATGCTGTCGAAATTTATATTAAACAAAATTTATATTTGCAAATTGTCTGATATGTCCGGTAATGCCTCGTAACCCTGTTCCGGCGATGGTTCGGGGTTAGGGGTGTTACAAATATTCAGCTAGCATGGCTAATTTGTAATGTTTTAGGCTCAGGGACTAAATTGAATAAAAGTAAAACTTTATGATTAGTTTTGTAAAAATGTTGGAAATGACCAATTTACATGGAATGGATTATTTTATTATTGAAAATTGCAAAATTGAATGAAATTATTAATTTAGATTAAGATCGGTTGAAAATCGATGAAAATAGAAAATTACCAAAATGCCCTTAAATCTTGGTATTTCTGCAAATTTAGCCAGGTAAGTTCGTATAACTTTAATTATGTGATATAAAGAAATATAAGTTGATAGTAAGAGAAATATTGATATGATGAATTAACTAATTTATGTTTATGAATAAACGGCAAGAGAATGATATTTATCATGACATGTAAATATGTGATTATCTTTAATATGTAAATAAAAGGTAATTAAATATGTTGAGACGAGAAATAAATTCAAGTAAGACATGAAATGAGAAAAATAAATATGTTTAAGGGACAATATGTTTGATTTTGATTGATTTCAAATATAAATGCTAGATGAAATAAAATGTCTGATAAATAAATTTGTAATTCCGGTAATGCCTCGTACCCTATTCCGACATCGAATACGGGTAAGGGGTGTTACATCCTGCATGTTTGAAGGACATGTGTTTGACTTGGCATACTTTATGGCGTGCGCAATTCAACATCAAACGGAGCAACATAGGAAGGGAATTTTGTCAATGGGGCCCTATATTAGAAGGCTAGCTCGGCACTTCAACCTCCTCAACACCAATGAGCAGATCAACTCCCTCACACTGATAGGACACATGGCTCCTCAAGACGTCCAAACCATGCTACATATGAGGATGATATCACAACGACGAGGGACCGATCCTCCGCAGTACAAACTAAAAACACCCATCAACGAGGAAGAGGACGAGGACATTCCTGATGATGTCCCACTGCCGTCAGAAGAGGCAGCGAATCCAAGCCAGCGTCCATACCAACCAACAACATCATTAGCAGACATCTCTGCTCGATTTGACCAGTTCGAGACACATGTCGCTCAACGCTTTGGCGGATTGGAGGCGACACTCCAACAAATATGCCAACATCTCCACATTTTAGCACCTCCACCGGACCCAACCATGGATGAGGACCTCTGAGTCCTTTTAATTTGTTTTATCTTCTTAATTTTTTTTTAACACTTTATTTTATGCCGCTTAAATTTGAACTTTCATTTTTTTTTAATTTTTATCATTGGCTATTCAATCATTCAATCATCCCTAACACCATATCTTTTCATCAAAAAGATCATTAACAAAGTAACTTTGCAGAATAAATCAGTTATTCTACACACACGAAAGTACAATTAGGAGAAATGCAAAAAAAAAAAAAGTCACCTGATGCCACACACTGTCCACATCCTCAAGGATCTCGTCAGAAATCCCAGGAAGTAACACTTTTCCCTCCTATCTTTTAATCACTAATTGTCATTATCTATCTTTGTACATTGAGGACAATGTACATCTTAAGTATGGGGGTAAAAATACCTAACTTTCTGCATTATTCTCAAATCCCTGAGGTTAAAAATGGAATAAAATTGCCAAACTTTTTTCATTATTCTCAAATCCCTGATTTAGTCTTGTTTTTATGCAAAGTTGTCATATTACTAATTAGGATGAAATTTCTGATGATTTGTGATGATTATTGACATGTTTTAGAATAAGTCATAGTTAATTGTACATTGATGTTTAATTTAAAGAATACTAGAGAATCAAGCATGATAAGTCTGTTTTTCAGGAATTAAAATTTTTGCTAGGTTGTTGACCTAATTTTAAATACTACCCTGAAATTTAAAATTCATAAGGATGATATCAAAACACCCATAATTTTTGTGAGTATTTGAACCTTATAGAGCATATATTCTTTTTCATGCTCATTTTTTTTTATTATGAGTGTGTCAACTATGAACTGTTATTCTAGAACTTCCCTTGATTATACATGTCGAGACCACAGTTATGATTTGATATACCGAGATGATAAAGGCACTTAGGTTTTAATCCCACTTACTCCACTAAAAAGCCTACCCTCACAATTAACCCTTAGTGAACCCCGTTGAGCCTAACAACACTTTTTATTGACTCACCCACTAATTTTAACCAAAAACCCTTTGTATTTGTTATCACCAATTCTTTTAACTACCTTTTTGTCAAGATTTGATGTTAAACAAGTTTCCTAACTATGTTTTATATTTCAGTTGTAAAAATTCTTTATTACTATTATGTTAGTTTGTTATAAAAAAAATCATTATTAGTTCTATAATTAAGTGAGCTTGTATGTTCAAATTCAAATTCTCAAGGAAAAAGCTCGTTCTATTAGTGTTTAAAGATTAAGTTCATTTTTTCTAGTTAGGTAATTTATCAAGTCAATCTCGATTCTAACCTTCTAATTCAGCCTTTATCCACACCTTTAACCTTAGCCCCGTTACAACCCTAAAAAAGACCTTTTGATCTGTTTGTCATCTTATATTACAGTGGTGGAGATTTGATTTTTAGGCAAGCCTATGGGATTAACTTTTCAGGTTCGACTTATGAGCAACCCTTTTTCTGAACCTTAAACACTTTAGAGTGATTTGAGTGAATCCTAAGTGAGGATATCAATCCTTGTTGATTTTGAATCAAAGAGGTGGTCATATAAAAAGAAGGAAGACACCTATGTTTTCAAAGTACAAAATTATGACTTATCTCGTTTGAATCTTTAGGACACTTTAAATCAAATCATCCATGTATAAATTTTCTATGAATTAGGATAAGAAATTGTTGATAAGAATTATAGATCATGGAAAGTTCGTTTTAATTGTAAGTTGAGAATTTTGCTTGAGGACAAGCAAAAGCTTAAGTTTGGGGGTATTTGATAAATTGTAAAAGTAACATATTTTAGACTCACATTTAATATGCTTTTGGATGATTTATCCCTTGTTTTATATAAAAAGGTGCTTTTAATCCTTTCTTTTCATGTCTTATACCCAGAAAAGCACCCGAGGATGAAAAGAACACAAAACGGGCCTAAAATGGAGTAAATGGGTCTTTACACGAAATCGACATGCCCTGGCCCAAAGCATACATGACCGTGCCTCGACGAACACCTAGAGCACGGCCTCAACCCCTTCACACACGGCCGTGCCTCAAGAGAAATCCAAACACGACCAGGTCTCGATTCACACGGGCGTGTGACATGGACGTGCCTCTGACGCTGGAAAGAGCAATTTTAGTCGAAAAAGGATACTTAGGGAGAAAGAATCGCGTTCCAAGAGCCTATAAATAATCCCCAAGTATCACCTGTTTAAGGGAGCGAAAGCAAGGCCAATGAGCCAAGCTGAGAAGGTCAGAGTTAGGGAATAACGCGAGGATAGCCAGTTGATCCATCCCAAGAAGCCGGAGTTATACTCAAGACGGCGGAATTCTCCTTCAATTCCTTCAGGGGTTTTAGGGTTTTCCTATGTTTTGCTTTACCTTTTCTCTTGCGATGTTTTCTTTATTCATTATGAACTAAACCCCTCAGATACCTGAAGGAGATGAAACCTAGATGAAATTTATTATTTGAATTTTAAGTTATATGATAAATTACTTAGTTTGTTCTTAATTATGTTGCTTAATCCAAATCTAATGTGCTTAGGTGGAGGAGGAATAGACCCTGCCTAGGAGAAGATCTAACATAATTAAGCGGAGTTGATCGAACGCCTAGAGATAGGGTTACGAGATTTGCTGGATTAGGGTGAAACCTAATATGAGAGTCCATTGATCGATTTACTGCTGTCCTAGGGGGTTATTATAAGCGAACGAGAGTTCCACTAATTAACCTAGGGTTAGACGTTATTCGCCTCGAGAGAGGGTTTAATATAGGTTAGGGAGTCTCACGGATCAAGCTAAGTAAAAGAAATCATATAATTAAAAGGTTAGATAATAAGAGAAGTCTAGGTAGATTCTTCTCGAGGGTATCATCTAAATCAACTGAGTTTGTCCTCAAGGTTATTTTCCAATTTGTCTTTTTGTCT
This sequence comes from Gossypium australe, assembly GCA_005393395.2. Lineage (NCBI taxonomy): Eukaryota > Viridiplantae > Streptophyta > Magnoliopsida > Malvales > Malvaceae > Gossypium > Gossypium australe. The sequence goes on from CM016626.1 coordinate 24,097,842, forward strand.
TTGTGTCCTTAGTTTAGCTGTCGTCAATTTAGTTAAAAAGTAATCTTCACTCTAACTTTAAGGCTAAATAATAAAAAGAAAGTGAGTATTAATACTTGTAGTTCCTTTGGGTTCGATAACCGGTCTTGCCTAAGCTATACTACTGTTCGATAGGTACACTTGCCTTAATATCGTTGTCAGAGTTAGTCTCCAGGTTTGATCATTCTTTTATAAATATTTAAAGCTCTGATTTGCAGCGATCAATTCATATGATTTATTCAGTTGACTTAATCCGTAGAAATCCCTGATTTATGTTAATATTGTAACAGCCCGATTTAGGGGCTAGTCGGAACAGTGGTTTTGGGACCACTAAACCGAGGTCAAGAAAAATTATTTTGATGTTATTTTATGTGTTGTAGCATAATTATATGGATGCATGAAAATTTTGGTGCATTAATTTTAAAGATTTCATGCTTAATTGTGAAAAAGGACTAAATCGCATTAAGTGCGAAAGTTCTATTTTATAAGGTAGAGGTACCTAATAGCTATAGAATGTAAATTTGAGGTACTTAAAGTGCAATTAGGCCATTTGGAGTGTGATGACTAGCCATGTAGACAAGGGGGACAAGAGCATTAAATTTTTAGTCAAATTTGGTGGAAATTAGGTGATAAAATGAATAAAATAAGATGAGTAAAAGATGTTATCATCTTTCACTATTCACCTATCTTCTCTCCACCGAAAAGAAATAGAGCTTTGGGGGTTTAAACTTTCAGCCAAGTTATCTCCCTTGCTAGTAAGTGATTTAGATGGTTTTTATTGGATAATTTTTGTACTTTTGGAGTCCCTAAAGCTTAAGCTAGCTAATGAGGGGACTAGTTTGTGATATGGTTGAAAGTATAGGGACTGGCCATGAGAGCGTTCATGTTGTTAGCTGAGTTTTTATGGAAGAAAATGAATGTTAAGGGGATGAGAAACAACTTTTGTGAAAGGTGTTAGCATGAAAACACCTAAATAGGACTTAAATGCAAAGAATAAAATTGTGTCATAAATGAATGAAATAGTTGGAATGGTAAGTAGTTTTAAGATAAATAAATGCTCAGCTAGGCTTATTTATTGATAAAATATGTTGAAAAATAATTTACAAGCCCAAGGGCAAAATTGTAATTTTGCCATAGTGCAAGGGGCAAAATGATCATTTTTGCCTAATGATCGCTAAAATCAGAGTCTTAAAATTTATAAAGAGAATGGTCAAACCTGGAAACTTACTCTGACAACGATTGAAGGCAAGTGTACCTATCGAACAGTAGTATAGCTTAGGCAAGACCAGATTATCGAACCCAAATGAACTAAAAGTACTAATACTAATTTTCTTTTTATTATTTAACCTAAAAATAAGTGAAGTTGCTTTAATATAATCTAAACTAATTACTAAACCAAAAACACAAAGACAAAAAGGATGAATTGTGAAAATAACTTTAGGAAAAACTCAGTTGATTAAGATGATACCCTCAGAAAGAATCCACCTAGACTTCACTTATTATTTAACCCTGAACCATACGATTTATTTACTTAGCTTGATAGGTAAGACTCCCTAACGTATATTAAACCCTCTCTCGAAGCGAATAACGTCTAACCCTAGGTTAATTAACGAATATCTCTTTCTCGAATAATAACCCCCTAGAATAGCAGTAAATCGATCTATGGACTCCCATATTAGGTTTCACCCTAATCTGGCAAAATCTCGTCACCCTATCTCTAGGCGTGCAATCAACTCCGCTTAATTATGCTAGATCTACTCTTAAGCAAGGTCTATTCCTCCTCCATCTAAGCACATCAAATTTGGATTAAGCTTGCATAATTAAGAACAAACTAAGTATTTATCATATAATTCAGAAATTAATAACAAGATTCATCAAGGTTTTATCCCCTTCAGATATCTGAAGGATTTAGTTCATAACAAATAAAGAAAACAAGTCAAGAGAAAAGATAAAACAAAACATAAGAAATCCCTAAAGCTCCCTGAAGGAATTGAAGAAGAAATCCGCCGTCTTGAGTAGAATTCCGGCTTCTTGGGATGGATCAACTGGCTAACTCCGAGTGATTCCCACAAATCTGACCTTTCCGGCTTGGCTCCTTGGCCTCGCTAACCGCCCCCTCAATGATGAACTTAGGGGGTATATATAGGCTATTGGCATGTGTTTCTTTGCCCCAAAGTATCCAAATCTGAATGAAATTGTTCATTGCCACGACAGGGACACGGCCATGTCACACGCCCGTGTGACGAGTCTTCAAGCCGTGTTCAGACTTCTTTAATGAGGCACGTCCATGTGAGTTGGGGTCAGGCCGTGTTCTAGATGATCAACAAGGCACGGTCGTGTGAGCTTAAGTCCAGGCTATGTCAATTTTCACCTTGGCCCAATTCACTCTGTTTTGGGCCCGTTTCTTGTTCTTTTTATCCTCGGGTGCTTTCCTGAGTATAAGACATGAAAAGAAAGGATTAAGAGCACCTTTTTATATAAATCGAGGCTTAAATCATCCAAAAGCAAGCTAAATATGGGATTAAAATTTGTTATCATTAAGGTTTATCAAATACCCCCACACTTAAGCTTTTGCTTGTCCTCAAGCAAAATTTTCAACTTGCAATTAAAAAGAACTTTCCATAATTCATAATTCTCATCAACCATGCCTCATCATATTTCATAGATAATTTATACATGGATAATTCAACTCAAAGAGTCTTTAAAGATTCAAACAAGATAAGTCATACATTTGTATCGCAAAAATGTAGGTGTATCCCCTTATTTAAATAATTATCTTTAGTTCAAAACCGACAAGGATTGATATTCTCACAAAAGATTCACTCAAATCACTCTCAAGTTTTTAAGGTTCAGGAAAAATAATCACTCATAAGTCAAACCTGAAAAGTTAATCCCATAGGCTTTCCTGAAAATCAAATCTCCACCACTGTAATATGAGATAATACACAAATCAAAAGGTCTTTAACAGGGTTGTAACGGGGCTAGGGTTAATGGTGTGGATAAAGGCTGAATTAGAAGGTTAGAATCGAGATTGAATTGACAAGTTCCCACCTAAAAATAACCGAAATAATAATTACATCAACTGAAAAGTAATAAACCAACTAATGCGAGCTTTTTTCTTTTGATAAATTGATTTTAACTGTATAAGCTCACCACTAATACTGAATATGCTTTGATTTTTTTTAAGAACAAACGAATGAATTCAGAATAACATAATATAATTCGGTAACTAATCAAATCATATCTCGATATAAGGGTAGTCAAAAGGAATGGTGATAACAAATACAAAGAGGTTTTGAGTTAATATTAGCTGGTAAGTCAATAAAAAGGGTCGTTAGGATCAACGGGGTTCACTAGGGGTTAGTTGTGAAGGTAGGCTATTTAGTGGGGTAAGTGGGTTAAAACCTAGGTGCCTTTATCATCTCAGTGTATCAAATCATAGGTGTGGTCTCAACATGTATAAACGAGGCAAGTTCTAGAATAACAGTTCAAAGTTGACACACTCATAATCAAGAAGTGAGCATGAAAAAGAATGTATGCTCTATAAGGTTCAAAATCTCACAAAAATTATGGGTGTTTTGAAATCAACCTTGTAAATTTCAAACTTCAAGATAATATTTAAATTTAGGTTTACAACCTAGTGAGAATTTTAGTTCTGAAAATTAGACTTATCATGCTTGATTTTCTAGTATCTTAAAATTTAATCATCAATGCACAATTATCAATGACTTACTCAAAAACATGTCAATAAAAACCATAAATAATTAGAAATTTCATCCTAATTAGTAATATAAGAAAATTGATTCAAAACAAGACTAAATTCAGGGATTTGAGAATAATGAAAAAAGTTAGACACTTTCTTCAAATAAATATTCACCCCCCACGCTTAAGATGTACATTGCCCTCAATGTACAAAGATAGATATAAAATTTAATGGATAAATCAAAAGAGAAGGGGAAAGAATACTCCCTAAATTTTGGATGTTGTCCCTGGAGGATGGTAGAGGTCGTGGTGTGTATGTTTGGAGGGGTCGGTCTAGATGACGATCCTGTGCTAGATGAAGAAATTGGGGAGCTCGTGAAGGATTAGCCAGAGTTTATTAAGACATAATTAAAATAGAATAAATATGTAATTAAAGAAAAGCAAGCTAAAGTGAATGAGACTAAGAAGGAAAATAAAAATAAAAGAAAAGAAGAATGGACCGAAGAGTCCTTATTGTAGGATGGTTCGCGATGTGGTGTGACCTCTAAGGCTGCGGAGGTGCTGGCGGTTGCGGAAGTGGCGTGATTCCCTAGCAGCCTGGCGAACCTGACACTAAGAAACTAAAATAAATTAAACTAAATAGAGAAAAAGAGAAGTAAAGATAAAGAAATTGAAGCAAAAGAGAAAAGAAAAATAGAAACTAAATGGTCTCAAAGACCCTTGGCTTGGTGTTTGGATGAAGCGGTCGGCATGAACTTATCTGCAGGGTCTCCTTTGTGGAGACTATGCTTGCCTTCTTACGCTTCTTCGGCATGATTTTAGTGTAGCTCAAGAGTCTGGACACGTTTTCTAAGGAAAGAAGAGAAATTTTGAAAGAAAAAGAAGGGAGAAAGAAGATGGGGAGAAAGGGAAAGGGTTGTGGGGTTTAAATAGGAGCTCAAATCTGGCACGTTCCACACCCGTGGTTCGAGGGCGTGTCGAATCCCACGACCACCTCGCACGGCCGTGTGTCTATGCGTGTTGTTTCACCATGCCCGTGTTTTAGCCAGTCACGCCCGTGTCTGAGAAGTCAGTATGTTGACACGGTTGGGAGGCACGGATTTGTTCTACCCGTGCTTGGTAAGTCAGTAGCTTCACACAGTCGTGGGGCACGGCCGTGCCACTTTGTCGGTGCCCGTGGGGTAGTAGTTGGATCCGTGACGTCGGGATTAGTTGGGATTTGATTCACACGGCCTCTGCTATGTCAGTACAGGAATTCTGGTGGTCCACACGGTCACGGACACGGCTGTGTGTAAGCCCGTGTGGTCTGGAATTCTGCATTTTTTTTACACAAAATGTTTCAGGAAAGAAAGAAGGAAAGACAAGAAACTGAAAATAAATACAAAATAGGGTTAGTACTCGGGTTGCCTCCCGAGAAGCGCTCATTTATAGTCTTAAGCTAGACTTTCCTTGTATATGAAACAAAATCAGGGAGGTTTAAAGGTTTGAATACCTTCCCTCATACTTATAGTTTTATTTTTTTGATAAAAATTTGGTCGAGAAACGTTTACCTTAGAAGTGTCGAATGTTGGGTTGCTTACCTCGAATGCTTCGTGTGGGAAGATATTTTATAGCTTGAGAGGAATTTCTTCGTTCTTGTTCAGGTCTAATGTGGTGATACGATGATCGGTTTTGTCTAACAGTACCTGGTCTCCTATTTTGAAGTGGTTTGATGTTCCTACGAGCTCTTCTGGGGGTTCCTTTGGTTTCTCTTCATGTGGTTCCGATTCCCCTTTAAAGTTTGTTTTCTGCTCCTCTAGTTTGTCGACCTTAAGGTTTCGTTCCTTATGTAAATTCTCTTTGTTGGTATTAGGTCCATGATTCAGCTCAGGTTTGTGTCCTTGGGTTATTTCCTGCGATGAAGGTTGTAAAAATTCATTATCAACTGAATTGTCTTTCTTATTTGCATCGATTGTTGTCCTGGCCGAGTCAAGAGCTTGAAGACTGATCGATTCGTTACCTACACAAAGTATGAGTTCTCTTGTGGCAACATCAATTTTAGTTTTAGCAGTTTCTAGGAAAGGTCTTCCTAAAATTAAGGGGATTGAATTATCCTCATCCATGTCTAAGACAACAAAATCAACTGGGAAAACGAATTTATCAATTTTGACAAGAACATCTTCGATAATGCCCCTAGGAATTCTAACAGTTTTATCAGCTAATTGAATACTCATCCTAGTTTGTTTGGGCTTCCCTAGACCTAGTCGTTTAAACAACGTGTAAGGCATGACATTTATACTTGCCCATAAATCAGCTAACGCATTATCAACAATTAAACTACCAATTAAACATGGAATAGTAAAACTCCCTGGATCTTTTTGCTTCCGCGGTAGTCTATTCTGTAACATTGCTGAGCACACTGCGTTTAATTCCACATGTGGCTTTTCGTCTAATTTGCGTTTGTTCGTTAAGAGCTGTTTTAAAAATTTTCTCGAGCCTGGCATCTGAAAAAGAGCTTCAAGAAGAGGTAAGTTAATATGTAATTTCTTTAAAAGTTTAAGAAACTTACCAAACTGTTCCTCTGTATCATCTCTTTTTATGGCTTCGGGGTAAGGTATGCGAGGTTGGTATTCCTTGATTATCGGTTTTGGTTTTTCTTGTGTTACCTCTATTTTACCTTCGTCCACCTCATTTGGTTTGTCTACCACTTTACTATCATGAGCTGTGATGGCTTGAATTTGCTCTTTTGGATTAATCTCTGTGTTACTTGGTAGACGTCCTTGCGGTCGTTCTGACATTAACTTTGCAAGTTGTCCGACTGCCTTAGTGACTTCCCCTACTGACTTAGTAAGTTCCCCAATTCGGTTCTTGGTCTCGTCAACCAATGTTTGTTGATTTTTGAGTGTTTTCTCAGTATCTTGGAGACGGTTTTCTGTGCTTGCCATGAATTTCGTCAGCATCTCTTCGAGGTTTGGCTTTTTTTCTTGCGGATATGGCTGATTTTGGAAATTTTGAGGAGGTTGTTGCCTTTGATTTCCTTGACCTCCCCATGAAAAATTTGGGTGGTTCCTCTAACCTGGATTGTAAGTATTACCATAAGGATTATTATTGGATCTGAAATTATTACCTATATAGTTCATCTGTTCGCTCTCTACGTCTGGTTGTTAGGGTGAGTACTCAGCATTCGCCACAGTTCCACTTGTATCGCACTGCATGACTGGATGTTCCTGCGAAAAACACAAACTATCAATCTTTTTATTCATCATCTCTACCTGTGTTGATAGCATGGTTATCGCATCGATATTGTAAACTCTGGCTGATTTTGTTGGTTTTGTCCTTGTAACTTGCCACTAATAGTTATTCAGTGACATCTCTTCAATGAACTCGTAGGCTGCTTCAAGAGTCCTGTTGTTCAGGGTTCCACCGGCGGCTGAATCGATTAGTTGTCTCGTTGAGGGGTTTACACCATTATAAAAAGTTTGGACTTGTAGCCACAAGGGTAGACTATGGTGCGGACACCTTCTCAAGAGATCCCTGTATCTCTCCTATGTACCGTATAATGTCTCTAAATCCATCTGCACAAAAGAAGAAATATCATTCCGTAATTTGGCCGTTTTGGCCGGTGGGAAATATTTCAATAAAAACTTCTCGGTCATTTGCTCCCATGTGGTGATTGACCCTCGTGGTAATGAGTTTAACCACTGTTTGGCTTTATTCCTTAATGAAAAAGGGAATAACCAAAGACGTATGGCATCATCGGAAACGCCATTTATTTTGAAGGTATCACAGAACTCTAAGAAATTAGCTATATGAGTATTTTGATCTTCGTCCTGCAAACCATCAAATTGAACAAATTGTTGAATCATTTGTATTTTGTTAGGCTTTAATTCAAAATTATTAGCAGCTATAGCATGCCTAACAATACTCGATTATGCTCCTGTTAAATACGGTTTAGCATAATCAAACATAGTGCGTAGAGCATTGTTTTCTCCCACATCATGTGGTTGTGGGTTATTCTCGTCCATCCCTTTAGTAGGATTGGATCTGCCCTCTTCCTGATTTTCCTCTGTGTAATTTAGGGCTCGCCTAGTTTCTCTGCGATTCCTTCGAGCGGTAGCTTCAATATCATTGTCGTATATCAAAGGTCCCCTCGGGTTCCTTCTAGTCATAAACTAGAGGTACCTGTGAAAAAAAAGAAAGAAAAAACCTAGATTTTTCTAAAAAAATAAAAGTAAATTGCAAAAATTAAAAATAATGGCTAAAGTAATAAAAATAGAGTTTTCTTAATATTTTAGTTCCCCGGCAACGGCGCAAAAAACTTGATCGCTAAAATCAGAATCTTAAAATTTATAAAGAGAATGATCAAACTTGGAAACTTACTCTGACAATGATTGAAGGCAAGTGTACCTATCGAACAGTAGTATAGCTTAGGCAAGACCGGACTATCGAACCCAAAGGAACTAAAAGTACTAATACTAACTTTCTTTTTATTATTTAACCTAAAAATAAGTGAAGTTGCTTTAATATAATCTAAACTAATTACTAAACCAAAGACACAAAGACAAAAAGGATGAATTGGGAAAATAACTTTAGGAAAAACTCAGTTGATTAAGACGATACCCTCAGAAAGAATCCACCTAGACTTCAATTATTATTTAACTCTGAACAATACGATTTATTTACTTAGCTTGATCCGTAAGACTCCCTAACGTATATTAAACCCTCTCTCGAAGCGAATAACGTCTAACCCTAGGTTAATTAACGGAAATCTCTTTCTCGAATAATAACCCCCTAGAATAGCAGTAAATCGATCTATGGACTCCCATATTAGGTTTCACCCTAATCTGGCAAAATCTCGTCACCCTATCTCTAGGCGTGTGATCAACTCCGCTTAATTATGCTAGATCTACTTTTAAGCAAGGTCTATTCCTCCTCCACCTAAGCACATCAAATTTGGATTAAGCTTGCATAATTAAGAACAAACTAAGTATTTATCATATAATTCAGAAATTAATAACAAGATTCATCTAGGTTTCATCCCCTTCAGGTATCTGAAGGATTTAGTTCATAACAAATAAAGAAAACATGTCAAGAGAAAAGATAAAACAAAACATAAGAAATCCCTAAAACTCCCTGAAGGAATTGAAGAAGAAATCCGCCGTCTTGAGTAGAATTTCGGCTTCTTGGGATGGATCAACTGGCTAACTCCGAGTGATTCCCACAAATCTAACCTTTCCGGCTTGGCTCCTTGGCCTCGCTAACCGCCTCCCTCAAGGATAAACTTAGGGGGTATATATAGGCTATTGGCATGTGTTTCTTTGCCCAAAGTATCCAAATCTGAATAAAATTGTTCATTGCCACGACAGGGACACGGCCATGTCACACGCCCATGTGACAAGTCTTCAAGCCGTGTTTGGACTTCTTTAATGAGGCACGGCCATGTGAGTCGGGGGTTAGGCCGTGTTCTAGATGATCAACAAGGCACGGTCGTGTGAGCTTAAGTCCAGGCCGTGTCGATTTCCACCTTGGCCCAATTCACTCCATTTTGGGCCCGTTTCTCGTTCTTTTTATCCACGGGTGCTCTCCTGATATAAGACATGAAAAGAAAGGATTAAGAGCACCTTTTTATATAAATGAAGGCTTAAATCATCCAAAAGCAAGCTAAATGTGGGATTAAAATATGTTATAATTACGGTTTATCACCTAAGTGTAGAAATTGATGCATTATGATCATAGAATGATCTAAATGAATGAATCTTATTGTTATAGATCAAGAAGAGCGCGGAATTAACCGTGATCGTGGAAAAGGCAAGGTCACGGATTAAACCGTTAGTTGACGCGTTTTGCACCGAGGTAAGTTTATGTGTAAACATTGCATTTTATATAAATACGTTGTTGTTGCTAACTAGTGTGTAGCACAATTGTGAACATGTATGATTCAAGTGGATTTAATGTGGTAGTTATTGAATAACTCTAGTGTGAATGATGAAATGGATATGTAAGTATGTTATATTAATACTTGATGGTGGGCTAAGTGCGATACCACCTTAATACTTAATTACAATGGGCTATGTACGATACCATCGTCTATTTATCATTTGGTGGGCTATGTGCGATACCAATGTAACTAACCTCTTGGTGGGCTATGTGCGATACCACCGTAATTAACCTCTGGTGGGCTATGTGCGATACCACCCCAAATAAATCTGATGGTGGGCTAAGTGCGAGACCACCGAGAAATTGATCTTGAGCAGTTGATCAATAGATTATGATGTGTTGTATTATGTGATATTGTGATGCTAAGTTCATGGAGTTATACTAATGAAAATGTACATTGATCTTGTGACATGGTGGGATTGTAGAAATGGGAGGAATGAGTAAGCATGATTATGAATGTGGAAGGTTTCTTATTTAGTATGTATTGCTATATAATTGTTAGCATATTCTAAAATGTTATATTGTTTACATGTAAACTTACTAAGCTTAAAGCTTACTTCTTTCTCTTTTTCCCTGTTTTATATAGTTTAAGAGTCGATCCGGGATACGTGGATAACCAGAAGATCGCTCACACTATCAGCTCACCTCGGGATATTTAGACTTAGTGATGTTGTATATGACATTTATAGGGGCTAGACTAATTAGATCATTTTGTTATTTTGGCCAAAAGTGTGTTGGCCCCTTATTAAGATAATTATTTTGTATATTGCCATGGTTGATGGTTTACTTTGTTATTTATGAGAATATGAAGTTATTCATTGAAATTCATATTGCAAATTATGAGTTGTTTATTGATAAGTCGAATGAATTCATATGGTATGAACTAGAGGAGTGCAAGAACTTGGCAAATAGCCTTGTTCTTGTCCACATGGATAGGCACACGGGCGTGTGTCTAGGCCGTGTGTGACACACGGCCAGTCCATAGGCGTGTGCCCAGACCGTGTGAAGTCTGACCTTGAAATTGGAATTTGAATTGCCACACGGTTAAATACCACGGGCCAGCCATATGGACGTGTGTCCAGGTCGTGTGATTCAAGTCAGTGTTAACCACGAGCGTTGAACACGGGCGTGTGAGATGATACACGGACGTGTCATCTACCCCACGGGCATGTGGCCCCTGTTTAGGTAAAATTTTCTTAAGTGCGCAAAAGTTTTCAAATCATCTCCGAAACCTTTTGGAAGCAAGTGTAAGGCCTCGTAGGTCCATTATAAGGACGATAGACGTATGAATCAAAAAGTTTTAAATTTGAAATGAATTTGATAGCCCAAAGTTGTATAATTGTACGAGTTAAGTTTGGTAACGCCTCGTACCCAATTTCGACGTAGAATACGGGTAATTGGTGTTACAAATATCTCTTTCGAGACTAAGAACAACTGACTCTAAGTTGATTAATTGAAATATCTTTCTAATTAAAACCCCTATTGTTGCATTAACTCGACCTATAGATTACCTGATTAGATTTGACTCTGATCCGGCAGATTTTTGTCTCCCTATTTCTAGGGTTGCAATCAACTCCGCTTAATTGTGTTGATCTACTCTTAAACAAGGACTTTTACTCCACTGAATAAGCACATTCGACTTGAATTAATAACCTGAATTATCAAAACAAGAATAAGAACTCACAATTAAGAATAAGAACAAGTATTTATCTTATAAATCAAATAATAATAAGATCTATCTTAGGTTTCATCCCCTCAGGTATTTGAGAGGTTTAGTTCATAATGATAAAGGAAAACATCTTAAAATAAGGAAAACAAAAAAACATAAGAAAACCCAAAAAGTTCAAGAGAAATTTATGGGAGATCTTCAGTCTTAATGGAAATCCGCCTTCCAAGCTGCTTCTGATGGCGATCTTCGAGTATTTTCTGCCTTCTACTTGGCGCCCCATTTAGGTTGCCCCCTAAGGTGTTTATAGAGGCTTTGGAACGCCTTTCTTGGCCCACAAATAATCTTTTCCAAATAGAATTAGTCTTGGGGTCGGCAGGGACACGCCCGTGTGACACGCCCGTGTTCGATGACTTAGGTCGTGCTCAATTTTGATTGTCACAAACGATTGTGTGGTCTGCCCGTGCGCGAAAGTCCAGGCTGTGTTGATTTTCGAGGTAGGCCCATTTTGTCCCTTTTTGGCCTGTTTCTCGTTCTTTTTGGCTCCCTAAGCTCTCTTGAGTGTAAAACATGAAATTAAAGGATTAGGAGCATCGAATTCATCAAATCTAATGAAAATTCATCCAAAAATAAGCCAAGCATGGGTTTAAAATATGTATAAATTATGGTTTATCAGAGAGGTATAAGGACTTATTGAGAATGTGCCCTCACCATGGGTTGCCTCTATGGCTACATGTTCAAACCTTCTACAACGGGTTGAACCCCTCAACTAGGCAATTAATCGATACAGCCGCCGGTGGGACTCTGAATAACAAAACACCTGAAGCGGCTTATGAGTTAATAGAGGAGATGAAACTAAATAATTATCAGTGGCAAGTTATGAGGACAATGCCTATGAAAGTAGCCGGTGTTTTTAATGTTGACAAAATCACCATGTTACCAAACCAGATAGAGCTCTTAAATAAAAAGATTGATGGCTTATATATCCAGTGATGCAATGCGATGCAAATGGAGGAGGAAACTATCTAGAAAGTCGATCTTACAACCTTAGCATAGAAGACGAACAAGTAATATTTCTAGACCTCAGAATAATCCCTATAGTAATACTTACAAAGCAGGTTGGAGGAACCATCCCAATTTTTCGTGGGGTGATCAAGGAAATCAAAGACAACAACCCCCTCCAGGCTTCCAACAACAACCTTACCCTCAAGAGAATAAGCCGAACCTTGATGAGATGTTGACGAAATTTATTTTGGTGTTAGAAACCCGTTTCCAAAACACCGAAACAACACTTAAAAATCAACAAGTGTAAATTCAAGGGCTCGAAAATCAAATAGGTCAGCTTGCTAAGCTGATCTTAAGACAACCACAAGGTAGCTTGTCTAGCAACACCGAAACTAACCCAAGAGAGCAGCTCCATGCAATTACGGCTCAAGATGAAGAAGGGTTAGTTGAGTCCAAACCAGAACCAAGGCAAGAAAGCGTGGTAAGTAAAGGTAATGTTGATGAAAGCCAAAATAAACAAAAATCGGTAAGTAAGGAGTATACACTTCGTGTGCCATATCCCAACGTGACAAAAAAAGACCGCACAAATGAAAAATTCGGTAAATTTCTTAAACTTTTGAAAAAGTTGCATATTAACTTACCATTTATTGAAGCTTTTTCGCAGATGCCTAACTCAGTTAAATTTTTAAAGGAGCTTTTGGTTAACAAGCGAAAGTTAGATGATTTGTCGCATGTGGAGCTAAATGCAGTCTGTTCAGCCATTTTAAAGAATAAACTACCCAACAAATTGAAAGGTCCAGGGAGTTTTACTATTCTTTGTTTAATTGGCAGTTTAAATGTTAATAATGCCTTGGCTGATTTAGGGGCAAGTATTAATGTCATGCCCTATAAAATGTTTAAGCAACTAGGTCTTGGGAAACCTAAACAAACTAGGATGAACATTCAATTAGCAGATAAAACCATTAGATTTCCTAGGGGCATTGTTGAAGATGTACTTGTAAAAATTGATAAATTCATATTCCCAGTTGACTTTATTATTCTAGACATGGATGAGGGTAGTGACGCACCTTTGATTTTAGAACGACTCTTTTTAGCAACTGCTAGAACTATCATAGATGTTGGTATAGGGGAATTAATACTTCGTGTAGATGATGACGTGATTAAATTCCAAGCACGTGATTCTGTCAGAATATCTAGTGATCAAGATGATACAAGTCCTGTTAATGTAAATGAACTTAATGATCAATCTTCTTTGCAAGAAATTCCTCGGAAAAAGATGACAGAGCCATGGTCTAGCTCTCATATTGAGAACAGAACTGTTCATGTGGAACGAAGGCTCCAGATCAAGGAACACGATGAACCAAAGCAGAGCCATAACGAGCCTAAAAATAAAATGATTCAAATTAAGGTTGGAGACCGAGTTCTAATGGATAATGCAGATCCTCGTGTTGCCACTTCGGAATCTAATGGAACAACCCATTTCATGGTACATAATACTTTCCCATACGGTACAGTCGAGGTAACTCATTCCAAATTTGGCACCTTCAAGGTAAATAGTACTCGTCTAAAACCATATTTAAACAAAATTTATAGCAGGAATAAAGAGTTTCAACCCGTCGAACCACCATGATTATGCGAATGAAAGGTGAGTCGAGCTCAGACTCTAAATAAGCGCTTCTCAGGAGGCAACCCGAGCATTAACCTCATTATTGTCTATATTTTCTATTTTTAGCACCTAATTAAAAACTAACCAAATTGATATGTGCATGTTTCCCTACCCACATGGTTTTGCACACGGGCGTGGCCTTGTGGACACCATGAGTAGGTACATCGGCGTGGCGGAAACCGTGCGAAAACAGGACGAAAATTTTCCCCAAAACACTGCGATAAAATGCCATGGCCGTGCGATGCGACCGTTGTCGAAACTGACTAAAGAACACGGGATGCGATAAACCCACACGGGCGTGCCTTAAGACCGTGGGCGATACTGAGTAAGTGACACGGGCGTGTGACACGCCCGTGCCCAGAAGTCATGGTTGAAACTGAGTAAGTCACACAGATGTTCTTAATATTTTAGTTCCCCGGCAACGGCGCCAAAAACTTGATCGTGTTTCAGAGTCTTAAAAATTTATATAAAGAATGATCGAGCCTAAATAACTAACTGTGACAACAATTGAGGCAAGCGCACCTATTGAACAGTAATATAGTTTAGTGGCAAGACCGGATTGTCAAACCCAAAGGAACCAAAAGTACTAATACTAACTTTCTTTTTATTATTTAGCCTAAAAATTAAGGGAATTATTAATTAATCTAAAATTAATTAACTACTAAGCTAAAGATGCAAAGACAAAGAGAATGAATTGGGGAAAATACTTGTGGGAAAAACCAATTGATTGAGACAATACCCGAGGAAGAATCTACCTAGACTTCACTTGTTATTTAACTCTGAACCAGACGATTTATTCACTTGACTTGATCCGTAGGGTTCCCTAATTTATATTAATACCTCTCTCGAGGCTACTAACGTCTAACCCTAGGTTGATTAATTGAAATATCTTTCTAATTAAAACTCCTAAAATTGCATTAACTCGATCTATGGACTCTCATATTAGGTTTGACCTTAATCCGACAGATTTTCGTCATCCTATCTCTAGGGTTGCGATCAACTCCGCTTAATTATGCTAGATCTACTCTTAGACAGGGTCTATTCCTCATTTGCCTAAGCACATCAATACTTGAATCAATATCCTGAAATATCAAAGCAAGAATTAAGAACACATAATTAAGAACAAATCAAGTATTTATCATATAGTTCAGAAAACAATAACAAGATCCGTCTTAGGTGTCATCCCCCTCAAAAGAATACATCTCAGAAGAAAATATAAAACAAAACATAAGAAAAACCCTAAAACCCCCTGAAGGAATTGAAGAGAAGATCCTCCGTATTGAGTATGATTTCGGCTTCTTGAGATGAATCAACTGGCTTTCTTCGAGTAAATTCCACAGTTCTGGCCTCTCAGGCTTGGCTCTTCAGCCTAACTGGACGCCCCCTGAAGGATGGCCTCTAAGGTGTTTATATAAGCTTTTGGAATGACTTTCTTTGCCTCTAAGTACCCTAATCCGAATGAAACTTTTCTTTGTCACGGAAGGGACACGCCCATGGCACACGCCCGTGTGAATCGTGGCCAGGCCGTGTTCGGGTCTGTTAAGGAGGCACGATCGTGTGGTCTTGGGCCCAGGCCGTGTCGATTTCGTAATTTGGCCCATTTAATCCGTTTTAGGCCCGTTTCTTGTTCTTTTCATCCTCCGGTGCTTTCCTAAGTATAAAACATGAAATTAAAGGATTAAAAGCACTAAATTTCACAATTCAAGGCTTAAATCATCCAAAAGTATGCTAAATGTGGGATTAAAATATGTTTATATTATGGTTTATCAAATACTCCCACACTTAAGCGTTTGCTTGTCTTCAAGCAAAATTCTCAACTCACAATTAAAATAAACTTCATTGATTCATAATATTCATCAATAGTGATTCATCATAATTCAAAGATAATTCATACATTGATAATTTAAGTAAAAGGGTCCTAAAGATTCAAACAATCAAAGTCATAGTTTTTGTAACATGAAAATATAGACATTTCCCCTTACCTAAATAATTACATTTAATTCAAAATTAACAAGAGTTGACATCCTCACTAAAGATTCACTCAAATCACTCAAAGTGTTTAAGGTTCAAAATTAAGCACTCAAAAGTCGAACATGAAAAGTTAATTCCATAGGCTTGCCTGAAAATCAAATCTCTGCCACTGTAAATTGAGATGATACACAAATCAAAATGTCTTTAAAAAATGTTATAATGGGGCTCGGGTTAAAGGTGTGGATGAAGGCTGAATTAGAGGGTTAGAATCGAGATTGAATTGACAATTTACCTAAATAGAAAAATGAACTAATCCTGAATAACTATATCAATTGAAAACTTAATAATACTAATAATACAAGCCTCTTCTTCAAGATGTGAAAATTAAATGTATAAGCTCACTTAATTATAACTAATAATGAATATACTTCGATTTTTTTTAAGAACAAATCAAATATTTACAATAATAAGAAAGAACTTTAACAACTAAAATATAGAACATAGTTAGACAACTGTTCAAAATCTAATCTCGACAAAAAGGGAGTCAAGGAACGGTGGTAACAAATACAAGATGGGTTTTGGGGTAATATTAGTGGGTGAGTCAATAAAAGGTTGTTAGGATCAAAAGGGTCCACTAAGGGTTAATTGTAAGGGTAAGATTTTTAGTGGAGTAAGTGGGTTAAATCCTAAGTGCCTGTATCATCTCTATATATCAAATCAATAATGTGGTCTTGACATGTATAATCAAAGCAAGTTCTAGAATAACAAATCAATGTTGACACACTCATAATCAAAAAGTAAGCACGAAAAGAATGTATGCTCTAAAAGGCTCAAAATATTACAAAAATTATGGGTTTTTGATATCAACCTTGTAAATTTCAAACTTTAAGGTAATAATTAGATTCAGGTAGACAACCTAATCAAAATTTTGATTTTTTTTTGAAAATGGACTTATCATGCTTGATTCTCTACTCTCCTAAAGTTTAAATCATCACTACACAATTATCAATGACTTAATCCGAAACATATCAATAAAAATCATAATTCACAAGAAATTTCATTCTAATTAGTAATATGAGAAAATTACATATTCAGGGACTTGAGAATGATGCAGAAAGTTAGGCACTTTCTCGAAATAAATATTCACCCCCCACACTTAAGATGTACATTGTCTCAATGTACAAAGATAGATAATAGCAAAATAGTAATAAAATCATAAGATAGGGAGAGAAGTGAAACTTCCTGAATTTTGGATGGAGTCAATGAAAAGAAACCGGATAGGAATTGGCAGAGGTGAACGTGGGGGAGCGCCTCGAACCGTTTAAAATTGAATCCTCGAAGCAGCCGGCCTGGTTTTATTGTATCCTAAGATAAATCTAAATGGCATAAAGAATAAGAAGAAAATAATAAAGAAAGTAAAAAGAAAATAAAAATAAGAATAAAAGTAAAAATGGAAAATGGATATGCGTTTAAAAAGAAAGGGGAAAGGGGACGAAGATTTTGGGGGGGAAAGTGAACAGAAGAAGGGGATTTTAAAAAGAGGAACGGCCCATGCCCATGCCCTGGACGTGTTATGCCACACGGCCGAATCGCATGATCGTGTTAAACTTCATGCATTTCTCCCAAGCCCGTATAAAAGGTTCGCACACCCCGTGTTGCTTAATCAGTGTCGCCCATGGCTTATAAGCACGGTCGTGTTGCACGCCCGTGTTCTTTAGTCAGTTTCGACCACGGCAGTATCACACAGCCATGGCGTTTTATCGCAACCCGTGTTTTGGAAAATTTTCGTCATTGATTCGCACGCTCTCTGCCATGCCGGTGTGCAAATTTGTGGTGTCCACACGGCCACGGCCACGCCCGTGTGCAAGGCTGTGTGGTAGGGAAACCTACGCCTAAAAATTTTGGTTAGTTTTTAGTTAGATGCTAAAATTCAAAAATATGGACGTTAGTGGGGTTAGTGCTCGAGTTGCCTCCCGAGAAGCGCTCGTTTAAAGTCTTGAGCTAGACTTACCTGTTATTCATATGGCCATGGTGGTTCACGGAGTCAAAATTCCTTTTTCTTACTATCAATTCTATCAACATATGGTCTGAGTCGGGTAATATTTACCTCAAAAGTGCCGAAATTAGAATGTGTTACCTCAACCGTTTCGTATGGAAAGACCTTACATGCCGTAAAAGGAGTCGCACAGTTTGTATTAAGCTCTGAAGCGGCTATTTGAGGGTCAGTTGCATCTGACAGTACCTGGTCCCCAACTTTGAAGTGATTGGTTCCACTTTTAATACTCGATGTCCTAGCCATGTCAAGAACCTGAAGAGTGATTGTTTCATCACTTACATGAAATGTGAGCTCACGTGGTAGTTTATTTCGTAGAATTGCTGGGCACACTGCGTTTAGCTCCACATGCAACGTATCGTCTAACTTCCGTTTGTTTGTCAAAACTCTTTTAAAAATTTCATTAAATCTGGCATCTGCGAAAAAGCTTCAAGAAACGACAAGTTAATATGTAATTTCTTTGGAAGTTTAAGAAATTTACCGAATTGTTCCTACGTGTGGTCTTTCTTTATTGCCTTGGGGGACGACATACGTGGTTGGTACTCTGTAATTACCGGGTTTTGTTTATCATGGTTTACCTCAACCTTACCTTCCTTTACCACATTCTCTTGCTTCAATTTTGGTTCATCTAACCCTTCACTATCGTGAGCAGTTATTGCTTGAGGTTGCTCTCTTGGGTTAGTTTCGGTGTTGCTAGGCAGAATACCTTGTGGTCTTTCTGAGATCAGCTTAGCAAGCTGACCTATTTGATTCTTGACCCCTTGAATTGATGCTTGCTGATTTTTAAGTGCCGTTTCAGTGTTTTGGAAGCGTGTTTCTGACACCGAGATAAATTTCATTAACATCTCCTCAAGGTTCGGCTTCTTTTCCTGTGGGTAGGGTTGTTGTTGGAAGTTTGGAGGGGGTTGTTGTCTCTGATTTCCTTGACCACCCCACGAGAAATTGGGATAGTACCTCCAACCTGCATTGTAAGTGTTATTGTAAAGATTATTTTGAGGTCTAGAATAGTTACCTATATAGTTGACTTATTCGTTCTCCGTGCTAGGGTTGTAGGATAGATATTCTGTGTTGTTCACCTCTCTTCCATTCGTATCACACTGCATAACTGGATGTACCTGCAAAGAATCACATACGCCATCAATCTTTTTATTTATCAGTTCTACCTGGTTTGATAGCATGGTTACAGCGTTGAGGTTGAAAACACTGGCTGCTTTTGTTGGCTTGGTCCTTGTGACTTGCCACTGATAGTTATTCAATGACATCTCTTCAATGAATTCGTAGACAGCCTCAGGTGTTTTGTTATTCAAGGTTCCGCCGGCAGCTGAATTGATCAGCTGTCTAGTTGAGGGGTTCACACAGTTGTAAAAAGTTTGGACCTATAGCCACAAGGGTAATCCATGGTATGGACACCTTCTCAATAAATCTTTGTATCTCTCCCATGCATCGTAAAGTGTTTCTAAATCCATCTGCACAAAAGAAGAGATATCATTCCATAATTTGGCCATTTTAGCCGGCGGAAAATATTTTAACAAAAATTTTTCGGTCATTTGTTCTCATGTAGTGATTGATCCTTGTGGAAGAGAATTCAACCACTGTTTAGCTTTATTCCTCAAAGAAAAGGGAAATAACCGAAGACGAATGGCATCATCAGAAACGCCATTTATTTTGAAAGTATCAGAAAATTGTAGGAAATTTGCCAAGTGATTATTTGGATCTTCATCCTGCAAACCATCAAACTGAACAAATTGTTGTATCTTCTGAATTGTGTTAGGTTTCAGTTCAAAATTATTTGCAGCAATAGCAGATCTAACAATACTGGACTCAGTTCCTGTTAAATTCAGTTTAGCATAATCATACATAGTTCGAGGAGCATGATTTTCGGCCACCTCTGAAGGTAGCGGATTATTCTCAGTCATCTCTTCGGTGGTACTGGTTTCGACTTCTTGCTCTTCTTCTATGTAGTTTAAGCTTCGCCTTATGTCTCTACAATTTCTGCGAATAGTACCTTCAATATCACTGTCGTAAATCAGGGGTCCTGTTGGGTTCCTTCTAGTCATAAACTAGAGGTACCTGCTAAGAAAAAATAAAAGAAGAAAAATTAGCAAAGTTAAAAGCAAAATAAAAATAAAAGTAAATTGCAATAATAATAAAAAATGGCTAAAGTAATAAAAATTGAGCGTTCTTAATATTTTAGTTCCCCGGCAACGGTGCCAAAAACTTGATCGTGTGTCAGAGTCTTAAAAATTTATATAAAAAATGATCGAGCCTAAAAAACTAACTGTGACAACGATTGAGGCAAGTGCACCTATCGAACAGTAGTATAGTTTAGTGGCAAGACCGGATTGTCGAACCCAAAGGAACCAAAAGTACTAATACTAACTTTCTTCTTATTATTTAACCTAAAAATCAAGGGAGTTATTAATTAATCTAAAATTAACTAACTACTAAGCTAAAGATGCAAAGACAAAGAGAATGAATTGGGGAAAATACTTGTGGGAAAAACCACTTGATTAAGACAATACCCGAGGAAGAATCCACCTAGACTTCACTTGTTATTTAACTTTGAACCAGACGATTTATTCACTTGACTTGATCCGTAGGATTCCCTAATTTATATTAATACCTCTCTCGAGGCTACTAACGTCTAACCCTAGGTTGATTAATTGAAATATCTTTCTAATTAAAACCCCTAGAATTGCATTAACTTGATCTATGGACTCCCATATTAGGTTTGACCCTAATTCGGCAGATTTTCGTCATCCTATCTCTAGGGTTGCGATCAACTCCGCTTAATTATGCTATATCTACTATTAGACAGGGTCTATTCCTCCTCTGCCTAAGCACATCAATACTTGAATCAATATCCTGAAATATCAAAGCAAGAATTAAGAACACATAATTAAGAACAAATCAAGTATTTATCATATAGTTCAGAAAACAATAACAAGATTCGTCTTAGGTTTCATCCCCCTCAGGTATTTGAGGGGTTTAGTTCATAATCATAAAAGAATACATCTCAGAAGAAAATATAAAACAAAACATAAGAAAAACCCTAAAACCCCCTGAAGGAATTGAAGAGAAGATCCTCCATATTGAGTATGATTCCGGCTTCTTGAGATGAATCAACTGGCTTTCTTCGAGTAAATTCGATAGTTCTGGCCTCTCAGGCTTGGCTCTTCGGCCTAACTGGACGCCCCCTGAAGGATGGCCTCTAGGGTGTTTATATAGGCTTTTGGAATGGCTTTTTTTGCTTCTAAGTACCCTAATCCGAATAAAACTCTTCTTTGTCACGGAAGGGACACGCCCGTGTGAATCGTGGTTAAGCCGTGTCCGGGTCTGTTAAGGAGGCACGGCCGTGTGGTCTTGAGACCAGGCCATGTCGATTTCGTAATTTGGCCCATTTACTCCGTTTTAGGCCCGTTTCTTGTTCTTTTCATCCTCCAGTGCTTTCCTAAGTAGAAAACATGAAATTAAAGGATTAAGAGCACCAAATTCCACAATTCAAGGCTTAAATCATCCAAAAGTATGCTAAATGTAGGATAAAAATATGTTCATATTACGGTTTATCACTCTGGCTATTTATTATCGAGCAACCCTAACGAAGTCCATTAATAAAACTCCCTAAAACTTTACTGATGACTACGCAGTTTCAAAAGGTTCAATGTGCTACTAAGGAACGAACAAGCTACTAGAGTATTCTCCCCCACCTTTACCTCTGCCTAGTTCATCATGCTTCTCATTGGATCTATTTCTACAATTTTCACTTTCTAAGGATTTCATCCACAATTTAGGAAGTTTCACCTCCTTCCCTCTCTTATGGTTTTCTGCTTACATTACTACTATTTATCTTTGTAAATTGAGGACAATGTACATCTTAAGTGTGGGGAGGTTAATTAATTGATTATCAGAAAAATCCCTGAATTTTATCTTGTTCTCAAGTAATCTACTCATATTACTATTAGACTAAATTTGGATTGATTTATAATTTTTATTGATATGTTTTAGATTAAATCATTGGTAATTGTGCATTGATTATTAAACTTTAAGACATTAGAGAATCAAGCATGATAAAGTTGACCTTTTGAGAATTAAAATTGTTAGGATATTTCCTTAAATTGACATATTATCTTCAAATTTTAAGTTTACAGAATGGACATCAAAAACTCATAATTTTTGTGAGATTTTGAGCCTTTAGAGCATATATTCTTTCTTGCTCACTTCTTGGTTATGAGTGTGTCAACACTAAATCGTTATTCTAGAACTTGCTTCGATTATGCATGTCAAGACCACGCTTTTGATTTGATATACTAAGATGATAAAGGCACCTAGGATTTAACCCACTTACTCCATAAAAAGCCTAACCACATAATTAACCCTCAGTGAACCCCTTTGAGCTTTAACCATTGTCTCTTGATTTTCCCCTTTAATGATAACCCACAATTTAACTAATTTTTATTCATTAAGAATTTTTCCCTTTTTATATACTCTTTTTTTATCGAGATTTAATTTGATTTGTTACCTAACTATGTTCGTCAATTCTAGTTGCTGAATTATTTCTTTTTAGGTAGAACCTACGTATACTCATTACTTGTTCTTATTCTAAAAAAAAACATGTAATTACGTTCTTTATAGAGCTTGTACAAGTTAAAGTTATTATTTCAAGGGAAAGCTCACGTTCTAAAGTGTGAGTAGTCTTAATTTTGGGTACTTATTTGTAATTCAACACTGTTTTTCTAGTTGGTAATTTATTACATTAATCTCGATTCTAACCATCTTTTTTAGCCTTTATCCGCACCTTTAACCCAAGCCCCATTACAACCTTGCTAAAGACCTTTTGATTTGTGTATCATCTCATTTATAGTGGTGGAGATTTGATTTTCATGCAAGCCTATGGTAATAACTTTTCATGATTGACTTTTGAGTGCTTAATTATTGAACCTTAAACACTTCGAGTGATTTGAGTGAATCTTTAGTGAGGATGTCAACTCTTGTCGATTTGGAATTAAAGGTAATTACTTAAATGAAGGGGAATACTTATGATTTTATGATTCAAATGTTTGACTTGGATTGTTTGAAACTTTGATGCTCTTTTAAATAGAATTCTCAATACATAATTATGTGTAAATTATTTCAAAACATTATTAAGTTGAGAAGAATTTATTTTGATTGTGAATTGAGGATTTTGCTTGAGGGCAAGCAAAGGCTTAAGTGTGGGGATATTTGATAAACCATAATTTATACATATTTTGACCCCATGCTTGGCTTATTTTTGGATGAATTTTCATTAGATTTGATGAATTCGATGCTCCTAAACCTTTAATTTCATGTTTTACACTCAGGAGAGCTTACGGAGTCGAAAAGAACGAGAAACAAGCCAAAAAAGGACAAAATGGGCCTACCTCAGAAATCAACACGACCTAGACTATTGCACATGGGCAGACCACACGGCTGTGTGTGACGAGCAGAATCGAACACGGCCTAAGTTATCGCACACGGGCGTGTCCCTGCCGAACCCAAGTCTAATTCTATTTGGAAAAGACTACTTGTGGGCCAAGGAAGGTGCTCCAAAGCCTATATAAACACCCTAGGGAAGGACCAAAAGTAGGACGCGGAGTAGATTGCAGAGATTACTCGAAGGAAGCCGTTGGAATCATCTCAGAAGCGGATTCACTCCAAGATTGAAGATCTCCATCAAGTTCTTGAAAAGTTTTTGGGTTCTTTATGTCTTTGTGTTTTCTTATTCCTAAGATGTTTTCCTTCCAAGATATGAACTAAACTCCCTAAAATACCTAGGAAGGATGAAACCTAGATGAATCTTATTATTCAGTAAATCTGAATTACATGATAAATACTTGTTCTTGTTCTTAATTATGTGTTCTTAATCCTTGTTTTAGTGTTTTCAAGAATATTAATTCAAGATTGATGTGCTTATTCAGTGGAGCAAAAGTCCTTGTTTGAAAGTAGATCCAACAAAATTAAGCAGAGTTGATTGCAACCCTAGAAATAGGATGACATAAATCTGTCAGATTAGAGTCAAATCTAATAAGGGAATTCATAGATCGAGTTAACGCGACAATAGGGGTTTTAATTAAAAAGAGATTTCGATTAATCAACCTAGAGTCAGTTGTTTTTAATCTCGAAAGAGATATTAACATGAATTAGGGATTTCTGCAGATCAAGGCAAGTGAATAAATTGTTTAATTCAGAGTCAGAATAATAAGTGAAGTCTAGGCGGATTCTTCTTTGGGTTTTGTCTTTATTCATTGATTTATTCGATTATTTCTTTACTTTCTGTCGCGTTCATCGTTAATTAATTAGTTAGTTAAGTTTTAGATTGAAACAAAACCCCTTAATTATTAGGTTAGATAATAAACAGATAGTTATTACTAGTAATTTTAGTCCTTGAGGATACGATATTCCGGACTCACCAAAGCTATACTACTGTTCGATAGGTGCGATTGCCTTTGTCGAAATATTAGTTAGTTTCGAGGTCCATCACAAAACATGTTAATCTTTCACATATCTTTCATATTTCACCAACTATCAACACAAAGCTCAAACATTCATCAATGGCATATCTCAAAATCATCATCAAATTCTAAAATTAAAGCATGGGCTTGATAGTACACAAAGCAACGATAACAAAAACGTAAAAATCACTAAAAAATGAGCTCAAAACATACCTTGATTTAGAACAACAATGGTCGAATGTTTGAAAGCCCTATTTCTTTCTTTTTCTTTCAATTTCGGTGGAACAAGATGAAAATGCCACTAATTTTAAGCTTTGTTTTATTTAATATTAACTTATACATAGTTTACCATTTTACCCTTGTTTATTAAACCATTTAATCAACAATTTTATGCCTATTTATGTCCATCCAATGTATTAATGGCTTAATAACAACATAAGGACTCCTCATTTAAAAAGTCATGCCAATTAAGCATTTTAACAATCAGCACACAGCTTTTATATTTTATGCGATTAAGTCCTTTTTGCAAATTAAGCACACAATCAAATAAATTCTCACACGGAATTTTCACACATACTCAATCACATATTGTAAACACCAAAAATAATATTAAAATGTTTTTTTTTATCTCGAATTTGTGGTCTCGAAACCACTATTGCGACTAGGGTCTAAACAGGGCTGTTACAGTTAGTTTTGAACATTAAAGATAGTTTAAGGCATGATTTTGATAATGTTAATGCCTAGTTGAAATAATATGTTTTGGCAATTGTGGTTGAGGTATACATGACACTTAAAATAACATGATTGCACATAGATTAGCATTGATTGTGTGTCAGAGTCTTAAAAATTTATAAAAAGAATGATCGAGCTTAGAAACTAACTATGGCAACGATTGAGGCAAGCGCACCTATTGAACAGTAGTATAGTAAGTGGCAAGACCGGATTGTCGAACCCAAAGGAACCAAAAGTACTAATACTAACTTTCTTTTTATTATTAAGCCTAAGAATTAAGGGAATTATTAATTAATATAAAATTAACTAACTATTAAGCTAAAGATGCTAAGACAAAGAGAATGAATTGGGGAAATACTTGTGGGAAAAACCAATTGCTTAAGACAATACCCGAGGAAGAATCCACCTAGACTTCACTTGCTATTTAACTCTGAACCAGACGATTTATTCACTTGACTTGATCCGTAGGATTCCCTAATGTATATTAATATCTCTCTCGAGGCTACTAACGTCTAACCCTAGTCTTTCTAATTAAAACCCCTAGAATTGCATTAACTCGATCTATGGACTCCCATATTAGGTTTGACCTTAATCCGACAGATTTTCGTCATCCTATCTCTAGGGTTGCAATCAACTCCGCTTAATTATGCTAGATCTACTCTTAGACAGGGTCTATTCCTCCTCTGTCTAAGCACATCAGTACTTGAATCAATATCCTGAAATATCAAAGCAAGAATTGAGAACACATAATTTGTAACACCCCTTACCCGAGACCGTTGCCGGAGTCGAGCACGAGGCATTACTAGACTTAACTTACTAGTTCTGGGCATAAAAATTGAAACTGTCCGTCTGCGTCATGTTCACTAAATTAATTATAACTCGAGTTACGAAACTCAAAATTAAGATCCGTAAATTTTTCCTGAACTAGACTCATATATATTCTTACTATAATTTTTCCAGAATTTTTGGTGTGGCCAATTAGTACAGTTTATTAGTTAAAGTCTCCCCTGTTACACAGTTTGACAGTTCTGACCTCTCTTCACTAAAAATTAATTATCTCATAATATACAACTCTTTTTCCTACACCATTTTCTTTATATGAAAATAGACTCAATAAGCTTTAATTCTATATCTCATGCACAACCTAATTCAATTTCTACTATTTTTGGTGATTTTTCAAAATCACATCACTGCTGCTGTCCAACTATTCCCCTGCATATAATTACATAATTTCTTTAAAATAACTAAGAACTAGGCATTTCATAACATCCAAAACATGTTCTTAATTAACCATTTTAATGGCTAATCATTACCAAGCATTTACAAGTCCATAATAAGCCATATCATAAGGTCACACACATAAAATGGCTAAGTCCCTATACATGCCATAACTTAAAACGTTCGAATCACAAAATACCAATATAATCTTTTGATAGTGTGTAACGATCTCCGACGTCCTTTCGATCCCCGAGTTGGCTTGTAATACTATAAAAAAATTAAAGAATGGGAGTAAGCATAAAGCTTAGTAAGTTTACATGTAAATAGATAACAACATTCTTAATGAATTATCTTATTCTTTTCTTATCAAGATCACTTAAGCTTTTAACTCAATATACTCAAACTTGTATTCTTACCTTGCCTTTTAACATGAATTTATCTTACCTTACCTTTTTAACATGAATTTATCTTACCTTACCTTTTTAGCTTGAACTTGTCTTAACTTACCTTTTTAGCTTGAACTTGTCTTACCTTTACTTTGGTTTACTCTTGGAATATTCCCGTTGAACCACTTGGAATACTAAGGATACGCGGGTACCTTTCCTTATGAAACTTAACCATTGCCATGTCTTGACATGGTCTTACGTGGTATCCTTGCTTTATGAACTCACCAATGCCATGCCTTGGCATGGTCTTACATGGGACCTTTGCCTTATAAATTCACCAATGCCATGCCTTGGCATGGTCTTACATGGGACCTTTGCCTTATAGTAACTTATCAATGCCATGTCTTGACATGGTCTTACATGATTTCCTTAAACCCTAATGTCATGACATTTGTATCCTACACATTCCTAAGGTTCAACCGGAACTTTCTGAGATTGCTTCTCCGTCAATTCATGCTTGAGTCTTTAAATAATAAATTTACTGAATAAATATGTAAATGCTGGAATTTAATAATATTAAATGTAAAATAATAGAATATTGCATTTATTTACCGCAAACTTACCTCGAAACAAAATCGATAAACTATATCGATTTAGTCCACTATCTTTTTCTTTCCCCGATCTAACTCTGGATTTCGTTCTTCTTGATCTATAATAGCAAATTTAGCTTATTTAATACTCACATTTATCAAAACAGTCCTTAACTCTAACTTTGGCAAAATTACAATTTTGCCCCTAAACTTTTACATATTTATGATTTTGCCCCTAGGCTCGAAAATTAAACTTCAGCCCTTATTCTTATGTTTTCTAGCATTCTGAACATTTTTCCCTTCTATAGCAACTTCAAATTCTTACTATAACACATACTTATGAACAATAACAACTTTTACTAATTAGCTCGTTTTTACCGAAAATCACTTAATAAAAATCATTCATCTACTCATAAACATGCAAAATCTACCATCAATCATCAAAAATCACAAGTTCTCAACAATGGCATAATTCAAAATATTCACCAAAATCAAAAATTCAAGCATGGGTTTTGTAGATCTCCTAGCAACGATCTCAAAAACGTAAAAATTATCAAAAACCGAACAAAAAACATACCCGAATTAAGCCTCCTAGATGCTGAAACTTAAAGCTTCAAAAATGGTGTTTTTCTTTCTCACATTCGGCCAAGAACAAATGGGAAAAGATGAACACTTTCATCTTTTATCAATTACTTTATTATAACAATATTATAATATTTTATTTATTATTATAACCTTTATCATTAATATGAAAACCATATAATATAAGCTTAGTGCCGTCCACTATCTCCTTAAATAGGCCAATTTCCCTTTAAGGACCTCATATTAAAAATCCACTATCAAATAAGCACTTTACACTTTAATTTGTAACTTTTACATTTTACGCGATTTAGTCCTTTTCTTTAAATTAAGCACACTAACAATAAAATTAATTCACGAAACTTTCACACATGTAAATTCACATATTATAAGCACTGAAAATAATATTAAAATATTTTACTGACTCGGATTTGTGGTTTCGCAACCACTATTCCGTTTAGGCCCTATTTCGGGATGTTACATAATTAAGAACAAATCAAGTATTTATCATATAGTTCAGGAAACAATAACAAGATCCGTCTTAAGTTTCATCCCCCTTAGGTATTTGAGGGTTTAGTTCATAATAATAAAAGAATACATCTCAGAAGAAAATATAAAACAAAACATAAGAAAAACCCTAAAACCCCCTGAAGGAATTTGAAGGGAAGGTCATCCGTCTTTAGTATATCTCCGGCTTCTTGAGATGAATCAACTGGCTTTCTTCGAGTAAATTCCACAATTCTGGCCTTTCTAGCTTGGCTCTTCGGCCTAACTGGACGCCTCTAAAGGTTGGCCTTTAGGGTGTTTATATAGGTTTTTGGAATAGCTTTCTTTGCCTCTAAGTACCCTAATCCGAATGAACTCTTTGTCACGGCAGGGACACGCCCAGGGCACACGCCCGTGTGAATCGTGGCCAGGCCATGTTCGGGTCTGTTAAGGAGGCACGGCCGTGTGGTTTTGGGCCCAGGCCCTGTCGATTTCGTGATTTGGCCCATTTACTCCGTTTTTGGCCCGTTTCTCGTTCTTTTCATCCTCCGGTACTCTCCTAAGTATAAAACATGAAATTAAAGGATTAAGAGCACCAAATTCCACAATTTAAGGCTTAAACATCCAAAAGTATGCTAAATGTGGGATTAAAATATGTATATATTATGATTTATCAAGCATAGATGAGAAGTTGGTATTTGAATGGCTAGTTGATTAGATGAATGGTTTACAATTGAAAAAGTTGAATTGGTATGTTTAATTAAATTAAAAAACAAATAATTAAACATATGGTTAATAAAAAATAAGTAAACACAAAACTTACATAAGTAAAAACGTCATTTTCTTCATTTAAATAATCTCATCTTCTTTATGTACGTAAGTGGCTATCTTCTATAAAGAGTTATTTATTTATTTGGTTTTTAAATAATATTTTGTTTTATCCAAGAAAGTAAGTGTACTTTGCTTCTATTTATTAATTATATGCTTAATTATTTGCTTTTTATTTTATTTAGTTTTTCACATAATAGTACATTATTAATGTGGAGTTGATGATTTGGAAAAAAGAATTCTACAAATTGAATTTTCATTAGTTGGTTTAATAATTCATTAACAGTATTAACACTAACTACTATGATTAAACACATTTTGATAATTCACGTACTACATTAAATATTTTCATAGTATAAGTACCATTTGAACATTTTATAAAAGTATAGATACAAAATATCACAATATCTTTAATAAAAAATAATTAATGTAATTTGCGGTGTCCTTTATTTGAAATAAATTACTTTGAGAGAAACAAAATATGTTACTTTTTAGTATTTATTCTAGATAATAATGACAAGAATTAATAGCCACCTAGAAGGTTGAGAAAGGAAATAGGATCCAGTGAAAATAGACTTGTTGGATAAGTACAACATATTCCTCTCAAAGTCAAAATTTGAGTGGTCAATCAATTTTTGCAGATGATTAATATAAAACAAGGGAGGAGAGCTCTAGGGCTTAGTGAATAGAGTTCCTCAATATTTGAATGGCAATCAGCTTTTCCAGCCACTGAATCGAAGCTTGATTGACCTTGCATTTCCCGCATTTTCTCTAAACCTTTAACAACCCTCCCTGCAATTACCCTGCACACTACCAGAGCTTTTCTTAGGGAATGCTTTTCTTTATCAAGTTCAACACTCTCCATAGCCCTTTTACTTGTGGAAGAAGTAAAAACACCCCAGCATCCGTTGGCTTCCTTCTTGCTGAAAAACCCTTGTCTTAGAATTTGACACACTTCGCATTGCTCCAATGTGCAGAGGCTTGAAGTGTTTTCCATGCCAAGAGAGCATGCAACGGTTGAGCCATAGAACCTCAAAAGCTCATTCCCATCAGCTAGGCAACGTGGATGTTTCTTGGATAGTTTATTTGCCTTGAGCTTTACCATTTCTCTGTAATCTTCAAATTGCACAAGAATTCTTTGCATGTTGTGAATCTTCAGTATCCTTTCAATTTCACCAAATTTATTTTCAGGCTCCAAAAAACTTGTTTGGCAAATTAATTCCACTATTTTCTTGGAGGAGTCTCCTTCAGAAAGTGCCGTGACTGCACATATGAGATGACTTTCAAGTTTCTCGATAACCAGAACAACATAATTTTAAAAGAACCAATAAATCACAGCATGTAAAACTAAAATTGTCATCCTAATTGACAGATGAAAAATACATATAAATGTTCATACATGAGTAATGAACTTTACCAGCATGCGTGGAGAGATGATGTGATTCTATGGCTTCCAACTTTTTAAAAATTTCACCACATTTCTGGCAAACATAACGTTGGGACTCAAAATCAAGGGATCTTCTAGGCTTGGAAGAAGAGATGCCACAGCTACTTCTCATGAGTGAAGGACCCACAATGATCTTCCTCGACCTTCTGCTATTGTAGGCCGGTTCCATAAAACGGTCTCCAGGACCAGGTGTGCCAGGCCTAAGGGTTCCCACAAAAGTTGAACCCCCCTCGCCATCATCATTACCTGAGCACTGAGTCTTGATCTCGAGAACACATTTGGAGTCGGTGAAAACGGCTTGATGGGTTATCTGATTGATAACCTCACTGCTCGCTATAGATGTCGGGCTGCCAATTCGTGGTGCCTTGTCTGCCTGTCTCTTACTTCCATGAATGACATCTCTCAAGTTAGATAAGGATCTTGAACACCCTGAACTACATAAACATGGGCTATTTTTCTCAGTGCTGTCGTTGGCTGTTGGTTCCTTCACATCAGGCAACTTTGGTTTACAGTTGACTGATCTCTTGAGACTAGTTAACCAAGCTGAAGACATCTTATTCTCCCTTGCTTTGAACCCCTTTTTCTCTTCTATACTAGTATGTTTTTCCTATGTCTCTAATCTCCACAACTCTTAAAAGTCTCACCTTTTAAACCCTATGATTGCTCCATTAGAATTAAACAAGACAAGCATACATACCATCACGGAAAGCTATATTTAGTTTGCGCATATTGTTTCTGTTTTTGTGCACTATTCTCTGTGTTTGGCAATTGTTTCCTTGCATGGACCAGCCATACACATTACAAAATCTAGGCAAGGTTTCAGACAGAGAAAAATGGGAAACAAAGCTAATCTTAGGCAATAAGTTAAGAAGATTCCTAATAAGTACTTGCCAAATATATGCAATCAACAAGTTGCCTGGCCGTTTCTTTTTCTTCTCCTCTGATTTTCTTTTTTAAAAAATAAACGCTCCCAATTAATGAATCACTAATTATTAGAGATCCGAATCAATTATTAGGAATATCAGATATTTCAGAGATTTTATAGCATACTTATTATTTCCGTGAAACATGTAAAGAAACATTTGCCTTAACTCCCCTGTCTTGCTATGAAGTCTTCACGGTTTAACTCACAGGATTTAAACTTGAGTGCCGATCAGTATTATATATATATGAATGTTTTTTTTGGAAAATTTTGAAGAGAAGAGTTGCATAGGGCTTTAACCTTGATTTATGAAGTCAACATATAACAATTGTCACTGCAACCTTGGCTTTGTTGGCTGATCTTAGATACTTGGTCATCTCCATTAATACCAAATGACACCAAAGTCTTTATGACTTGATGTAAGTAAATTTTCTTCTCTTCTTTTCTGCCCGTGATTTTTTCTCGAAAAAGTTTCCACGTAAAATTTGTGTGTTCTTTATTTTTATTTCTCTTTTCTTTACGATATATTTGTTATTACCACGTTATATTTTTCACAAGGACAAATATTAATGTTTTGTAAGTTTAGAAAGATGATTATCACTCTACCTGCTGGAAACATGTTTAACTACGTTTTTATGCTACAATCCAAATGAATTGAAGTCGTAGTTTTCACACTTCAACATACTAACAGAACATGGTCATATTCCAATTATTAATTTTCGTTATTATCTGTTATCTAATAATAAATCAATACACTATTAAGTGTGAAATCCATATTGTTTTGCCCTGTTTAATTGTATTTTCTTCTTCCATATTTTTGGACATTTAAAGCTTCAAGACGAAAGAATGAACAATAATGCCAGAGTACTTGAAAATTAGAAGATAAAATTTAAGTAAAAGATGAAAATACTGGTATGAAAATCTTAGTTCAATTACAGAGTAAATTAAAAACCAAGTTTGAGTATGAACCGAATCGAGCTAAACTTTGTACATCAAACTTTTTATTTGAGCTAAGATCTAGCCTAGCAACAGACCAACTTTACTTGGTTACAGGTAAATACGTGAATGGAGATGCAATGTTCATGGTTTCTGATGCATAAAGGCTTTGATATGGTCTTATTGATAAAGCTTCCCTTTGGAAAGCATAGACATGCACAAACTATAAACAAAGTCATCAAGCAGAGCAAGGCAGAGAAATTAGAATAAAGAATTTGTTGAGTTCATCTTTTCTGAAATTGAGAGTTTCTTTTATACCTCATTTTCTATTTCATTTTCTACCTCATTTTCTATCATGGTATCAGTCGCCGGTTAGTCTTGGGAGTCATGGCCACCACAAATTCCGCGGATTCCGCCTCTGTTGAGCTGAATTTTGCACCATTTAGTGATGATCGTGTGGTAACGTCGTTCCCGCGCCACGAGGTTGTCAAGCTCACGGATGATACCTACATGAAATGGCAGCAACAAATCAAACTCATACTCGACGGTTATGATCTTCTTGGACTTTTTGACGGAACCTTACCTCCACCAGCTCCTTTTGTTACGAGTGCTAATGGCTCGTTGATACCAAATCAATTGGCTCAAGTCTTCAAGCAGCAAGATCGCTTCCTAACCTCCTGGCTTCTTTCAATGATAAGTGCACCTTTACTGTCGTCGTTCACCGATGCTAAATCGGCATGTGACGTGTGGATCACAGCAACAGATCTAGTCGTGGCTGACACAGGAGCCAAACAGTCGCGTCTGCGACATGAACTTCATTCGCTGAAGAAAGGTAACTTGACTGTTAAAGCTTACGTTGCTTGGATTAAGAATCTTTGTGCTTTGTTGGAAACCTCAGGTTCTCGGATCTCAAATGAAGAAAAAATAGAAATAATATTGGCCGGCCTACCACCGGAATTTGAGGTCGTCGTATCCTCAGCCTCTTTGTCGCCTGGCCTCCTTTCGTTTAATCGGCTTGTTAATGCTCTTGTGGAGTGTGAGAGTCGCAGAGCCGAGCGATCCAGGACCTCTCCCTCCATGCAAATCTTATCGAGTCCGTGCCGCCTCCGGTGGTGGAGAGTTCATTCCGTGGCGGGCGTTCATCGTCTCAGGGCCGTGGGAGGTCATTTCGGTCGCGGGTACAGTGTCAGATTTATAGCCGTTTTGGACACGTCGCCCAACGATGTTACTATCGCTATTATCGAGACTCTGACTCCTCGCTATCGATGCCTCTGATAGAGAACCATGGTGGTTCGATGGTGTCGCATGGACCAGTGTATATGGGCGATAGAGGTAGTGTGTTTGGAAGAGATGAAGGTGTCGAATGGGGGTTCAAATCCCCAAGGGTGAGTTACCTTTCTAATACTCCTGGTCAAAATCAAGTTAATAGCGGTCAACATTATTTTCATTTGGCTCAAAATTATGGTGGTCAAAATAAACTTCAAATGGGTCAAAATTATGACGTGACTGGTCAAAATTATGTGGCTGATAATGGTTATCCTAAATTGGCACGTGGGCCACATGTATGTTTAAGCAGTATTCCTAGGCCACGTGGGCTGTTGGCTTTCGGGCCTTCATGTGGTCACGCTAGGTATGAATATGGGCAGGATGTTGGGCTTCAATATGGCCATGTCTTGCGTGATTTTGGGCAGCAAATTGAAGTTTTTAATGGGCAAAAATCGTGTGATAAAAGACCGGACCAGGTAATTGTAACACCCCAAACCCGGCCCATGCGTTTCAACCAGATCTGGCGTGCCACGGCTTGTACATTGAAATCTTTTGCTTTGTTGGTTTTGGAAATCGTAAGCTAATTAGAAAATATTTGAATGAATAAGTGACATTTGAAAAGAAACCTTGTATTATTATTATTTGGTATAAATAAACCCCTGACATAAATTCATAAGTTGCAAATATTAAAAAAACTACTTAGGCGAATATAAACTATGGGGCCTTATTACCTAAATATTCCCAAAACAAAACTTAAAGGAAAACCGAAAATAATCTATAGAAATA
The DNA here is from genome assembly GCA_005393395.2 of Gossypium australe. Lineage (NCBI taxonomy): Eukaryota > Viridiplantae > Streptophyta > Magnoliopsida > Malvales > Malvaceae > Gossypium > Gossypium australe. The sequence continues at coordinate 24,132,485 of CM016626.1, forward strand.
AAAAATTGATGGCCCCTCGAGTCCGCCTCGGCTCCTATGTCCACGATCTACTGCTCATCTGAAAAGTTAGGGAAAAATAATAGGGTGAGTCACCAAGACTCAGTGTGTAAATCCCAAAAACACATAAAAGGCTTGGGCCCACAAACATATTATGAGCCCTGGCCCATATACAGTGGCAGCAATCATAATCACATGACAGATAATAAATGATGCAATGCCCAACCCATCCTAGAATTCCATCCTCTACACACCAACCCGTACCAACCATCACACCTTGGGGATTTCTACAATCAACCCTCCATCTGCTACACACCAAAACGACAGTCGTACTGCCTATTCCTATCAATCAGGAATTTTAACGTGGGTTTTCTACCACCGATCACCAAGTGACCTAACATTTCATTTCGTGGGTTTTCTATCACCGATCACCATGTGATCTAACATTTCATTAGATGGGTTTTCTACCACCGATCACCATGTGATCTAACATTTCATTAGGTGGGATCACCATGTGATCTAACATTTCATTAGGTGGGTTTTCTACCACCGATCACCATGTGATCTAACATTTCATTAGGTGGGTTTTCTACCACCGATCACCACGTGATCTAACATTTCATTAGGTGGGTTTTCTACCACCGATCACCATGTGATCTAACATGCTCTTCCCCTTTTCATAACAAACCCATCCCATGCATACATTCATGCAAAATCAAACAATCTACTACCTAAGAGATTACAGTCTTTCGCAAACATCGATACACATAGAGAAGTTCTATGATTACGTACCTGGCATTCCTTGCCTAACCCTTTTTGAGTTTCATTCGACTGTCTACACAGCCACTTTTCGGCTTTTTAGCCCATAACATAAATATACATATATTCATACAGATTATTAGTGTGTTAGAGATCTACACACGACTGTTCATACAGCCTCATTTTCCGGCTTTTCAGCCCCTAACAGGTATAATACAAAATAAAACTTATGTGATAAAGATCTACACATGACTGTTCATACAGCCTCATTTTCCAGCTTTTCAGCCCCTAACAGGTATAATACAAAATAAAACTTATGTGATAAGGATCTACACACGACTGTTTATACAACCTCATTTTCCGGCCTTTCAACCCCTAACAGGTATAATACAAAATAAAACTTATGTGATAAGGATCTACACACGACTGTTCATACAGCCTCATTTTCAGGCTTTTCAGCCCCTAATAGGTATAATACAAAATAAAACTTATGTGATAAGGATCTACACACCTGATTACCGTTAGAACGATACCCTCTAAGTCGACACTATCCGTAGCCAACACCACCGCTATCTGCCTTGAAATCCCAAAAAGAGATATGAGATTCAGGGACTAGTGTTTCTGGCTTTTAGATCTAAGAGATCTACTTACTAGAGAAGATTCGGCTACTCCCAGAGGATTCCGTCTTTTTGCGAAAATCAGGAAGAGAAGATGATTCGAAGAAATCTATAGAGATTCGGCTTTTAGAAGAAAGAAGAGAAGAGAATAATGGAGTTTTCGACTTTTAGAAGAAAGAAGAGAATGATAGAGTTTTCGGCTTTTAGAAGAAAGTAGAGAATAATGGAGTTTTCGATTTTTAGAAGAAAGAAGAGAATAATGGAGTTTTCGGCTTTTAGAAGAAAGAAGAGAGTAATGGAGTTTTTGGCTTTTAGAAGAAAGAAGAGAATAATAGAGTTTTCGGCTTTTAGAAGAAAGAAGAGAATAATGGAGTTTTCAGTTTTTAGAAGAAAGAAGAGAGTAATGGAGTTTTCAGCTTTTAGAAGAAATAAGAGAATAATAGAGTTTTCGACTTTTAGAAGAAAGAAGAGAATAATGGATTTTTTAGTTTTAGGAGAAAGAAGAGAAAAGAATAATGGGGTTTTCGGCTTTTAGAAGAAAGAAGAGAATAATAGAGTTTTCGACTTTTAGAAGAAAGAAGAGAATAATGGAGTTTTTGGCTTTTAGGAGAAAGAAAAGAAAAGAATAATGGGGTTTTCGGCTTTTAGAAGAAAGAAGAGAAAAGAATAATGGAGTTTTCGGCTTTTAGAAGAAAGAAGAGAATAATGGAGTTTTCGGCTTTTAGAAGAAAGAAGAGAGTAATGGAGTTTTCGGCTTTTAGAAGAAAGAAGAGAATAATAGAGTTTTCGACTTTTAGAAGAAAGAAGAGAATAATGGATTTTTTGGCTTTTAGGAGAAAGAAGAGAAAAGAATAATGAGGTTTTCGGCTTTTAGAAGAAAGAAGAGAATAATGGAGTTTTCGGCTTTTAGAAGAAAAAAGAGAATAATGGAGTTTTCAGCTTTTAGGAGAAAGAAGAGAAAAGAATAATGGGGTTTGCAGGTTTTAGAAGAAAGAAGAGAAAAGAATAATGGAGTTTTCGGCTTTTAGAAGAAAGAAGAGAAAGAAAAGGTGGAAACCCTAAATGCCGCAAAATAAAGAAGAGAACCCTCCCTATTTATAGAAATTTCGGCACTTATCTATGAAAAATCGAAAGTGCCCTTCCTGATAACTAAAAATTAATCAAATAAAAAGGGAAAATTCGATACCCCTTTGCCATGAAGAAACTAATTTCTTCACTCCTCTAGGTGATGGAATTTCGGCCAACTCCTAGCCTTGTAGATAGCTCCTATCTTTTCTCCTTTTATCTTCCATATTATCAACTATAATATCTACATTATCCTATTCATATAAATCCTCCTATTTTTGAGCCTTGTTGCCATCCACTCTACCTAACCCAAATGCCGAAAATTAGCTAACTTAAATTAAAAGAATTGGGATCCATGAAACTTAAATTTGGGCCCCTTATTCCCTTGTGTGGCGTCACCTCCTTGCTCCCTAAGTGGCGTCACTGACCACTGGGCCACAAGCCCATTTTGATGTTTTAAACACAGATACTACCTTTTAAACCCTATAATGCCCAAACAGATAATTTTAACCAAGGCCTCTACCTAAGCTTGAGCCCAATTTGGACCCCTAACACTTAAATTAACTCATTACACATGTTCACCCATTAAACACATAGGCCCAAAAATTCAGGATGTTACAGTAATGGTGGGTGGTGACTCGGTTCCTTGGCACACAAAACCACGAGCCCGAGTTTACTCCGGATCAAACCCGTGTATTGGTCTTCCTCGACTCGGTAATTTACATGCTTCTGATTATTCAGACACGTCCAGGTCTCATATTCACACTGCACAAGTTAGTTCTAATGACTGTGGTAATGATTCGTATATTCCTGTACCTATCGGTACCACGTCATGGTATCCTGATTCGGATGTAAGCCATCATGTCTGCCAGGACCCAACGGCACTTCGTGACACCACACCTTATTTAGGTATGTCGTCTCTTTTAATGGAAAATGGCACTCCTGCTCAGATTTCGTCAATTGGTAATGGATTTTTACCCACTTCGTCTAGATTGCTTCGCTTATCTAATGTGTTATGTGTGCGAAGTATAAGAAAGAATCTCATGTCGGTGTCCCAATTTGCTAATGAAAATAAAGTATTTTTTGAGTTTTACCCTACATATTGTGTAATTAATGACCTAAAGACGGGGGTGATCCTACTGAAGGGCCACATACGTGATGGGTTATATCATTTTCCTGTGCCTGCTGAAGTTCCGTTTACTGCTCACACCAATGTTCAGAATAAGGTCGTGGACTGTTCTGTGTTTGACCTATGGCATAATTGACTTGGTCACCCGTCTTTTTCTGTTGTTAAAAGTGTCTTAGAAACATGTAATATCAAGTTTAATAAGGATTGTACTGGTCGAATCTGTACTGCATGTCAACAAGGACGGTCTCATAAGTTATCGTTTTCTATGTCTGCTACTGAGTATCAACCATTTGAATTGATTGTGTATGATCTGTGGGGTCCCGGGGCTGTAGCCAGTGAAAACAAATGGTACTATGTGTCGTTTATTGATGCATGCACTAGGTTTACTTGGATTTATCTTTTAAGTCAAAAATCTCAAGCTTTAAAATGTTTTGTCCTCTTCTTGCAATTGGTTAAAACACAATTCGGCAAGTCCATAAAACAATTTCAGAGTGACTGGGGTAGAGAGTAGCGGGCGTTTGCATCTGTTCTGGCATCACATGGAATTGTTCACCGGCTAACTTGCCCTTATATATCTGAACAAAACGGAATTGCTGAACGCAAGTATCGACACGTTGTAGAAATGGGCATCACTCTATTAGCTCAAGCAAATTTATCCATAGAATATTGGGGATACGCGTTTTGTTGTGCGATACATCTCATCAATCGTCTTCCTACTACAGTTCTACAAGGAAAGTCTCCTTTTTCAACCTTGTATGGTCGCGATCCGACTTATGATCATTTACGAGTGTTCGGCTGCTGTTGTTATCCTTACCTACGTCCCTATACAAAACACAAGCTGGAGTTTAGATCACAACCCTCCACTTTTTGGGGCTACAGTACTCAGCACAAATAATATCATTGTCTCCTTCTAGATGGTAAGGTGGTTGTGTCTCGACATGTTGTTTTTTATGAAAGTAAGTTTTTGTCATCTAAAGGTAAAGGTAAGTCTGAAAGCCCAGGTTTGGGGTCTGAGGAGACTGTTTCAACGCCGATCCCTTTAGTTAGAAAAGTCTCCACCTGCCCAGTGGAAACCTCAACAACGCCGTTAAATTTCACTCGATCATCATCAGCTAGTAATGTTTGCGTCTTCCTCTGACTCAATTCCGGATGGCACTTTTGATGAATCTAATCTTCAAAATACTGATGATAATGTTGAATTATCTCGTCCTACGGGAACTGTCGACACACATCTATTGATCACTCCTTCTATTGCTGGTGATACTGATCATTTACCCAGATTCAGGATTCCGGGAAATAACATTCATCCGATGGTGACTCGAGCTAAGGCTGGGATTTTCAAACCCAAAGCCATGACCATTGAGGCTATAGAACCATCTACAATAGAACATGCGTTGTTGTCTATTAAGTGGACTGCCGTAGCCTAGGCCGAGTATGATGCTCTTATTCACAACTCTACTTGAGAGCTTGTTCCTCTTCTATTAAATCGCAAGGTTATCGAGTGTAAGTGGTTGTTCAAGATTAAAAGGAATCCTGATGGTACTGTTGCGCGGCGAAAAGCCAGATTGGTAGCTAAAGGCTGCTCTCAGGTACCGAGTTGTGATTTCAAAGAAACGTTTAGTCCAGTTGTCAAGCCTGCTACTATTCGTGTTATTTTGTCTATTGCCGTGTCTAGAGGATGGTCTCTTCGACAGGTCGATATGAATAATGCTTTTTTAAATAGAGAGTTGGATACTGAAGTCTTTATGCAACAACCTCCGAGTTATGTTTAGTATGATTCATCTGGCAAGCCACTTGTGTGTTGCCTAAAGAAAGCATTATATGGTCTTCGTCAGGCACCTCGTGCTTAGTTTGAAAAGCTGAATCAATTCTTTGTGTCTATTGGATTCGTTGTTTCAAAGTCTGACGCGTCATTGTTTGTTCGAATCCAATCTGACTCCACACTTTATGTCTTGGTGTATGTTGATGGCATTATAATCACTGGGAGCATGACTACCAATATTGATCAGTTTGTTTGGTTGCTAAACGATGAGTTCTCGCTCAAGGACATGGGAGATCTACACTATTTTCTTGGGATTGAGGTCCGTTGGAACACCTCAGGGTCTTTTCATATGTGCCAGACAAAATACATAAGAGATATTCTTGACCAAGCATCGATGTCAAACTCAAAAAGTGTCCACACTCCTATGGTGAGCACGTCTGCAATATCCAAAAACGATGGCGAAAGTTTGGCAGATCCAACTGAGTATAGAAATCTTGCAGGAGCACTTCAGTTCGTAATGCTTACATGTCCTGACATTGCTTACGCTATGAATAGAATATGCCAATTTATGCATAGCCCTACCAGTGTTCACATGGCTGCTCTAAAACGTGTTTTACAATATCTCTGTGGTACTATTGATTATGGAATTGTAATTCGGCTCTCGGCTCGTTTGTCCTTAAATGCCGATGCCAATTGGGGGCTCGATTTTGATGATCGAGGCTTAACTTCCGTGTTCTGTGTTTATTTTGGGACAACACCTGTTTCTTGGGGATCAAAGAAACAACAAGTGGTTGCTCGTTCTACGGCCGAGGCAGAATATCGAAGTCTTGCTGTAGCTACTAGTAAAGTTACCTGGCTCCTTTCGTTGCTTCAGGAGTTACAGGTCAAGTCAGATGATACTCCTGTTGTTTGGTGTGATAGCTCCGGTGCAGTAGCTGTCGTAGCTAATCCTGTTTTACACTCTAAGTTCAAGCACGTTGAGTTGGGTTTGTTTTTTGTTCGAGAGAAAGTAGCGGATGGGTCTGTTGTAGTAGGAGAGGTTCCGGCTTATGATCAAGTTGCAGATGTCCTTACCAAGCTACTTTCAGCGACATGTTTTGCGCGGTTTCGTACTCTTCTTAGAGTCTTACCCGTTGAGAAGCTGGGCGAATGTTAAAGCTCATTTAGTTATGCTGGTAGTCGGTTAAAGAAATTAGTTTAAAAAAATTAGTAAGGTTGTTAAAAAGCAGTTGCTCATAACAGAAGTCAGTCAAGTCTATATAAACAAACTCATCAAGCAGAATAAAGAATTTTTTGAGTTTATCTTTTCTGAAATTGAGAGTTTCTTTTATACCTCATTTTCTATTTCATTTTCTACCTCATTTTCTATCACAAACTATGAACAGTGCTTAATGCTTACATCCAAAATACAACAATTCATCTTAGCCAAGATTGGAAATAACATCGTTTAGAGTAGATGCGGTCTCAGCATAATACTTTTCTGCTTCAGGGGTGCTCTTGATCTTGGCTGCATGGTCAAGCTTGAAGAAACAAAAGAAAATCCCTATCAGAACTGACAAGGTGAACTTGATTGGACAATTCATCATTCAATGGCAAATACGAGGTATCTCAGCATTTAATCTCCAGTCGTTGACACTATCTATAAGGCATTAGTTTGATGTAAACTATATGGAAAAACGAAAAGCAAATTTCAAAACTTACTTCGTCAATGGTGTCGAAGAGCTTTTTAGTGAGTTCTTTGAGAGACTTCTTTTCATCTTTGGGCTTTGAGGAAATGACAGTGTTTAGGTCATAGCGGAGATACTCAACCTTAAGACGGAGATCATTCTGGACATAGGGCCAAGCCTTTTTGTCAATCAAACTTTTGACACCAAGAATGTCTTTGGCTGATTCCTTTGCCCTTTGAGCTGCCTGCTCTGGAGTAAGTGATTGGAGGTAGAACCTATTTTTGTATGGCAGATTAAAGTCTCTTGGCTCATCTGAATTTAGAGTTCCAGCTGCCAAAATGCCTCCATTTTTGTCAAATATGTAACAATTCCATTTTCAACCTACAATTTCAAGTTTTCATTTTCTTTGTGGACCATGGCCAACAGGCACAAATTTAACCAAATTCCCCTCCAAACAGAACTAAATGCAAGGTGGAAAACAAAAGATAAACCGACGACTTACGCAATCCACCGGAGGGTAGGGGAGGCGGGCCGACCTTGATGCATCTTGCATCGGCAAGCACAGCTTGAACAAAGGACCCTGTGGCCAAACCAGCAGCAACAAGACCCAGCACGGCTCTGCGTCCTGTTTCAGGCTCGGTAGGTGCCTGTTGGGCTCTGACGGTGAAACCAGGCGTAGCCACACCCAGTCTTTTGCTGCTACTAGTGTTCACACAGTTTTGGCCAATGACTCGGAGGCTGCCTTCAAGGACAGTCTGCGAGGAGCCACGTAAGCCTGCCATGGATGCCATTACTTACGCCATCTTCACAACAATCTGACTTACTATGTCGGGAAATGTGGAATAATGGTTTTTGTTTTTTAACGGTGTTATTCAGGTTTGATCCAATTTTTATTTTTTTTCAGTGATGTAGATTGGTTTTGGCCTTTTGGGCAGGCACCTTATCTGCCATTTTCTACTTTGGATAACATGGATATGGCCTTAACCAATTGTTCTTAGACACGTGGTGGTCGATGATTTTGACATTCGACATGTTAGATTTCAGTGTAATGTTGACCTGCTTGTATTTTGGATCGTCGGCTCTGCATGGAGTTTGATGCTTACGTCAGCAGTTGTTGACTCAGGGCCAGTTTGGCAATGCTTTTGAGAAGTGCTTTTGAGAAGTGCTTTTGAAAAATTTAAGTGTTTGGCATTGCTGTCAAAAAGTGCTTTTGAGAAGTAAAATGTCTATTTTAGACATGATATTATAAAGTAACAAATATGTATTTAAATAATGTTCAAATTAGTTAATATTATGATATTTTAACAAAAATATAAAAAATAATTTATTATAATTTATTATTAATATTTTAATAAATAATATTAATTTTAAATATTTTCTGAAGAATTAATATTAATTATTTATTAAATTTAATTAGAATATATAAACTATATTAAATATTTAAATATAATAATTAAATATTTGTAATTAGATATTGACACAATTGTATTATTTTAAAAATTATTTTTTTAATTTTTAATGCTTTTAACACATTTTGTAAAGCTAATATTAGATATTAACATAACATAGAAAACATAAACGTAAGAAATTAAATATTACATATATTGGGATTAAAGTTTCAAAAAGGGATAATATTTATATACCAAATATAAATACTAAAAAATTTACAATAGCATTAAACTGAATTCATTAAACTAGAAGCTATAGCATCTCTTGTTAATTTCATTTCAAAACCACTTAAATTGCTTGATTCACCGTCATCATCACCACCATCATCGTCGTCGTCATCATCATCACTTTCTCGACCATGCGCATTTTCTGAATCAATAGTATTCTCATATGCCCAGTTAATATCTTCGTATTCCATAAAATCTGCATCATTTCGACCGACATGTTTTCGGATAAAATTGTGTATTGTCATTGTAGCAACAACAATCATCGTTTGCTTTTCAAAACTATAACTTGGCATATCCCTTAAAATGGCCCATTTTTTTTTCAAAACACCAAAAGTTCGTTCAATCACACTACGTAATGATGAATGTGAATGATTGAATATCTCTTCTTTACCAGATACTGGTCTACCTCTACGAAAGTCTGGTAAATGATATCGCTGACCTCTATATGGTCCAAGATAACCTTTCATTTGAGGATATCCAGAATCAACAAGATAATATTTCCTACATGTCATAATATAACAAACAATTAGTTCAATAATTTTTTTAATAAAAATTATCAATTAAAGAACTTATACTTTATTTTTTTTAAAAATCACATATAAATAAAATATCTAACCATTTGGTGGGTGCGGAAATTTGTATTTTGGATCTCGAATTGCATCAAGAAATATTCTAGTGTCATGTGCCGATCCTTCCCATCCAGCGATGACAAATGTGAAACACATATTAAAATCACATACTGCCATAACATTTTGAGTAGGGATACCTTTTCTTCCAATATAGGGAATTTGTTCACTTGGTGGAAGAATAGCGGCAATATGAGTACCATCAATTGCACCGATGCAATCCTGAACAAATAATCATATTAGTCTCGTGCATATTTTTAGTCAACCAAAAATATTAAAAATATAATAAGATAAAATTAAATTTTAACCTTAAAATGTGGCATATATCTAGAATCATTACGTATTTGTTCGGGTATTGAGCTAAAAAAAGGATCTTCGGGTGCAATTAGATCAGTGGCCATCCTTGAAACTTTCTCAAGCACAATTGCAAAGTATCGACTTATTGTTGATCCAGACCTTTGAAATCTTTCTCGACATTGGGAAACTTTTGCACCGGTGCCCAAGATGTATAAAAAATTCCCAACATTTCAGTAGAAGATATGTGTCTTGAAGTTTGCAAGTTGTATCTTGTCTCCAAAACTCTCAACAAACTTGTGAATACCATTTTAGACATCCTAAAATTAATCATACAACGTGATTCGTGACCGTCAAGGATCTCTCGGATCCATGTCTCACCTGACTGTTTTGAATTCATGCATGGTTGCTTCAATATATACTTCTCGTGATATAATTGCACGGAAGAAGATGCAACAACAAATAAGCGATTAAAACATTCCACGCGTTGTAAAATCCCTTTATTTTCACGTTCATCATCACTTTCATCACCGCTGTAATTCTCAACTATACTCATCACCTGTGAAAAAAATTGAACATCCAAAATCATATATAAACAACTATTGATAAAACTAAGTTAGTAAAAATAAGTAGAACATAAATTCAATATCCAAAGACCAAATATAGACAACTATTAATAAAAGTAGATTACACATAAATAAATAGAACATAAATTCAATATCCAAAAACCAAACATAAATAGCCATTGATAAAACAAAAACTCAATATCCAAAAACCAAACATAAACAACTATTGATAAAACTAGTTTAGCATTTTTTTTAGTCACATAATAGATATCTCTAAACACTAGAAGATCAGAAAAGTTTCAACTATCCTTCATTTCCGTCTTAAGCCACAAAGCTCTAATCTTGGGATTAATTGATAAAACATAATTCGCTTGTCCTTATTGAGCAATAATCTAAGTGCGAAAAAGTATAGCGGACTAGCTTCTGGAACTTCTTCCGACATGCTGTCGAGCACTTTGACTGCTTCTGGAATACCATATGGATCCATAACAGGAGTCAAACTAGCTGTGGCTTGACTCATATTGTCAGCTGCATTGCATAATTTTTCTATTTGATTGGACAATCTTGCAGCCCCTCCAATTTGCTTTGAGGATTTCTTTCTTCCAGGTTTAAAATGTGAACTTGATATCTCAGGATTTTTTCTTTTTTGCCCGTTTCTATCAAGTTGAACATCATTTGAAATGTGAACATCATTTGAAATGTGAACATCATTTAAAATGCGAACATCGTTTCTCACATTCTCATCTTCATTCTCTTCAGGTATTTCATTGTTAACATCCTCAAAAAATCAGTACGGAGTGTACCAGAAGAAGGTGCCCATGCTTTATCACCTGTTGCAACTATCCCCATGAACATTTGGTCCAACTTCCCTTCGAATTCAGGATCAATGCCCGATGTTTTAAATTTTTGAGCTTCAGGCACAACCTACATATAAAATGATAGTTTAATAACAGTAATTATCAATAACCTCATTGAAAAGAAAAAAAAAATTCAGAATTATTAATGTACCTTTAGCCTACTCTCCCACCAATCATCCGATGCATCAACAGTTCTTTTATAGGATCCCACCCTAGACCAGTATCTTCGCCTTTAAGTTTTTTCCAAGCTTTCCATTCTTTTTTTAGGGCGTCCCACTTATTTTTAAGTTGTCTTTGTGAAAAACCCTTGCCCGTTTCTTTCTCAAAGTTTGTCATTATTTTCAACCATCCATCTTTTGTGAAATGAGTACCAGGCCTATTGCCTTTCAATATCTCTTTAATACAATATCACAAAATATTTCTGTCAATCTCTTATCCCACATTGCTTTCACTTTTTCACTACTAACTTCAATCGCCGAAGTACTCATCTATTGTGTATACAAACAGATTCGTTTCAGCCAAGCAATCAAGAAAATCAAATGTCACATAATGAATTATGATTATGTATTATGATTATGTAAGCATGTGTAATTAATGTAAGCATAAATAATTAATGTAAGCATGTGTCGTTGCTTGACTAGTTGAAAAGTTACTAATATATAGAGCATGCATGCATATTAGTGTTAGTGACACACACTAAAATGGGAAAGGATTGTGTTCATACAATGGTAGACTCAATCCAACATGGATTTCTAAAATTAGGGCATGGTGTTGCAGGTCATTAAAAACAATTATAAAAGTATTTTTGATATGTTTTATATTGATTTAATTTTGTGTTATAATTGTTGTAAATGTATTTTTTATATAATATTAAAATTAAGTGATTCAAATTCGTGTTAAATGAATATTTGACAAAAAGTTTAAAATAAAAAAAAGATTATAAAAAACTAATTGCAATATTATAGTACATCTTTATTTAACAAAAAAACTTTAAATAAAAGAAACTTTTGTTTTAAAGAAAAATAAAAAAGTGGGGTAAAAGGGAATCTGCATTCCCTGACTATTAATAACATGTGAATCTGTATATATTTTTTTTTGTTGAGCTATCTTTAACCCTTTTTGTTTGATTAATTATTGAATAATAGAAAATATGATTAAAGAAACAAGGTGGCTTTTTGTAAAGAAGCAAATGTTTCATTTTAAAGAACAGAAAATTCCAACTTTTTTTTTTTCATAATATTCTAACTTTATTTATTTTCATAAAATGATTGCCAACAACAAACTTTGGATGCCTCAAAAAGAAAAGAAATTACGGACAAAAATAAAAGAAATTTCATTTATTTATAAAAGAGACCGTTCATGGCCAGCAATGTGTAAATTAGAAAGAAAAGCTAACATTCCTTAGAAAATAATCTAATCCTAAAGATACAAACCACAAACTCAAGTAAACTCGAATATACATGTTTTCTTTAATCTGTATACAGAGCATGCATGCATCTTAACATTGACAACAACAATATCATTGCAATCATCTAACAGAAAAAAGATAAAGTTCCAAGCAACCATTTCCTGAAGATAGTAAAGGGCACAGAAAATTACTTGCAAGTTTGTAACTAGCAGTCTCTTATGGCGATTCACCAGTCAGGATTAAAGACTCCTTTAACTGAGACACAAAATAACTTAAAAGTTAGTGAATTTGTACTATATAGGTAATCAAAATAATGCAGTTTGAACCATACCAATTAATCTATTTCACAGTGATTTTTACATAACATAAATGAAATGCCTAAATGCTAAAATGGAGAGTAAAACTAACATTAAAATGCAGTACTCATCAATCAATACTTTGTAAACTATACATGTTTAATCTTCAAGTAGTAATGATTGAAAATTGATAAAATATATATCAGTATATAGTAACTATAGTGGCTGGAATATCTGTACTCATTGTGTAAATTGAAAGAAAATATATGGCTTGAAATAAAGAAAAAATAGAAGCATAGAATCTTAAAAACATATTAATTTAAACTGAAAAAATCTTGAAAAAATATATCATTAAATTACTGAAATGGACCATATTAATTTAAATTGAATATCAAAAAGGTCAAATATGTATCAGCAAATCACCAACTCTTATATCACTTAACTCATAAGCTAACCAACTTTCTGCATAACCCATTTGCTTGGAAACCTGCCATGATATAACCCATATGTACAAGTAAACCATTGCAAAATATTTCCAGGATTCGGTAAAATGGAGCTTTCTTTAGACACAACAATGTTGTCATCTTTCCATGGGTTAAGACTCAAAGTAACAAAATCTCTAAAAACATAAGTCTATCTCAATCTACAATACTCAAATCCAGTTTTCACAGAATTCTCAATACTTTTAGTTACTTTCCATGCATTAAAAATCCCCACAACCACAAATTGATACCAAAAAAAAGAAAAGATTATTATGATCCAAACATCAATTTAAACAGAAAAGAACAATTTTTTGTGCATGCACCATGAGTAACTTAACCAAGTTCCTTCCATACTACCTTTTTCTGAAGAGGAAATGGTCATGCGCTGCCTGGGTTATGTGTATACCAGTGTAGCAGTAGTACCCGATGTTTCACCTGCAGAAAAAAAATCAATAAGGGCGGAGAACACCACTGTCATCTAAAATGTACAGAAGAAAAATTAGAGAATAAAATAATTGGAAAACAAATTCCATGCCTCAACTCTAAAATTCCTTGTCGAGGGATTAGAAAATGGGGGAGTCGGCGGAAGAGGGAAAAGAGAAAAAAGGCAGTAGCTTCACTTCAGGGGTTTCCCAGTCTCAAGGATCGAAGAAAAATCAGACAAAGAAAAGAAAAATAAGAAGAAAGGCAAGGATAATCAGACAAAGGAAAATCACCAGAGATCGAAGATAAGCGAAAACTCACCAGAGGAACAGAGGAAAAAATCAGAGAAAGAAAAGGGGAAAAAAAGAGGACTGTAACGTCTACTGGGAAGAAGAAATAAAACAAGGATAAAAAAGTAAAACACCAGGTAAAAGTCCTTATGCTATGGAAAAAGCTAAAAATTTTGGCGTTTTCATCTGTGAAAAAGGACTTCTGAAAAGTTGGAAAATTTTCTTCACTGGCCTCTGTTCTTTAGTCCTTTTTGCTAAAAAGTGCTTTTGGCCCAAAAAGTCCATCCCAGATGGAGCACCGAACGAGGCCTCATTATCAGAGGCCCAATGTTTGAGTCCACACCTGGGTCAAGAGGATCAATATTAATGGGCTAAGCTACCCGACCCAAATGGGTCCAACTCCGAAAGACGTTAACGTTAGTAATTTTTCATTTTCATTTCGTAGGAGAGGGCGCCAGATCTAATTTCAAATCAATTCAAAAAATCTACTCCCGAAGGCTCACAACGCTCTCTCTTTCGCTCTCCAAACCCTAACGTTCTAATTTGTTTCCCCAAATCCAAATTCTTCGAGAGAATCAAATCGAAATTCCAATCTTCAAGTCCCTTTTCTCTGATATCAGCGGCCCATACAACACTAGGGTAAACTAAACGACTCTAGCCAATAGCTTCAACTGAGTTTTTGATTGAGTTACAACTATGGCTTCCCGCAACCAGAACCGACCGCCTCGCAGCCCCTCCACCGTAAGCGGTTTTTCAATTTGTTTTATTTTATTTTTTAATGTTTCAATCTGTTTGTTTTAATTTTTACTATTCTTGTTATTAATTTCAGAGGAAGGAAATTGGAGATGAAAATCCGTTAGACAAACGGAGAAGGCTTGGAGCAGTAGGAAGAGGAGTGGGACCCACAGCAACAGGGCGAACCCGACGAGCTTTTTCAGCTCTTAACAATCTCCAAGACGCCACAACCGCTGCTAACGCCGAGGTCGGGAACGCTGAGGAATGTCATGAATTCACTAAAGAAGAAGTGGAAGCGATTTTGAATGAGAGGCCGAAAGCTAAAAAGTTCGATCTGAAGGTAAAGCTAGTATTGTAATTAATTTTGTAGATTTTAATTTTGTCATTTATTTATTTATTTTTGTTGTAGGCTAAATATGAGCACGCGGCTGAACATAATAAAAGGCTTAAGCTTTGTGTGAAATGGTTTCAACAATGTGATGAGAATCATGTACTTGATAAAGAGAAGCTTAAGAATTTGTTAGAGTCTGCTGAGAAAAAATGCATTGATACAGGTAATTGTACTTCTTCCTAAACATTAATTTGCACTATTGCTTGATTTATGTTAATTAAAATTTGATTCTGCAGAGTTAGAGAAGAAAAACATGGAGGAAGAATTGAATGCGGTTATTTCTGAGTTAAGGGACAGTAATGCGTCCTTACAGGAGAAGCTTTCGAAGGAAGTGTCTGAAAAGCTGGTATGATATCAATCTTAAAAATCTATTGTGCATAGATGCTCTTCTTTAATGGTTCTTTTATATATGTGTTTGGTTTTAATAACTAGGATGCTATTAACCGCCATAAAAGTGAAATTGAAGCTAGGGTTACTGCTGAAAAGTCAGTTGCTTCTTTGACAGAAGATCTTCAGAAAGCTCAGCAGGATATAGCAGCTGCCAATGAGAGGGTAGAGTAATATACATATTGAATTTGATGCTTTTATTAAATTAGTGTCTACTTGCAGGCTGACGTTTGTTGTATTTTGCAGGCTGCATCACTTGACAATACACACAAGCGATTACAAGAGTACATCCTGAGTCTTCAACAGTACAATTCCAAATTAATCACTGACCTTGAAACAGTCCGTGAGTCGCTCAAACGTGTAGAAAAGGAGAAATTGACAATAGTGGAGAATCTTAGCTCTCTAAGGGGCCACTGTAGTTCATTGCAAGAGCAATTAACTTTGTCAAGAGTATGGTTTTTGTTTCAGCCTGCTGTATAATTTTTCTTAGCTTATTCAGTTGTTTCTTTTGCTTCCCTTCCCCTTTTTCCCTCCATATGCTTCATTGGAGTTGTTTGATCTTATTTTAATGTTGCCATTGTTTGGTTAAGTTAGATTTTCATGATGACTACTTCTGAACTGGCAAAAGCATTTTCAGGTCTTTTGTGCAACTTTCTGTTTTATTTGTCAACCTAAGTGATGTAACCTTCGGTTTTTATAGTAGCTGGTTTGTCATATACATGTCCTCATACATGCCAACTGTTCATTTTATTCTATAGCACTTAGGTTTGCATGGAGGCAACCAGTATTATCATTTGGTTTTTTTTGTTTTCAGGCTTCACAAGATGATGCTGTTAATCAAAAGGAAACATTAGTTAATGAAGTCAAATGTCTACGAGGGGAACTACAACAAGTGAGGGATGATCGTGAACACCAAGTGTCAAAAGTTCAAGCCTTATCTGCTGAAATAGTGAAGTTCAAGGAAAGTACTGGAAGATCATTTGCAGAATTAGATAACTTGACCATGAAATCAAAATCCTTGGAGGTTGGTTGACTTTCTTAATACCAAATAGTAAAATCCATTTGGGCCAGCTTTCCTACATTGCTTTTTACCTTTTGCAGGAAACATGCTCTTCTCAGAGGGAGCAACTAAGAATACTGGAACTTCAGCTTGCAGCTGCAAACGAGAAACTAAAGGTAACAATGGCAATGCTTAAAATCGAGACTTTATTTTCTGTATCTTCTTCTGCAAAGATATCATCAATCTGTCTCCTGATGTCATAGCTTTTTCTTGCTTTTCCTTTCTCCAGATGGCTGATTTATCAGCTTCAGAAACAAGGGTGGAATATTTAGAACAAAAAAGAACCGTACAAGAACTACAAGATCGATTGGCAGATATGGAACATAAACTGATTGAAGGAGAGAATTTGAGGAAAAAGCTGCACAATACTATTTTGGTACTACAAGATCGATTGCCCTCACTTTGTCGCTTGTAATTATGTGATGATACTAACTTACCTATAATTGCAGGAACTGAAAGGGAATATTCGTGTATTTTGTCGGGTACGTCCTCTATTACCAGATGATGGTGCAGCAGAAGGTGCAGTTGTCTATTATCCTACATCAACGGAATCTCTTGGCCGTGGAATTGACTTGATACAAAATGGTATGAATTTTCTGTTCTTTCATTGCTATTCAATTTCTGTTCATGTCAAAAGCAACAGCCTTAATAAATTTTATCTCATTGTTAACAGGGCAAAAGTATCCTTTCACATTTGACAAGGTTTTCAATCCTGAAGCTTCACAGCAAGATGTTTTTGTGGAGATATCCCAGTTGGTACAGAGTGCCCTTGATGGATACAAGGTGATTTAGCTACTTTATAGTTTATACTTGTGTTTTTGTGAGTGGTGGGAAGGATTGTTTTTTTTTTTTTCTTTCTTTTCAAAACTACGGAAGATTTACATTTAAAGGTAGGTAATTCCTTTTGCACATACTTGTCTTCTTTGAAGCTAAATCCTGAATGTCTATTCTGATATTTGAGTTATAAAATCACTAGCAATTGTCTATGGTTGCTATTTGATCTACATTATTTGCCCCTAGATACAGAGGAAATATGCATTCACAGGCTGTTGGTGGTTTATTTTGTTTTCCAGGTTTGTATATTTGCCTATGGACAGACAGGATCAGGTAAGACTTATACTATGATGGGAAGGCCAGAAGCCCAAGAGCAAAAAGGGTTGATACCTCGTTCGTTGGAGCAGATATTCCAAAGTAGCCAGTCACTGCAGGCACAAGGATGGAAATACAAAATGCAGGTAATTTAATTTGATTCTGGTTTCCAGCTATTACATTGGTTGATCATGGTTTTAATCATCCCTTTATAAAATTTTAGGCTTCAATGTTGGAAATATACAACGAGAGCATTCGTGATTTGTTATCAACCAATCGATCTATTGGTTCAGATCCGACGCGCGCAGAAAGTGCAGTTTCTGGAAAGCAGTATACAATTAAACATGATGCAAATGGTAATACACATGTCAGTGATCTGACCATTGTCGGTGTTAGTACCATAACAGAGATTTCCTCTCTTTTAAGGCAGGCTGCTCAAAGCAGGTAAAATTGTTTACAATCTTGATAATTTTTTTTCCAATGTTGAACTGATTTGTCTTGCATTATGCATCTACCTTAGTTTGAGTAAGTTTCTACAGTGTTAAGTTGGAATTAAAATTGTTCCAGAAATTTCCCAAGTGAATGACTTTTTATGGAAAGACTTGTTCTTTTAAATTACTAATCATTACAAACTATGAAATGTTTATGAATGATGAGGCAGTTAGCTTCTAGTGTAGGTAGCACAAAACTAAAAGAAAAAAAATAACAAAAGTTTCTCTGAAATATAATGCCTCATGAGTTTCTTCTTAATGACCATGTTACGGTACATTTGGATATTCAAGGGGGTTCTATTTTTCTGTTTTCCAGGTCTGTGGGCAGGACGCAAATGAATGAACAATCGTCTAGAAGTCACATGGTTTTTACATTAAGGATATCGGGCATAAACGAGGTAAATATACTTCCTTTGAGTGCTTTCTTTATGTTGAATCTCTTGATAACCCTGTTTCTTATGTATACTAACATTTCTTTCCTTTGGTTCTGTAAGGGTACTGAGCAGCAAGTACAGGGTGTTTTGAATCTCATTGATCTTGCAGGAAGTGAACGATTGTCAAAGAGTGGTGCAACTGGAGATAGGTTGAAGGAGACTCAGGTGTTTACATACTACTTGATTTTTCCTTTTCATAAATTTTTCTTTAATGTTATTACGCTGACGTCTTTCAATAAAACTAGGCCATTAACAAGAGCTTATCGAGTTTGAGTGATGTCATATTTGCGTTGGCCAAAAAGGAGGATCATGTGCCTTTTAGGAATTCCAAGCTGACATATCTTCTCCAGGTAAAGTGCTCTTAAAGAACTTGTAATCTTTTATACCTTCTCTTGTTGATGCTAACTCTGTTTGCTGATATCATATTTGAGTTCACATTACCGTAACGGTTCCTCCTCCTGAATGTAGCATCACTTTGACAAACATACCTTCTTTTAATACATTACATGGGAGCCTAAATGTATGATAGCATTGATTTTGCTGTTGTATATCATAATTATCAATGAATGACTGTATTTCCCATCCACAATTACAGCCTTGTCTTGGTGGAGATTCAAAAACCCTTATGTTTGTGAATGTATCACCGGATCCTTCTTCGGTGGGTGAGTCTCTGTGCTCCCTCCGTTTTGCTGCTAGAGTGAATGCATGTGAAATTGGAGTTCCCCGCCGTCAGATGACATTGCGAGCAGCTGATTCTCGGTTGAGCTGCGGCTGAAATGAAGTTATGATTATTATCACATTCTTTTATAACTGTAGTCGTAACTATATTTTGTAATTCAAGTGTTATGCGTTGAATTTTTGTATCACTGTAGGGTTTCTGCTTGAGCTGCTACTACTAATCATTTGTGTTCTTAGATTTATGCTGCTGATAGGAAAAAAAAAGGTGCTTTTTATTTGACTTGTCACCAAAGTAACGCTTTCATTGTTGTATGATATAAAGTTCATCATTTGATGAATACAGAAACAAAGGATTTCTATGTCTTATCAGAGTTAAGTTTTAGGCTTTTGCTTTCTTACTGTTCTTCAAGTTCTAATTCGATATTTCGTCAAGTATATAAGCAGATTGGGATTTCAGAACACTGGAAGACACCTTTTTGTAAACATGCGAAAACAAGGTTTTGACAAAACTGAAACGAATTTCATGGCCAGAAAAGAAAAAAAAACTTCCTATTTTCTTTTCTTCTAATGGAAAAGTAACAAACTGGGGAGATATTTTATTTGTGATGGACATTGTAGTTCTAGACGTCTAGAACCTTCAAGTATATCCAAAAGAAAAGATAAACGTATTAATATTATATACAGAATAGGAATGGTATAGCTAATATGACAAAAGTATATAATGAAATCTACAGTGTTTACAAGTTGAAATTATCAAGATCAAGGGAGGAAAAAACAAGGGGTTTATCAGGAGAACGCCCATGGTAATTTCAGAGGGTTCCTTTTGTCTTTTCCTTCAAGGTTCATCTTACAATTTCGATCAAAATAATGTGGGCCTAGCTTTAAATGTATTGTCGTAGTCTAAAAGGACATTTCTCTTGTTCAAACAAGCAAAGCCAACAACCAAAGCATCAAGGAGAATCGCCTAGGGAGGTGAAAGAGCAGGAAGGAGAAAAACATGGAGGCTCCAGAGCAGCACAACAAGTCCAGAGTTGTGAAGATTGACTCTGTTCAATCCTGGGACTTCTATTTTAACCAAGCTACAAATCAAGGCTGCCCAGTAAGCTATTCAATCAGTCACCTCCATGTCTATTTTCTTTCTATTGGTAATAGTTTAGCTTTGGTCCTTGTCCTCCATCATTGTTCCTTACAACAATCCCATCTGTCCCCTTTGCTTTGTCTTATAAAAGTTCCATATCCGCATTCCACGGTTCATGTCTTTATCATAAATGGCCAGTCTGTTGATCTCAACCAAGGAATTTTGTTATGGTTTATTTTTTAATTTCAGTTTTTTTTCTTCTGGATTTGTTGTAGATTGTTGTACACTTTACTGCTTCATGGTGTATTCCTTCAGTGACCATGAACCCCTATTTTGAAGAACTGGCCTCAGCTTTTCAAGATGCCCTGTTTCTCACCGTTGATGTTGATGATGTTAAGGTAACAACTGTATGATCTGTTGATATTTTGTTCAGATTTGAGTTTTAAAATAATAGGTTGGCAATTTGGCATTTAAATTTAGACTTCACACCTACTGATCACAATGGAGATAGAGCTGTTTGTAATCCACACAAAATTTATTAGGACTAAATTGAAAAGAAAATTAGAGGACCTAATACAATTTTACATTATTTTCAACTCATTATACAAAGATAATTTAAAATTTAAAAAATATTAGGACCAAATCCCAAATAGATCTTAAAAAATTGAGGGGCCCGCCCCTCAACTACGCCCCTGGTTTGGCTTGTAAGTTGGATCATCACAACTTGTGGATTGGAGGATAAGTGTCATTCCTTTTGTGATAAGGATGATTTCTTTTGGTATTATTAGGTATTATGCGTTCACATTGTGCTCTATTTTTTAATTCCAGATTAGGTTTCTGGTTAGGTCAAGCAGTTTAGCAATGATATATATATATATATATATATATGAGTTGATTATTGTAGGAGGTAGCAACGAGGATGGAGGTGAAGGCAATGCCAACATTTTTACTGATGAAGGGAGGGACTGTAGTAGAGAAGTTGGTGGGAGCAAACCCAGAAGAGATAAGGAAAAGGATTGATGCCTTTGTGCAATCCAATCGTGTATATGTCGCGTAGTATGGATGCTTGGAATGTCTATAGATGTTTGAAGGTGTAAAAAAAGGTGTTTGCATCGCGTTCTTATAAGTGTGATTCTGAAATGTGATTGGTAAGATGACACTCTAGAACCCGATTCACTTGACCATATTTGTTGTATAAAGCATGAAGATATCGAATTTCTTGTTTTGTTTTATCGAGTGGTGAAAGTGAAAGGGGTTAAACTTAAAACTAATGATGCTCTGATTTTCTTTTTCCTTTTTTTAATTTGCTTCCTAAGCGGCGGACCAAAATAACCGTATTTCCTGGGCTTACAAATGAGAATTTCATAGCTAAGCTACAAGTCTATTATTTTTCTAGTGAATGAATCCCAGCATTCACGAAAAAGAATTGAACATAAAAAGCCCAATTCCGGAAAGGACTGTTGTTTATTTGTGGAGTTAATTACACTAAATATTCCCAAATTATGAATTTTATTTCAAATTAATCCTGAAATTCTAAAATATTTTTATTACATTTATATTAATTAGGTTTTATTATTATTATTAAAACTGTTAATTTAAATGTTAATAACATATCAGTACAATTTAAAATGAAAATCTTAAAGAAAAATTAAAACTACAAATAAAAAAATAATCAAAAAAATTTAGAAGTTAAAACTAAAATAAGTTAAAACTGAAAACGAAATATTGAACAGTAATTTTTTTTGTAAAATGTTTCAAAAATTTTAACATCAAGATTTTAATACTTAAATTAATAATTTTAATAAAAAAATAACGTCATAAATAATTTTAAAATGTAATTAAAATATTTTAAAATAGTTAGAAAAAAGAATTAAAACATTTTAAAATGTGGGAACAATATTATAAAATGAAAGCAATAGAGACTCTTGCGTAGGCGAAACCGAAAGGATGTGGCATTAAAAACCGAAAATGTGGAGTGCAAGTGACATTAAAAAGAAACAACTTTGGGGAATGGTAAAAAGGAGTGGACTTTCTCTCAAATGATTTATCTCTTTCGGTTCCCGAGTCCAAATCCAAAGAAAATATTCCCCACCTTTCCTCACCATCACATTCTTCCCTCACAGATTCCCCCAAACCAACCAAATTCACTCGTTCCATATCTCCAATCTATCTATCTCTTCTCTTTTGTTTTGTTTTCTTCACTTTCTGCATCAAACATCTTCCGCTGTCTGGCATAACTGAATCCTTGCCGGGAAAAATGATATCCCGGCGGCAACCGGGTGCGGAGGACCTGGTCTCCTCTGACAATCCCAATGCTTGGATTTTTGATGATTATGGTTTGTTAGAAGACATTCCTGTCCCTGGTGGTGATCTTCCCTCACTTGACCCTTCAGCCCCAATCTGGTCATCTCCCTCCCTTACTTGCTCTACTCCTCTCAGGTTCCTCTTTTCTCCCTTTTTATTCATTGCTTATGAACTTTAAAATGACATGGAATTCATTACTAGTTGTAAGCCTCATGTTAGATTAGCTCAACTTTCAAGTGGGCCAAAGTTCCAAGGAAGGATTTTTCTAACATTATAGATCTCAAAGCAATTATTATTTTTTTTTAACAACTTTTGTAGTTCTGTTTCCAGTTTGTTATTTGTTTAGCCTTATATTTTACCATTATGTTTAGCAATGGACTAAGTGGTTGGCAAGCTACCAAGGCCCCCAGTTTCTCCTTCAAGTTAGGCTATGTTAATTTTCTCACTGTTCTTGAAACCTGCTCATTGACCTTTCTTCATGCTTCTGCAGTGTTGAGTTCACTGAATCGTTTGGGAATTCGGACAATCTTAATGAAACAGGCTCCCGAAAACGGTATGCAACTACTTTATTTTGCTTTTGTTATTGTATATTGCAATTGTGCTTGTTTTCATACCTGGTTTGCTTTAGTAATCCCTTCCCTATTCTGTCTCAGGATGAGGTCTGGATCATCCAGTGCATCTGGGTCCAAAGCTTGCAGAGAAAAGATGCGAAGGGATAAGCTAAATGACAGGCATGTATTGTTGTCCCTATTTCTCTCCCTTCAACCCAATTTGCTTCCTCTGATATTTGTATGTCAATGTCTCAAGGTTCCTAGAATTGGGTTGTATACTAGAGCCTGGAAGGTCTTCCAAAATAGACAAGGCTGTAATATTAGTTGACGCTGCTCGGATGGTTACTCAATTACGGGATGAGGCCCAGAAACTGAGGGAGTCAAATGAGAGTCTGCAGGAGAAGATTAATGAGCTTAAGGTGAGCTTGGATTTTGATGTTCATTTATTCTATGTTATATTTGGCAGTATACATGTACAAGTGTTGCATGTTAAAAATTTTATTAGATGCATCAGTATTGCTTAAAATTTCCAGGTTGCTTGAGTATCCATTTCTTCTTGTATATGATGGGCTTAGTTCTATTTGTAGGCTGAAAAGAACGAACTTCGTGATGAGAAGCAGAGGCTAAAGACCGAGAAAGATAATCTCGAGCGGCAAGTAAAGGCATTAGGTTCTCAGCCAGGATTCGTACCTCAGGCTCCTGCTATTCCTACTCCATTTTCTACCCCAAGCCAAGTTGTTGGTGGGAAACTGGTGCCTTTCGTTGGCTATCCCGGAGTTTCCATGTGGCAGTTCTTGCCTCCTGCTGCTGTCGATACATCACAGGATCATATGCTCCGCCCTCCTGTTGCGTAAGCTGGCAGCCTGTTATTTTGAGGTTGCTTTCCTTAGCAGAAACAACCATTGTTCATAATTGTATCTGTCATCTCATCGGGTGTTGATGTTTTTGATCTGCACTGTTTACTATTTTACTCCCTTTTGAAAGAGTATGTGAAGTGAGAACTGAAAGCAATGTTTGAAACTACATTGATTGCTCGGATATTCTAACTTTTGTATCCCTAAAAGTTGGAAAGCATTGATTACATTGCAGTTAAAGCAGTTTCGTGTAACTTGTACGTGTAATCAAGTGAAACCAGCTTATTTGCTTTTTTACCTATTTGATTCCTTTGCTGCAATCGATTGATAGCATCAGCCATTTGATGAAGTTGCCCTTTGATATTCCTTGAAAATGTTTTTATCTCTAAACGGGAAATGGAATGAAGAGAAATGGAAACCTCAGATTCTTGTAGACACAGTAAGGTTTTTAATTTTCTACCTCTCGATTACAAAGTTAAAATATAACGCGGTTGGCTATTCAAACAGGTCTTCAAAATTTGATTTCAACAAGGTAGTTTGAATCCCATGTAATTTCCTGATGAGTAGTCGTCCCAAACATCAAGAGCTCCAAAGGTAGTCATCAAAATGGCACTCAGAGCCATCACTGTACCAACTGAGAACACAATTGGGGATGCCCTTCCGAACCGTTCTATGGCCTTCTGCACCACCACCAGCCCAAGAAGCGATGCAGTGAAACAAATAACCGAAAATATAAGGGCAGTGCCGGTGTGCTGGATGCCCAACAATAAGTACTGGAATGCAGACATCGTGGATGAGAAGAAAACCATGAAAGAACATGTAGCTGCCGTCACCTGGAGCAAATGGTTACATCATTGCTTTTTGGCTTTTGCTGTAGATAAAACTATGGAACTCTATTATGGTTAAAACAGGGATATGTAAACTGGTTTACTTACCTCGGGGGCTACTCCAACTTGAAGAAGAAGTGGGCTTATAAGCATGCCACCTCCGATTCCAAAAACTCCACCCAAGGCCCCAGCCATTAGAGCCATTAAGGGGAAAATTAGCTTGTTAACCACCCCCTTCATAAAAAAAGAAAAAAAATATAAAAACTTTTAATCATTTCTCAAGTAGCTGGCTAATTTTGTAAATAGATTTTGTGAAGCACCTGCTGATTTGGACCTTGGCCTGCAATGGACTCTTTTCTGCGAAGGATCCATGCAGTAAAAGCTATGGCGAGGGGAACTTGAAGCAAGGAGAGAGACCAATATCCTATTCCACAAGGCTTCAGTGGTATGACACCCTGCATGTTTCTTGAATAACGATGAACATTGAACATGCCATGATTGATCACATAGATTCAAGATCATCCCCATCATTCCAAGAAATTTTAAATTCTTAAATAAAAGTTAAAAAAATCTCCTCTTTCTCTTTTTTTTGCTTCTAATTTTATAAAATTGATGCTATGTAAAGGATTAAGATTAATACAAAAAGTGGGCACATAAACTCAAAGCTAGTGCCCTGTCAAAATCGAATACGTGGACCTTATATACTTAGCATAATGCCTATTAATAATTTTCACTCTCCAGGTAAATCCAAAATAAGGTAGCTTTCACTCTGCACTCCATTTTTATTTATTTATTTATTTTTCCAGTGGGTTTGCTGTAAAGAGAAAATAGACCTTGGCCTATAATCAATATTTGAGCATCAGCAATTCTACCTATTATTTTAAATTCATTTTAGATTACACTAAGCTAATTACAGAATATACGAATTTCCTTAAAGTAGATGGTCCTTTAATTTCCAGGCAACTTTTGCAAAGGAAAGAACAAGGTATACACATAAAGCTGATTTGCAGAATCCTGTGAGATATTCTAACATAAGCCTAACAGTCAGGTAATACTTTTTCTTGAAAAATGGGATTGTTGTTGTTATTTTCATTTAATAATCATTTCATATCCGGACATTACAAGAGCAAGACGTATTTGAAAATGAAAACAGTAGGAAAGTCATGCAAAATTTATCCCAAAGAAAGACGAGACAATTAGACAAGAAAATGTTACCTCTCCATAGCGATTCCCACGAAGGAGATAGATGGCAAAGAAGGAAAACCAGACCATAATTAAGACCATCAGTTTCTTCCATGGAAACCTGCTACTACTTTCTTTATCTTCCGTACCCACCAAAGGTTCTTTGAGACTCTTAACCTCGCCGCTTTCACCATTTTCCAGTTCTCCGTACCCATCTAAGGTTCCTAGATGTCGACCCGATTCCTTTTTCCAAAGCCTGACCCCGTTTCCACAAGTCTTAATGGTAGACCAAACGAGGAAAACGGCAAACATGATGGTGATCAACCACTCTGGTAACACAAGGTTGCAAACTACTCCCACACTGACGCCTAATAACATGAACGGCTCCGATAAAAGTGCTATATCATAGTCAATCAAAGACTTACCCCCAAATATCGCACTTTGGGCACCCAAGTTAAACATAACATTTGCAACTGACCCTCCCGTTACCATGAAAGCTGAGAAACTAGAGGCAGTTTTGAGGTCTAAACAACCCACGAGGGTGAGAATGGGAATAAACAACCCTCCCCCACCAATGCCCTCCCGCACTGGATATGGAGGCAGCTACGAAGCTCAACACTGCTGCTACCACTGTGGAGGTTGATAGCTCCAGTCTGTTCCCCTGCAACTTTAACAGGTGAAGAGTATTTTTCCTCCATTGGAGAGTTTTGTTGATGAAGCTCTCGATTGTGAGATTATCATCTAAAATAGGATGTTTTTGCGTTGAATGGGATCGGCCCTGGCTGATGAGGAAAATGAGAGAAACCCATCTTAGCAAACTCTGAATCTTCATTTAGCTGGCAAGTTTTTAATGGTGATGTTCGTGTGGAAAAGAAGAGTCCTAGGGAATGTTCTTATATTGAAGACGCGAATCTTGAATTGCATGGTAGTTTGTGGGAAAAAGAACGAAAAGGCGATCAATTTCAATATGGGTTTTTGAGATAACTTTTAGCCATATTAATAAACACATATATCTCATCCGCTATTACCCCCCCCCCCCCCCCAAAAAAAAAAATCTCTTTCACTTTATTGATGTCAGCTCCGTTTGTTTCTTCCTTCTTCGGAGATTTAATTAAGCATTTTTTTATACAAACTAAGGACATGATTAAAAATATAATCATTAAAATTTAAGAATTCAATATCTTATTTTTCTTTGTCATCCAACAGGCAAGTTCGACCTGAGGTTATATTGGGAATGGTTGGGGGGGGGGGGGGAAGCACAGCTAGTGCCCCTTCTCATTCCAAATGGACGTCAGTTACATACATATACAATTAATGGCAGAAAACTCTGAAAAACTTTTAATTAAGCATTTTTTTATACAAACTAAGGACATGATTAAAAATTTATTAAGGTTGTTCCTCGTGGCACATGCTTTTTCTAACCATTAAGATTAACCCATTTGCATGCCTTGAAACTTTTAATGTAATATGGGGGAGAATTGTCATGTTTTCTTTTTTATGTTATTCTAAAAACAGTGTGCGTGTTAAACTTGATTAAACGTGTTGTGTTTGTTAAGGATATGCTGCTATGCAATTGCTTACAAAAAAACCGAGTGATGAAGGTTGGAAGTGGATAAAGAAATGGAGATATTTACGCAGACATTTTTGTGTTAATATGTTTTGTACATGGAGTATCCTATTTTCCCTTCTTCTATCCAAATAAATGGAAGGATCACTAAGGAAAATAAGAGCTTCCATGTCAGGAGTGAATACAAAAAAACTTTTTAGAGTCCAAATGAAATTTTAATTTTTAATAGTTTATATCTTTAAAATTTTTATTAGTTAAAATTATTCATAAATTTTTGTACTCTTCATAAGTTTAGAATTAAATTATTATATTTTTATTTTTAAAAATTTAATCCCTTTATTTTAATGTTAATAACCTTAAAATTATTTCATTTCATTACAATGTGATTTTAAAATACTTTCGTATCCATTTCAAAAACACTTATTAAAATGCAAAGAAGAACGACCCCTGAATTGGCTAATTTTTGGCGACCCTTATGCTCACAAAAGAAGCACGGCGTTCAAGAATAAAGAAAAGTCAACAATCAATTGCAATTGATGAGGACAAAAACTGGGAAGAAAAGAAGACTAGCTGAAAAAACGGATTTGGGGCTTTTAATTTTCCTTCTCTTAATCAAAGGTAAATGATATTATTTTTATTTCTGACCTTTTAAATTTTAATATGGGATGAATCCACATAGTGAAAACAGCAAAGCATCCCTCAGAAAATTTCGAGTTGATCTTCCAAGGGGAAATCAACATAATAAGCAAGGGAAGGTTTAAAGTTTTAAGTGTGAATATAGTGTGTTTGGAATGGAACGGATCACTGTCAAGGTAAAGGTATTATACAAAAATGAAAGCAATAACTGATATACTAATGACTAATATATAATAATATTTGAATCGGAAGAAGTGGTTGATGTGGATATGGATGAAATGTAAGAAAAATGTCACTTTCATTTAGGTCAATTAGGGCTGAGATTTATAGCGTTAAATCCATTTCCTTCTGTCAAGTTTATCTCAATTCCACCCTCCGTACATTTAAAATGAAAAACCTATTGTTTTTTTTATCATTGAAAACACAATCAAGTTGATATTAAATGGTCGGGGAATTCAAAGACATTCATCTTCTTTTATCTTAGACTTCAAATCGACGCCTTTTTTTTATTATGAAAGACGTTTCTTAAGTTGCCAGACTCTTCTTGTTTTCAACTTGGGGAAAGCATTTATCAGACGATGTCACAATTGGCCTTTTTTTTTTATTTCGAACATCAATGGAATGATATTACAACTCTTACTTGTATGTATTTGTTTGGGCCTTTTTGAGATGAAGCTGTTAATGAAATCACTGGTTTTCGAAAGTCATTTCGGGCTTTTGATGGATCTGATAGAGGAGGAGTTTGGACCTTTTGGACCATATAATTCTTGGGTTTTAGGCTGTTAATATGGACTGATACAACAGTAGCAATTCTATATTCTGTACAGTATGAAACTTTCCATTAAGGCTAAAAGTAGTATCAGATGAAGAATGTTTAGATGATGCATCATCAACTTCAGAATCCATTTCATCTATATTTGCAAGCACATAAAGCACCATTCTCCCAAAGAACAATTATAATTGGAACCTATAAGGTCCACCACAATGGAGTCTATCCCTTTAAATTCTTAAATCTCTGAGGTAGGGAGATTCAGTGGTTGAAGATTGATCATATGTAAAAATCTTGCTGCTGAATATGGAGATGTTGAAGGCTGGGGGAGGTTAACTGATTTGCTCCCAAGCATGAGAATAGCTGAGGACATTGTAGGCCTAAGTGCAGGGTCATCCTGAACGCACAACAATGCAATGTGTATCCATCTCAGAACCTCTTGGATCGGGCAATTGCCGGCGATGTTTGGATCTATCAACTCCTGTCCTTTGCCTTCATTCCACAGCAGCCATGCCTGCTCAGGGCCATATGTTTAGATGCAAGAAGCCTTAAGTTTAGGTACAATAAAGAGATAACAAAGAGAGGATGCCTACATATGTTAGAAGGCTTTGGCCGCAGTCCTGATGGTAGAACCCCCTGTTCCTTTTACCACTTAATATTTCTAGCATTAGGACTCCAAAACTATAAACATCCGACTTGTTCGAAAACAATCCTTCTAGCGCATATTCCGGTGCCATGTATCCACTGCACATTAAAGTAAATATTAACATCCTACGCTCTTGCAATCGTTTATATTATGAATTTCAAATCTGTTTGCCCCTTTTGTTTTCTATCTCATATTGACCTTTGATGAAATATAGCTAGAGAGGCATAACAGACGATGCTTAGCAACGATAATTGTGTGAAGGAACAAAATGAAGTGCTTACTATGTGCCAACAACTCTCTCAGTATTGGCTTCCATTTGGTTGCCTCCAAACGTTCTTGCTGTACCAAAGTCCGATATCTTAGGGTTCATATCATCATCTAACAACACATTGTTCGCCTTCAAATCTCTATGAATTATTTTAAGCCGAGAATCTTCATGTAGATATTGAAGACCTCTTGCTGTTCCAGTGAGGATGTTTGAGCGTTTTTCCCAGTCCAGCACTTTACATTTTTCAGAATCTGCCTTCAGAAAAAGCACAAGAGTAACGTTCTTAACTATTAAAAATCCCTGGATCTGATAAGTAATAAATCCTTAGACCAGACTTTTGACATGACAGGTTAAAGAAAGAGAGAACGAACTTTACGGACCAAACAGAAAAGCATCCAAGCTGGTGTTAGCCATGTACTCATAGACAAGAAGCTTTTCATCTTCCTCCAAGCAATATCCCAATAGCCTCACAAGATTCTTGTGTTGAAGCTTGAAAATTAGCTTCACTTCATTCTTGAATTCTTCAAGACCTTGTTTCGAGTTGATCGAAAGCCTTTTAACTGCTATTTCTTTCCCATTGGGCATTTCCCCCTGAAAGCATTTTGAAGTTAGTCCTCCAACAGAAGATTTTTCCTTGCAATTCTCAAAAGTGCATGTCTGTCGTTGGTAAGAGGTTAACGGCATGTTAATATGCATATGATCCAATCTTGTATTGAAATTTCTACACATGAAATCATCTCCTGTATGAGTTAGTGAATCCCTTAATCCTAAGACAAATACTAATCAATTGCCAAATGTCAAGAGATCAAAGAACCGGTTTCAACCTTGTAAACAGGTCCAAAACCACCTTCTCCAAGCTTATTTTCCCTGGAGAAGTTGTTTGTTGCAGCCTGTATGGTAGCTAAATTGAAGTGATGCAAGTCCACGCTGTGATCCTCATCTGATAGATGTAGATGAATACTTTCCTCCGTCAAATGTGCAGCCTTTGAGCCTTGAGAACTTCTTATTAATATTTCTTGGCTTGTTCCTTCTACTGGGTATGGAGCAATAATGTTAACCTTTTGTGCAAAATCGATAAGTTATAGTTTGACCAGAAAAAAATTAAAAGTCAAAGAGCACCTTTTTGTCTTCTCTTCCTGACTAAGGACGAATAATACGAGAAACCCGCCACCAGAACTGATGCCAAAAAGCCCGCCAATGATGATGCAATGATAATCGTGTTCTTCCTTGTGCTTTTCCCTCCCTTACCTACAACTCCTGTCACATTGTACCAAATATTCATGTTATTTTAACAAGTCACAATTTTATCAACAAAGCTTGTAACATTTCCTTGGTGGAGAAGATCATTCCTCATTGCTAGGAATACATAATAATAAGACCAATTTATCATAGGAATCAGAAAGCACCCCACAGATTTCAAAGTGCCCTTTCCTCAGGTATTAACTTCATATATAAGCTAAGTTGCCGTCTAAATAAAAATTGTTCAAGGGTGATAAAATAACTAAATATTAAGCCTGTTTGGTTTACCTTCATTCTCCGGTGCTGATCCTGGTAGGTTTGATGTTTGCTCATAGAAAGAGTACATTTCATACCTTATACAGCAACTTGGAGTTAAAATTCGCCACCCTCTTCTCCCTATGCAGCAATCCTCTGTCTGATTCAATAGTTCTCTCAAACAAGTAGAACAGCCGCCGATATCAAGATCTCTGCTGCACTGAACGAGTCCATACCTACGCCCCGGTCCGTTTCCGACCACCATTTCATTTGTTTGAAACATGTTCTCCTTATACGGAGCCTGAGAAACTAAGGAATATAACAAACCTTTGGTACCGATATCTCCCTCTTCAGGTGAAGTGTTGTTCTGAGCATTCCACATAAACAGCCTTGGATAAAGCCGCAGCTGGCCAAGAAAGTTGATGTTCGAGTATCGAAACAAGCATTGATCGTACCAAATAATTGCCCTTTTATCAGAAGGGCACGTTTGCGTGAGTGTTTGAGTGGCATTGCTAACACAAACCCGACACACATCACTAGAAACATCACCTCGGCAAAGGAAGAGACTGTAAATCCCGTTCAAGCTGTCGTTGTAGAAGCTCTTATCGGAAGCGTTTGAGGACATATACTCCAAGAGAAGTGTAAGGTCAGATTTATAGCTTGCAGTGGCGGTATCATTGCCTGGACCTAAACAAAAATGATAATTATATGTTGGTGACTGACAAGCGATGAAGCTAATAAGCTTGAAGATTGTGATCAAATATATGGGTTTGTAAAGGGAATTCATTGTTTTCTTCATACTTCTGATGGAAAAATGGGTTGACAAAAGGATAAGTGGTATGATTCTAAGCTCTGGGTGGCCATTTGTTCATTTTTAGAAATTAGATTGGGTTAGGTAAAAACACGTCTCTCTTTGTTCAGCTTCCACGGCACCTTGTTGATTTTTGATGAATAAATAGTTTAAAACTGTATAATATAATCGATAATGGTCGCTGCTGCAACCATTGACTGGTGGCTCACTTCGTTTGGAGAGTCTGCTGATTGATTTCTAAAGGCCGGCAATGACATTTGGAAGGTTCTCAAAGAATGAGTCCGTCGAATGACGCAGTTGATTTTTCTGAAGGAAAATACGAAGAACCTTGATTGAGTACATTTTATGATATAATCATATTATTGTAAGATGGTCAGACTCATAATTAATAAATAAAGTAAGAATAAAATAACAATAATAACTAATTAATATTGGGCGAAATCGTATGCGTTTTCAAAGAAATAACATAAATTCAAATTTTAAATACGATATAATTAAACAACTATAGATAGTAAAATAGAACTGAAAATTATAAAAAAAAAAAAACACAATAATAAACCATAAACAAATTTGACAGGGCCCAACAATTTGACCTTCTCCGTCTTCCTTCTCTATTTTTTTAATTAGGGAAATTGAATTAGTTTGAATTATATGGTTTATGTGAAATTCTGAATTTAAATCTTTTAAATAAAAAATAAATATTGAATTATTTAGAAATTTAATTTGCTAAATTTTAAATTTAATCTAATTGATATCTATTGCTAAACATCAATAGCCTCAAGTAAAAGGATGTGCTTTTATATTTTTTACAGCAGCTCAACTTCAAACTTTAAAAAATAAAAAATAAAAAAAAGTTTTAACTTCAAACATTTGATTGAATCATTGAGATAAAATTTGAAGCGGTCCAAGACAAAAAGAAAAAAAAAAATCAGCATTAAGCGAGTAGTATTGGTGGTGTTGAAAATTGGGGCTAATAAGAGTTTAGCAGCTGGCTAATTAAATTCGGCTGCAAATGTTTATAGCATTTGAAAATATCGGGCTTAAAATACTTATTTTACTTTCAAGTCCAGTTAGCCTGTTGGGCCCATGTAGATGCTGTTCCGGCTTTGATATAAGATCATTTATATTTTAGATAAGGTTAGTCATTGTATTTATATAGAATTTGAGATTTGGTTTTCTTATTTTAAAAGTTAAATGTTTAATAATTTAAACAATTTTTCTAAATTATCATTTTCATCGTATCTGTCAAAATTTATTAATTTAACATGTATCTGTCAAAATTTATTAATTTAACATGTTTATTTTCTATTAATTATATGTCATGTCATTTGAGAACAATCTAATTAAAAATTTAAATTGATTATTTTTGACAAAAAATACTTACTAGTTGAGATTTTTAAATAAATAAAATAGGACTTAAACCTTAAGTATAGAGATTAAATTCCAAACTTTATCAAAGTATAAAGGCTAACAACATATTTTAACTTTTAGATAATTATTCGTCAAGCTTCTTAATTCAATAAGTAATTGTAATCACGTATTTTTAATTTGTATTTAAAAAATTTAAAATAGAATAAATAAAATATATTATGGAGATATTAATGTACGGAAATAATAATTCTTATATTCTAAGGTAATTTCATTTTGCAAGAAAGAAAATGATGTTGTCAAATTCCCAATTCCGCATACTTAATATATTTAAATTCATTATGCAAGAGCCAAGAAGTTGATTATTGGGCCTTTAATTAAGTTTTGATAAATGATTATGTACCTTTATCCTACACAAATAATATCTTATTTCTAATCAAGACAATATGAGATTTCAGCACAGTTTTTAAATAAAGGGTAATTAAAATATTAGTAAATTTATAATTTAGTCACTTAACTTTAAAAAGTTACAAAATGGTTATTGAATTATTTTAAAGTTTTTATTTAAGTTAGTGGGTTGTTAATTTTTTTTTTTAAGTCTAGCTAGCGACCTCCAAACAACAATTTGATAATCGGTACAATGGTTCAATACCTACCCACAAGTGAATAAGCATATGTTAAATCCAAATGAATCTAATGATCAGTCTGAAAATAGAAAAAGAAAGTTGTTTAAATTTTGATTTGTAGATTCGTGACGTTAAAAGTTGTTTTATAAAAAAAAATGAATTAAAGAAGAGAAGGGTAATAAATGAACGCATTCAATTAGTGCGACGGTACAAGCAAAGAAGGCTATGCAATAGTAATTTTAATAGTTCAATAACTTAAATAAATTTTTTGAATAGTTCAATAACTAAATTTTAACTTTCTGAAGTTCAATGTGACCAGAACATAAATATATTAATAGTTTATGACTTTAGTGTAATTCACCTTAAATAAATATAATCATTTTTTACCCAATACCTAATGTTCTTTTTAATCTTTCTACGGGTTTTATCAATGTTCATGGTCATAATTTTGCTTGCGAGAACTTAGAGTTGTTTAGCATTTAAAAATATTGTAGAAAATACTTTTAAAAATGTTTTATAAAAATTTAATTTAATATTTAAGAGTTTAGAAAAAATTATTTTGAGAAGATAAATATTTATTTAATGTTATAAAGTAAAAAAATATATTAAAATTTATTAAAATTATATATAAATATATCAAATTAAATTATAATAAATTATTAAATGTTTGCTTTATTGTAATTCATTATTTATATTTTGATACATGAAATATAAATCTTAAATGCTTGTAAAAAAATAATATAAATTGTTCTTAAATTTTAATTGAAATATATAAATCATATTTTAGATATTAAAATTATATATAAACACACCCCTTATAAAATTGAGAGATCGACTTACATCGGTATACCTTTTTGTATATTTTTATTCTATTAATATTTAATGATCCAAATGTCATATTTCATATTTCATTCGTATAGATAATGTATGTTAAATTTGATATAGTTTAAAATTTTCTAACTATCATTTCAAGAAAAAATCTAACTATTTATTTTATGTAAAAAACTTTAAAATGTTTAACAAATATTAATATATATAGTATTTTATATCGATATGATAGATATATCAGATCGTTTAAATTTTTACATGTATGATAAGTATAATTATATCGATAAATTTAACAATTAAATCATTAAAATATTAAACGTACAAAAAAATACGAAAGTATGTGAAACTAAAATAATTTTATACTGATATAGTTGGATCCCGCTTATAAATTCAAATATATAATTTTATGTATTTTAACTAAATTTCAAAAAGAGAAATGAAACCAGAATTGGTAAACGAATAATTTAACTCAAAAGTAAGAGTTTCTATTAAAATCTCAATATTTTATTTAATTACCCCAATTATGGAATAAGAATTAGGAAAAGAAAAACAAAAAATTAAAACGGTAAAATATCTTCTTCTTCTTTTTTTATTCTTTCTTCCTTCTATTTCTTTTATAAATAATTTTATGAAAAATTTAAAACTGTAGAAATTCATTATAATTAATGATTAATTTTTCTTTCCTCAAATAAAAATGGGTAAAATTACTTCAATTTCCTTTCTTTTACTAACATTTAGTATCTAATCCAAATATAAGGCAAGCTTCTGAAGTCTAATTGGAAAAGCAGTTGTATAGCTAACTATTTTAACATTGCTCTTAGCTTTTCAAAAGGAGTTGTAGTAACTGAAATTCATTTAATATTATTTCTTAAAGATAGTAAAAATGATGAATGATTAAGCCGAGGTAAAACAAATTTCTTTCTAATTAAGCGGGACTTATAGAGTTATAGGTTATACCGTAAGTTTTTCTTGGGATGGGGTAGAGCGCTTAGATATTTTTGTAAACAAATTAATGACCTAACTATGTATATAGCTAGAAAGAAGATGCAATCGATAAATTTTAGCTGGTGATAGTAATAATTTATGCAAGAAACCTGGAGAGCCCTACTTT
This sequence comes from Gossypium australe, assembly GCA_005393395.2. Classification (NCBI taxonomy): domain Eukaryota; kingdom Viridiplantae; phylum Streptophyta; class Magnoliopsida; order Malvales; family Malvaceae; genus Gossypium; species Gossypium australe. The sequence goes on from CM016626.1 coordinate 24,168,584, forward strand.
ATATCCATAGAGTTGAACATCCTCCTGCACTTTCTGTCTATATTCCCTAAAGCTAAACTTTCTGTAAACCGAGGGCATGCTGCAACTCTCTATCACTGTCTCATACGATGGGCAAAGGAAATATGCTGCTGAAAACCTTTCTTTCGTTGGATGCGTCACCGCACAATGTTTGACGCTTTTATAACAATCATTGCTCCAAGCCTGCACAATATCAATCAAAGCTTTTTAACACCCTTATCTATTTTTGAACCGGTAAAGAAGGTGATTGATATATATGAAATTGATCACCTGAAATAGATCTCCAATGTTGATGACTAAAGCCTCGGGATTGGGTTTAACAGCAATCCATTGTCCATCCTTCACTAGTTGCAATCCTCCGACTTGATCTTGGTGCAATATAGTTAGGAAGTCGCTATCGGTGTGAGGCATTAGACCATAAATGTCTGAAGGAATCGGGCAGGGTGGGTATCTGTTCAGCCGGAGATAGCAAGTGCTTGGCAAACAACTTTCCTGGAAAAAACTCGATTTGTGACCTAACTTCTCTGCCAAAATTTCAGCTAATTTCTGAGCAAGAATGGCGACTTTTGTGGCAAACGGTTCCATTGATGTGCTGGTTAACACATTACGAGGTGTTAGAATCATTACTTGTATGTATGTATGTATGTATGTATGTATGTATGTAGTTTGAAAAAAGAAGATAGAAAAGGAATCTCCCAACTATGAGGAAGTGGGTCCACACACACAGTAGGGAGTAGCAGTGATAAAAATCAGCAAAAACGAGAGCCACTGGTGAGGCACGTCAAGCTTTTCCTTGTTGTAAGACTGGAATATTTAACTGAGGTCGTCAGGAGGGTCCGTTGCCTATGGGGGCTGATGCATAGCCACTCGCCATAGATAAAAACGAGAAGAACATGCATGGAATGGAATTGCAAAGGAAAGGAAAATACCCATGTTACTTTGAAGGATTTGATGCTGATTTTTCAGAACCATTTTCTTTTATCAGGGTGCAATGTATCAGTACTGTATGTTAAATTCCATACACTTACCACCAAACATGACCACAAGAAATAAATGCCAACTAATTTTGAAATAAATAAAATAAAAGCAAAGCAAACATTAAATTGTCTCACTAAATCTTTGAAAAAGGCTACTGAAACGTTGCAGCTTAATTCCACAAATAGGGTGACACCTCACACAATTTGACCATGGAGCTGTGATTCCTGATGTTTACATGTGAAAATAAGTAACTCAGTCTGAAGCTTAGTCTCAGTAAGTGTAGTACGAGTTGACAGAGAGGACCACTAACTATAAAAAGTTGGAAAAATTAAAAAAATGTCTGAGCCCGGGTTCGAACCGGGGACCTCTAGTGTGTGAGACTAGCGTGATAACCAACTACACCACCCAGACAAGTTGTGAGGTGTTATGGTAATCATCTAATTTGCTATTCTTGTGTTGTTCTTGTAACTTAAATTTTTGAAAACTTATTTAACATAGAAAACCGTATGGTAATATTAAGGAAATTCATATGATATATTAACCGTGAAATTTTTAAATTTAACTGAGTTTGGGAGGATAATACATGTTCTTAATTATAAGATATACTAAAAAAAAGTTAAAAAAAAAACTCAATTGAAAATTTTATCCTATCAAGATTGACCCCGGACTATTATATTAATAATCTATCACACTAATATGATATTTGTGAACCACATTCTATGACTATTTAGAGAAAATAAGAAAATTTTTCATTATGGTTTTAATTTCCAAAATACTCTTTTTCTTTAAAATTGAATATTTCTAACATAATCTATCTCTTTTTTAAAAATAAAACGTAATGCTATCCATTAATTTTAGCCAACTTTTCCAATAAATATGTTCATAATATTGTTCCATTCAAATAATATTAAATTAAACTATTTAACTTTTATTTCTTTATTTAATCCATTTTTTTAGTAAAATAATAAAAACTTATCCCATCTAATCACATAATACCTAGACAAGTATGAAAGATTAAATTCATCACATCTTCTTCCATGCCATAATTAAAAACAGTGTAATGTCTACAACTATCAGCTCTTCTAAGCAAGCTTTAAGCTTGAGTTTTATAAGAGATCATAATATTGAAAACAAATCATTTATATTAACTAGTAATTCTCATATAAATACATATAACTGCCTACTTTTTTTATTATTATCCAAAATTCAATTTTTTTTTAAAAAAATCGTACAAACTTAACTTAGACACAACATATAGAATAAGGCCGGAAACAGAAAGTAATAGTATGACAAAGATTTAAAAGAGTTTATTATATTACAGCAATCCGATTAACCTAGAAAAAACAGTATGGATTTGAGCGTTGTCTTTGTCTCATCGTTGTAATAGTTGGTTTTTTTGAATAAGAACTATAGTAGGTAAACTTAAATTGTATGCCGACATGAAATATCAGTATATACAACATAAATTATACTAATAGATAAAACAAAAGGCTTTACTGTCAACTTAAAGAGAACATATAATATAATAACAACAAACTCATTTTGTTAGCTCTTTAATTCTTGGTTACTATTTGTTTTGCCGAATTTGTCGAAAAGAAACGGGGTAATGAGATGAAGAGAAAGAGATATCGTCAAGAAAAATAAAAAATAAAAAACCGTAAATTGATTAAAACATACCTTGAGATATCGTTCACGGGGATGTGGAAAGCTTCAGACCACGATAATTGCCTAAGGAAGTAGCTCGTGGGAGTGCCCCAACGGTAACTACCAGCGGAGAAATTCAAGAACTTGTCTTCCCTGCACTTGTGGTGGAAAGGTTGCTTGAAGACTCTCACTTGCTCCTCCCTCAACATCTCCAATAACTCCATCGAGATTCCATGGTTTACGACTTGGAAAAAACCCCATTGACGTGCAGCCCTAGCTATCTCTTTCTGGCACCTTTCCTTCTCCGCCTCGTTATGGCTTAAACGGCTGAGATCAATCAAGGGAAGGTGGCGTTCCTCCACCGTGACAAGGCGGTGGTCGTGGTTGTTGGAAGAGGTCTTGGAGTTGCCGAAGAGGGTATTGTATGTCTCCAGAAGTGGGGGGTCTGAATCCATGTGTAGAGGCTGATCAAAACAGAAGACGGAGATCGAAGAGAGGCAAAAGAAAAAGAGAGAGGTTAAAAACGGCTAATCATATAAGCGGTTTGTACGGTAGTGATGAGGGAGAAAGGGACAGAGGAGGGATTGGGACAAAGAAGATTTTCTTTGTTTCCGTTCGATGGAAACGTTATACGGGTTTTCATTTTTTTCTTCCCTCTCATTTTTGACTTCGGAGACAAAGTTCCATTGCATGTCTTTTTGTTTACGGACTGTGGGTGAGGGTTGGATTGAATTGATTAATGAGTCTGGTTTTATTATTTTAATTTGATTTGTATTTTTTAGTAGATTTAAATGATATTTGAAACAAATTAAATAAGTTATATTGAAATTTTATTGACAATATAAGTAAAATTTAAGTTAGAACATATAAATTTAATTTGATAATTTATTATTTTAAGGTTTCAAATTTTTTATAGTTTTAAAATTTTATGTGGTTTTTATGAAATTTTTAAAAAAGTATATATATAAACAATTATAAAAGTTTAGAATTTTTTTTATTTTTCTAGATAAATTTATTAATTTTTAAAATTAATTGGAATTAAATGGATATTATAATAATTTCTTAATCAAAACTCAACTCGAATTAGTTTTTTTAAAAAATATGTATGATCTATTGATTTTTCTTGTCAGTTTGAAATTTTATTTTTGTTTCGAAAATATTTATCAAAAAGAATAACATTCAAAATTTATAAAATAAAATTCATTTAATCAAAATAAATTTAAAAGCTCTAAATACAAAATTAAAATTAGAGAATGGAACTGGATTGGAAAAAATCATAAAATTTAACACATCTAATCTTCACTGCGAAAATGAAGTGGATGTGAATTGGGTACCAATATTTGCGGGTTTTAGCATGTAGCGATATCTGAAAATAGAAGGTAATGTAATAATAAATGCGGATGGCCTTTGGAATTAATGAACAGCTAGCTATAAGCAACCCATGCAATGTTACCATTTTCTATGTCCGCTAAGCTATGCCGCCATCCCCACTTTGATCATTTATAAAACGCTAGGATATTGGTCAATTTGCACCACCACCTGCAACTAACCACAAGGTTGAAACTCAACATTGCAACAGTATCGCATATTCCCGATTGGGGCTGCCTACACTCTAGATTTTATTCAGAGCAAAGTTAGAACAATTTTTTAGGGGCGAATGAAATTTTAATTTTTTATAGTTTATATTTATTTTTATAATTTTAAAAGGAGCTAAAATATAATTTTAGCTTTATTAATTTAAAATTTAAAAAAAATTAAAAAGCTTAAATAATAATTTTTCATTTTAGGGGCTGGCCTGGTAGCCGTAGCTACGGCTATGATTTTATCCCATTTTTATTGCCACAAACAAATAATGATAAATCGGTCAGCTCTCTCTAGTACATCATTCTTGTTAATTGTCAACAGGATATGTCTTTAGGTGTCCCTATTTTTATTAATTTGGAGTGAGAAAATCACAGAAAAGAGGTGGCCACTTTGTTCTTTATGTAATAATATTCACATGGTGATGTAATCGGACAAAAGACATTAATATTTTTCGTTTTCATTGAATTCATTCTTGACTTTGGTAGGGAAAAGAAAACGAGAGTTTTTCCATGTCACCAGGTTTTTGATGAAATTAAACGCCAATTACGTCTTTATTAGCCAACCATTTTGCATCTCAAAATACACACAATTATTCAATTTACTATTTAATTCTGATTTTAGGTAATATTTTTATTTTGGGCTCAACAGTTTAATTTATTCCTTTAAACTCCAATACCTACTTTGATATTCAAAATGCATGTTTTCAAAATATATAAAGATAATAATAAAAATTTAATCGGATTAAACTTGGTAATTTATAAAGATAGATACGCGTGGGGCTAAACCGAACAAATTCACTTTAAATTAATTGCATTGAAGTATAAAACAAATTTAAACTTTGATGTTTATATTTTTTTATTAATTTAGCCCTTATTTTTTTAGTTGAATTTGACCTTCAATCTTTTAAAAAGAGTTAAATTTAATTATCAACCTGTTGAAAAAGTGTCAGAATGATTTGTTTAATGAGAATACTAACTAAAATGTTAAATTTTTAAACACGAAAACTTGCATAATAATCCACATGTACTCCTCGATAATATTTTTAAAATTTTATGAACTTATATTTTTTTTTAAATTTTAACTTTTATTTATTTTATTTTGATAATTTTTAAAGTATTTATTAACATTAAATATAAAACAAATGATGTTATGTTAGCATTACGTGCATATGAACTGTCATGCGAGTTGCTATACCAACAATGTTAAAAGTTAATGTTTTAGTCATTATTTCCACTAAAAAAAGCTATTTGACTTTTTTAAAAAAATTAAGGGTCAAATTGATAGAATATATAAATATTGAGGATTAAATTTAACATTATCTCAAAAAAAACCTCAAGATGTTTGTAACGGGTTATCTCTTCATTTTTACCTGGTTAACATTAACCATGACATTATCACCCTCCGCCATTTTACTCTTCCATCAGTATGCAATTTCGCACAATATATTCATCTGCATGACTAACATTAAAAATTAGAAAAATTAGAAAAGGAAAGGAAACAACGTAAGATTTTCAGTTGATAACTACGTGCACATCACTGCACGTAGACGGTGGCTGTCTACGTCTATTTATCAGTTCTCTTATTATATAACTATCCTTAACTGAAAATAAAAGGAAGATAACGAAAGGAGGATTGGGCCACACAGAAAAAAAAAAAATGCTAGCTACCTAATAATTCTCAGGAAAGGAAACAAGTCGACTTGAAGGAGAAGAATGCTTGATATATTATATATTATTACTCAGAAAAGGGGTTTAGAGGGAGTTATACTGGAAAAAGGGAAAGGCAACATGTATTTATAGTAGAGAAAAAATTGGAAAGGGGGATTCGAATCCTTTATTTGTGTAGTCGGGAAAGATTGGGGGACAGATATTTTATAGGAAATGACCCCGCCCATCAATCATTATAATTATTGACGTTAATTATTTACGAATGGGAAAACAGTACGGGATAACTCAGAACCTATGCTTTATACAAAGACCACGCGGCACTTGTGAATATCAGAGAAACTCAGCTGGGCGAATGTAATTCAGCAGAACCACACACAAAACTGGTTTGTTGCTTCTCATTGTTTTGAAATTGGAGTGAGGAAGGTAATGGGAGATTTCTGAAACACAAAATGCTACAATTCTTTGTTTTTCGTTCAACCAACTGCTACAATTCGAAAGCACTTTTTCTAATGATGTATATAGATAGGTATAGAGTTGTATGAAGTATGTAAATTAAGTCAAGTAGTTCACATAAGAAAGACTTGTAAGAAAGAAAACCAAACAAAATTTCGGGTGTAGTATGTGAATGGTGAGAAGATACCTGGCTGAATATGCACCAATTAAAGGTTTTTGGGTTTTGGAACTTCAATCATATTTAATTTCTTGAATGGTGAATGGTAAAATTTGAGAAGCAAGGCACATTATTGTTCCAAGGTCTGCTCCGGCCCATCACACTATGAGAAGGTAGTCGTAATAAGGTAGTCGTACTTGAAGGTGCGGCTGGATCACTCTCTTTTCAAGGGAGCTAATGTTTGTTGGGTATTTTGGTTTAACACTGCTCTACACCCAACAAGAAGTGAGCTACTGTAACACCCCTAACCTGTATTTGACACTGGAATAGGGTTAAGAGCATTACCGGAAATTTCAAAACATTTTCATATAATTCATGATATTTACTATTCATTGCGAAACTGTCCACTTGAGTCATAGTCACTAAATTATTTATATCTCAAGCTACAGAATTCCAAATTAAGATCCGCTTAATGTTTTAGAAACTAGACTCAAATATATTTTTACCATAAAAATTTCAGAATTTATAATTTAGCCAATAAGTACAGTTAATTTTTCAAACTTATCCCTGTTCTGCTGTTTGACAGTTTCGACATTTCTTCACTAAAAATTAATTATCTCTTAGTACAAGATTTGGATGATGTTTTAGTTTATTTATATTGAAAGTAGACTCATTAAGAGTTTAAAAATACAAATTTAAACCCCCAAGTAGTTTTATACAATTTTTAATGATTTTCCAAAGTCAAAACAGGGGAAACCGAAATCAATCTGAACTTGTCTCACAAAAATTCAAATATATCTTAAAATGAAATTCTTTTGCTTACACCGTTTCTTCTATGTAAAACTAGATTCGATAGGATTTAATTTCATATTTTATTCAACCTCTAATTCGATTTCCAAAATTTTTGGTGAATTTTCAAAATCGGACTACTGCTGCTGTCCAAAACTGTTTTAGTAAAAAATGTTGATAACTAAATTTATAACACCTTCACTTCCTTTCAATTAAACTCTATACATGTCATATAAATCTTAAGATGCACAATAAAATTTACTGAAGTAATCTGGATTGTGTGCCCTGATGTGTTGATCCGATCCACCGATTTCACGTCAATCTACAAAGAACATTAAACACACAGGAGTAAGATTATGTAAGCTTAGTAAGTTCATAGACATAGAAAATAATTCTTACTGAACATCTTATAACACTTATAGAATATATAATTTCACTAATTCTTCCTATCAATCACAAAATCAATGACAAAATTCACTTGATTAAGCTCAATATTAATAAATAATCAACTTCAATCTCTTGGGTCCATTTATCACTTACTTTTTAATCAATTTAGGGAACGGTTATGGAATTAAGTACTTCGTTTTCACAATGCCATAGTATAACTATGGTCTTGCACATTATCACTTATAACACACCGAAGCCATAGCCCAGCTATGGTCTTACACGGAAGCACATATCACACCGATGCCATAGCCCAGTTATGGTCTTATACGGAAATCACATATCACACCAATGCCATAGCCCAGCTATGGTCTTATACGGAAATCACATATCACACCGATGCCATATCCCAGATATGGTATTATATGGAAATCACATATCACATATTTCCATGGTCCAACCATGGTCTTTTCCGTCAATGCGTATGAGTCACTGAACGAAAGTACTCAATCCAATGTTCCACTAAATTAGAACTTTTATTCAAACATTCATATTTTCACAATTATCTCAGTTTAATAACATTCATATACAATAACATACCATAGCATTCATGAAATTTTCATAACAATTCATTAAATTTAGCCATATGAACTTACCTGGGCCAATCAGTAGAATTTGTAAAAATTCAAGGACTAGTTTGATATTTTCTCTATTTCGCGTTTATCTTCGAATTCCCGATCTATAATATAAATTTTTCCAGTCATTAGCATCTAATTCAATACTAATTCAATTCGCAATTTATGCCCTTTAATTTTGAAATTACACTTTTACCCCCAAATTTATAGTTTTTACAATTTAGTCCCTACTCAATTAACACTTTAATTGAACTAATTTTTCCTCAAATAACACTTTATCTAATCATTTTAGGCTATTATACAGCCTTTGATATTCAGAATTTCAGTACAGAACCCCAATTCCTAGCTTTTTCACAATTAGGTCTTAAAAATCAATTTATACTAAAATCACTTAATAAAATCATAATATAATGAAATTAAAGCTTAAAATATATGAAAATTCATCATAAACGTCCAGTACTCACTCATGGTAGCTTTCAAAATCATTCATAGAATCAAAAATAATTGAATTCAATAGTTGGACTTAATTGTAAAAGTCACAAAACATGAAAAATTACAAAGAAAAAGCAATAATTGAACTTACATGATGAAAAATATGAAAAACCAGCTTGAAAACTCTCTCCTATGGCGTTTTGGTTGAAGAAAAATGATGAAATATCTAGATTTTTCAATTTTGTCTTTGTTTTATATGTTTAATTTGCAAAATTTCCAGTTTTGCCCTTGTTTCTCCTTATTTTTTGGTGATTTTCTTGCCCAAACCCTCCAGCCCATATAATTTGGGCCTAATTGCCTTTTGAATCCCTTCTTATTAGTCACTTAAGCTATTTAATCACAATTTACCAAATTTTGTACTATTTTCAATTTAGTCCTTTTTAATTAATTGACTATCCAAACGTTAAAATTTTCTAACGAAACTTTAAAACTAATTCAATGACACTCCATAAATCGGCTTATGAATTCGAGGTCTCGATACCTCATTTTAGACCCAATTTAGCTATTAAATTCTTTTTAAATCACAAAATTCACTAATTCAAAAATTCTTCTAAATTCACACTTGACCCATAATTATTAATTTATTAAATTTTCAAACTTACTTGTTGGATTTAGTGATCCCAAATCACTGTTTCCGACACCACTGAAAATTGTCCTTGAAATTTCTCACCTGATAAAAGTCATCAAATCAAGTCTTTCTATTTTATTCTCAATGATATATCACATATTGTAACAGCCTAATTTTTGGCCTAGTCGGAATAATGGTTTTGGGGCCACAAATCCGACAAAGAAAAATTTAATATTTTTATATTTTTATGATCTACAGTTTTACGGAATGATTTCGTGAAAATTTCGTTCGAAAATTTTGATGTTTGGGCACTCAATTTAGTCAAAAGGACTAAATTGTAAAAAGTGCAAAACTTGAGTTCTAGAAGCTAGAGGTGTCTAATTGTTATGAAATTTTAAATTGGAGGTCCTTAAAAGGTAAATAGACCATTGGTTAATTTGTTGGACAAAAATGGACATTAAATAGGTGAAATAGAATATTTTTAAGTTAAGGGTATTTCAATCATTTGGTGATTATAATGAATTAAAAACAAAATTAACAGCCAATCTTTGTCCATCTTCAACCCCTTGGTCGAAATTCACATGAGGAAGACATAGCTAGGGTTTTTCAAGCTTCCAAGCTCGATTGTAAGTTTGTTCTAGCCCCATTTTTAATGATTTTTACATTTTTGAAATCCTCGTAACAAGATTTACCTAATTCTCCCATTATTTTGAGCTAGGGTTTGTGTTTAAAAATTTACCCATGGATGACATGCACGTGTTTTGTTGTTTTATGGTAGGATATGAAAGTTTGAAGTGTGATAAATAACTTTTACTAAGTAATTTTTGATGAGATTGCATAAAAGGACCTATTTGTAAAAGTTGTAAAATTATGTGTAGAAAATGTGATTTAGTGAAAAATATGGGCTACTATAAGAGGGAATATGAATCGGATAAGCTTAGGATTTGAGAAAAATAAGTGCTTTTCATTTTACGAGCCTAGGGGCAAAATTGTAAATATGTGAAACTTTAAGGGCAAAAATGTAATTTTTTCATAGTGTATTTTTGGACTAAAGTGAATAATGTGAGTATTAAATGAGTTAAATGTGTTATTATAGATCAAGAAAGACGATGAACTGACCTTAATCGGGGAAAAGAAAATGTTGTGGATTAAATTGCAAATTCGTTATATTTTGCACCGAGGTAAGTTTGTATGTAAAAAATGCATCGTTTTTGATTAAGTTTTCGTATTTTGATAAATGGTATGAATTGTGGCTGAATATTTGATGTAATTGACAAAATATCGACAAGTGAGAAATTTCCCGGTTGAACCTTAGGAATAAAAATGGATACGAATGACATGTTCACTAGAAACCTATGTGAGATCTAAGTGAAATAAGTGATCCAGGTGCTGGTCCGTACGTTCTACCGGTGGCTGAGTTATCTGGCATGTGTTACGGATACTCGACAGCTTGTGTGAGCAGCACTGTGTAGTTTTGTCATGACGGACAGCTTGTGTGAGCAGACCCGAGATTGTGACTATGTGAAACGAGTGCTAGTCTTATAAGTTCTACCAGTGGCTGGGTAATCCGACATGTGTTGCGGATACCTGACAGCTTGTGTGAGCAGCACTGAGTAGTTACGTATGATCGACAGCTTGTGCGAGCAGACCCGTGAATGTCAATAGCTCGAGAGCGAGCCTATGTGAAAAGTGTGATATGAAGTATCTTTAGCTACAAGTGTGGTACTTATGTGTATTTTCGTGTATCCGTTATTATTCTGATGCGTTCAACGGGAAATGACTAAGTGCAAACGAATATGACTATGTGATGAATAAGTGCAGGTATGTGTGTGTAAACTTATGAGCAATGTGCTCGATATGTGATCGAACTTTGGTAAGATTGATACGGAGTAAATGTTACAATGAAAGTTACTATAAAGAAAACATGAAAGAGTGAAATTTAGAAGTAAAACAGTTTTGGACAACAGCAGTTATGTGTTTTTGAAAAATTAAAAAAAATGGTGAAAATTGAATTAGAAGTTGAATAAGATATGAAATTAAATCTTATTGAGTCTATTTTCGCATAAAAAAACAGTGTAAGCAAGAGAATTTCATATTATGATATATTTGAATTTTTGTGAGACAGAGTTAGAATGATTTCGGAATCCCCTATTCTGACTTTGGAAAATTATTAAAAATTTTAAAAAAATAATTATGGGTTAAAATTTATATGTTTAAAATCTTGAATGAGTCTATTTTCAATAGAAACAAACGGTAACATTATCTAAATCCCGTAAGAAGAGATAATTAATTTTTAGTGCAGAAGGGTCGAAACTGTCAAACAGCAGAATAGAGGAGACTTTAAAGAATAAGCTGTACTTATTGGCTAAACCAAAAATTCTGAAAATTTTATGGTAAGAAGAGATGTGAGTCTAGTTTCAGGAAAAATTAACGGATCTTAATTTGAAGCTCTGTACCTCAAGATACAAATAATTTAGTGACTGTAACTTAAGTAGACAACTGAAGATGAACATGAGTAAATGGTGGAACTATGTGTAATTATGATTGCATTATCTTGAGAACATATTATGAGGATCGTTAAAGGCATGTTAATAAATTGTTTATTATTTACATACTTACTTATTAAGCTATATGCTTACTCCCTTCTCTTTTCCCTTGTTTTAT